>JBBPMU010000003.1:464959-502821 GCA_038090475.1 Wakefieldia striispora
AAGTTGTATAGCCCCTATTTTTCTGTGCAGATCTGTATTACTAGGTACCTCTCTGTAGTGTCTCTGTAGGGCTGTGCAACTCTGTCAATACAAGAGCTGGTTTGCTGATGATAGATCCCTCAGTACATAACATGTGATTTACCTGCTGGGCAAGTCTTGCTGTAAGGTAACGGACGGACATGGTGGTCTTGTGTTTGAATGGTGTATGGGTCACGACAATGTCACACTGGCAGTCGATTCCAGACTCTCATAAGTACAACAATGCATACGTACTACATACAGTACTACAGTTAAACTTTTACTACTTCAGCACGCGTCAACGTAGAAAGAAAGGACAACAAGGAATACAGAGTAAAAGTCCAGTGTACTTTTGATAAGCTATTCAGGACGAAGCAGGCTTCGCACAAACACGGCGATGTTCATCCCAGTCCTTCCTCTGATGTTCAGGGGAGCAGTATTTGACCAACCTGCACTTGCTACAGACAAGACCATTTGTGGACGGCGTCTCGGTAGAGTCGGCACTGCTCTGTGAACCCTCGGAACCCTCGCCACTCTCAGCATATCGTGGGGTCTCCTCGCTGAAGCAGATATCACAATCTATCCAATTGCACATCTCCCTTGCTTTAACCTTCTTTCCATATCGACCACCACGCTTTATCGAGAGAATCGCCGCCCCTTCGACCCCCTGTCTGGGAAAGCGAATCATTTCACAGTCGTCATTGCAACAAGGGTTTGGACATCCGCTGGGGAAGTCAAAGAAGATATCTTCTGCAGGTACGAAGAGACGATGGGTGAAGAGAATTTGAGAATAAGAGGTCGTCTGATGTGAGAATAAGATGATGAATGGCGGTCGTTTTTCAAATAATATTGCCCGAAAGGCAAGGTCGATCTGAGGGAAACATGGTGTACGCCGCTGCTTGAGTAGAGTATGACACAGTCGCATGTCTGAGTGAAACGAACTACGCGTGAGGTTATATAACACAAACAGGGGACGGATGACGAACGATCGTATTGAATCCGACTCGCTATGCTCGGTTTACATGTCCGACCGCCGTATGCGTATCGACAAACAAGTTTGAAATACTCTGTAACGTCGTCCATCTCTCGTCGTTTCAGGTCTGTTACAATAATGTATACATCGTCGCAGCCGTGATCGTGCATGCCTCGCAGGAGCATGAGCTCGGGCAGCTAAGTGAAGAATAATGAGCTTGGTCAAACTCGATAGTGGGGGTGAAGTACCATTGTGAAGGCGACGGGCATCATGGATAATTTTCTGTCTTGCATCGATCTGTGATGATAGACATGGGTGGTCCACGTGCGGTCCAGCGGGATCAGACGACCAGTGTCGACTGTCCGGCAGAAGATATTCTCTGGCACAAAGTCTCCTTTGCTCCAGACAATGACCTGACGCCTAAGAGTGTTGGATGCGTGTTTGCGTTCTCGAACGGCCTGAAACCATTCCCAATAAGCGTCGTTACGATGTTCGAGCCACTTGTCAATCAGCATGTCAGTAGCGTCATGGTCGAGCGTTTTGCAGACGAGTTCGCTCATTGCCAGGGTTGGCTGCGAGAGTGCAGAATAGTGTTGGGCTTGCTTGTGCATCGTATGTGACGGTCTGATAACAAGAAACTTGCCAGCGGTTAACGTTCCCATAGTCACACCGGCCCTAACGTCCGAAATTAACCCCTGTCACTAGTAACCAGTACTAGTGCGCAACTAAAGCTAATCTTAACATTTCTCCTATGTCAATGCATAAACCCTATTCCATAATGACCTACAACAGTAGAACATGTTCTCCAAGTGGCTCCGGCTAGTCCTCTTGGGGAAGAGGGGGGTTTCAAGTTCGCCGTGCATGACCGTGTTTGGTGTATGTAGCAAGCTGAAATTGGTCTAATGTGTTCCCGTGCGTTGTTGGAGTCCGCGTAATTTCCGTCAGTCCATTGGCATGTTTTTCAATAATCCGCTGAAGCCAGGCCCGTGTAAGAGATCAGCAGGTTTCTTTGTCCCCATAACTGACTTACTTCAAGGTAGACGAAAGTTCGGTACAAAACGTTCAGGGTCCAGTCGTTTGGGGATACCATTCATGCGACGTCCTCAACCCTGCCTTGGACGGACCTATGGGTTCTCGTGAAACCGCCTCCGGTTCACCTGCCATGGATTTGGCCAAAGCCCAGTAATTCTCTTACACGCTATTTATGTACCTATTTCCCTAATCTCCACATCCCATCCTTGACGGTGGCTAGTCCTTCTCGTTTAGCAGCCTCCATGAAGCTGCCAAGCTGTTCGACAGTCCGATCATAACCGGGGGCAAGCCTTAGCATGGTTTGTATGCGGTCCAACGGCAGCGAACCCAGGTTTGTGAGCATGCCTTCAATGAACTGCAATCGGGGGATCAAAGAGTGCATTCAAATGTATACTGTAGGGTCAATACCTTCCAATAAACTTTCATTTGCTCCGCTTGCTGCTGTTGCACGCTCATCACTGGCGGCAGCTCATCCTCTCCTTTAGCTATGGTTCGGATGTGAGGGTCGTTGGCAAGCCGTTCACTAAAGGGGCTGACGCACCTAGTTTTGAAACGGCTGCCTTGGTTCCCGGCATGGGATCCTCAGCTACAGAAAGTAACTTGAACACATTTTCGCTATCCTCTTTCAAAACACGCATGTCGACCCATGTAGCAAGCGACTTCAAGGCTGCACTACGGCTCACAGTCCCTACCCTTGAGACCAGCTCATCAACAGTCCACGTATCTAAGTATGATCGCGATCAGAGTGGCAAGACCACCATGAAGGATACTCTTACCTTTTTCTAAGAAGAGCTCGATAAATGCAGCCTCCAGAGGAGGAACATCTGCCTCGACTCTGCGGTCGTCGAGTTCGAGTTCAAGCAGTACTCGCCCGAGATGAGGTAGCCAGCGCAGAGTCTTGTCGGGCTTGAAAGTAGTGAACTCCCTAGCGTAATGTTCTTGCGCCCTGCCGTGAACTGATAAGCTTGTTCGTAACGCCCTGGTGGCGGACTCACTCCTGAAACTGACCAGGCATAACGAGGCTACTAGTCTCCAAAGCCGGCCAAAAATGACGGGAAATGATCGTCGGATGTAGGACGGTCTCCCCGCAGTGAGTATGATCTCATAGTGATTTGGGCATAGATTACTTACAGGTCGTTGGGATTGAATATGTTGATCGATGCGCCTCGAGTCGGTCATGTCCCGCAGCATTACTTCGCAGACCTGCAGCGCCGACTCCCCGAACCGTATCTTTAGAATTTCGATGTTTCGTCGCTGGAAAACCATCAGTATTACACCGTATGGGTGTCCCGAGGGACTAACCTCTCGGTCAAAGTTACCGTCTTTGATTGCAAGCAATCGTTGTGCAAGTAGCACTTGAAGTTCCTTGATAAAGAGATCCTTGGAGTCATATATACTGACAATGGTGCTTATGATATCGCTCGTTTTGCTCGCTCGGAAATCTTTTACGAAGTCAGCGAGGAAATGATGAATAAAAAGGGCCTTACCGGGACCAGCGTCGATTGGCTCGGGCGTCCATTCAGGATCTGCATAGTTTTCCATTTCCGGCTGTTGAAGAGGCTGAATAGGTTCACTATTATCTATCAATGAATCGCCGCTTTCTCCATCGCCAACCAAACTGGCGACAATACATCTGATGGCGTCTGACCGATCTCTTGAGCTAGTATCAGCGGAAAAGTCGCGAATAACCATCGATGACATTACCGGAGATACCGACGAATAGGATCTGCCACTTTGAATAGAAGAACCCCAGGAGGATCGACAATCCTCAGACATTTGATTGTCGAAACGTAAGATAGGAGAATATCTTTTGTGTCTGCTCCTGGGTGAAGCAATCGTTTCTTGTTCCTTGAGCATACGTCAGTCATAATGAGAATATTGTATCTGCATGACCTACGCTCGTCGAATGGATTGGACTAATTCCGCGCGTTGGTCTACCCTCTGCAGACACTCCTACATTCAAATTAATCAGCAGAGAAGAATGGTATCGCGTAAATGAGGTTACCTTGAGGTCTTGGAGAGCACCAGTAGAATCTGGGTAATCCACGATGATGTCAAATATCTCGCGGGTACTACAACGGAACTAAACAAATCAGCATAACGAAAGCAACCGCCCACGTACCGCAAGTCACAGAGGGTTTTATGCATGTGAAAATCAAACCTGGACCCGACCCCTTGCATCATCGTTTTGGCCTCGTCGGCTGCAACAAAAGGTAAACAGCGATGAGGCCCGTAAGAGAATACGCGGCATACGGTTGGTTGCCCCTCTAGCAAATGGCCATAGCATCCACGGGACAATCTTGTTGATCATCCAGGCACGAAGGTCCGCCAACAATGGTTCTTCCCATGAACCAACACAGGTCCGCAGGACGTGTGCCTCAATGTATTCGTACCCTACGCTAGCTATGAGTGTCTCATAGCGTTCAATGAGGCTCAAGGTGTCGAAAGACTGCCAGAGCGAGCGATCCCGCTGATCGGATGGTTGCGATACTGTCCTGACGAGTGTCGTGGCGACGAGTGCCTTGACTCCTCGTGCAAAGGAAGCAGGAAGGATGGAGAACAGGTGGGTTTGAAATGCAAGTGTGTATGCAGATGTGATAGTTTGACCGAGTCTATCGAGGCATTACTGACACGCAGGTATGAACAAAGGACTGAATTTACTCTGGATTCGGTTTCCAAGCGTTGTACCACTCGACAAGTCGAAAGATAAGTGCTCTTATTGTTTCTGGATCCGAGTTGGACTAAACTTGCGTGAGGATCAGGTAGGTTGAGCGATGAAGACAATACCTCGTAAAGATTCATATAAACATCGACCTCGCGCGCAATCAAATGTTGGCTTTTATGCAAATCCTCTGTCAAATTTTGTCGATTAGACTGCAAGTCAGGCGAAGACGGAGACGAATCAGACCAAGAAAGACCTCTAGCACAACCGGTAATCTTCTGCATTTGTTTATGATGTCGAAAGCTTCCCTAACCTGACGCGTGTCTATTGAAGAACTAATTCAGTACTTCACAGCGATAAAAGTAAGGCAAGGAAATCACTTCACCGTGCCGAGGCCGAGGGATCGGGTCATTTAGATCGTATGGTTTCAGGAATGCCGTCGCCAAAGTCCAAGCCTGCTCCAAAATCGTGAATGCCCACGCGACCCAGAGCTGGACGCGTACGTGGCTAAAGCTCATAAGGCCGGATATCCCTGGATCCGCACGATTTATACGTGCAAAGGACTCCTGCCATTTTGCAGCGACTTGAGCACGCACCGCGTTCGACACCATTCGGAGATGGTGTGTGGAGAGCTACTTGAGCACAGCCACATGGATGTAGTGTTGAAGTGAACTCGAGCCCCCAGGCTTCAAAGCTTCACTCCTCGTCGAATTACATGTATGAATGACATCTATTGATTACCGATTATGGTGAATACAACAATCGCAAAAGCTAGTACAAGGCGAGCGTCAGTGCAGGCATACGATGTACAGACGATCCAAAGCATAAATACAGAAACGACCAATATACAAGCTCAGCCTGAGCACATCACGCACGCCTCCTTGTTCTCAAGGGAACACAATAGCTTGGCCTCCTCGAGCTCCCGGTCCTTCTGACGCTGCACAGCTGCAGCATACTCGGGGTCAGCTACCTCACTTGGCCCTGCAGTTGACGACGTTGAAGCGGCACCCAGCGAGGAAGAAGGTACCGAAGCGTTTGTCCTGACGTTGCGTGCGGGAGAAAGAGATGCCGAAGGAGTTGGTATGCTAGTCGCGTTTCGTTCCGGCCCTCGTGACTGGTTTGATGCCTCCTTGGCAGCCTTGAGTGTGCCCTGATCGATCGTGAACTGAATAGCCTGTGCAGCCGGCCGCGTACGCAGGTAATACATTCCGGTCTTCAATCCTTTCTTCCATCCATAGAAATGCATGCTCGTCAGTTGTCCCAGAGTAGGCGCCTGTAAATGGATATTCAAGCTCTGGCTTTGGCATATAAACGCCCCGCGATCTGCTGCCATGTCGATCACTTTTTTCTGGCTGATTTCCCAGACGGTCTTGTAGATCGCCTTGACATCGTCGGGGATGTTGGGAATGCTCGCTACTGAACCATTATGCGCGATGATCATGTTCTTCATCGTATCATTCCAGAGGCCGCGCTCAACAAGGTCTCGGAGAAGCCACGGGCAGACTACTTGGAATTCACCTGCGAGGACACGACGAGTATAGATATTGCTTTACGTCCCTTTAGCTACCGATTTACTGAAGAACACGCAAGGACTAACCTGGTATACGGCTCGAAGCATTCGTTAAACCCGAGGATCTGGCTCGTCGAGGCTGTTGGCATAGGTGCAACCAGGAGCGAGTTCCTCAATCCATTTTGTGCGATCTTCTCCTTCAACGACGTCCAATTCCAGAGGTCGGTAGGCGTGACTCCCCAGAGATCGTACTGCAGTTGGCCGAGGTCTGCAGGGCTGCCACGGTAGCTCTCATAAACACCTTCTTTCGCCGCCAGTTCACAACTCGCCTCGAGAGCGGCATGGTAGATCGTTTCAAAGATCTTTAAGTTCAACTCTCTAGCCTCCGGAGAGTCGAAAGGGAGTCGTAGAATCATGAATGCATCAGCCAGACCTTGAACACCAAGGCCGATAGGACGATGGCGCATGTTCGATCTGCGTGCCTCGGGAACAGGATAGTAGTTGACTTCGATAATGCGATTGAGATTGTAGGTCACAACCTTGGTAACATCATGCAGTTTTTGGAAGTCGTATTGCCCGTTCGTGATGAATGTAGGGAGGGCAAGAGAAGCAAGATTGCACACGGCAACTTCATCGGGGGAAGAATATTCGATAATTTCAGTGCATAGATTAGATGATTTGATTGTGCCGAGGTTCTGTTGATTCGACTTTCCTACACGAGGGTAAGCTGGAAAGTCCGACCGACAAAGATGTACGTACGATTGGCGGAGTCCTTGTATACCACAAAGGGCCCTCCGGTTTCGATCTGCGCCTCGAGAACAGCATACCAAAGTTTTTGCGCCGGGACAGTTCTACGCGCACGGCCTTCCTTCTCATATCTCTCATACAATACCTCGAACTCTTCACCCCAACAGTCACCCAGTCCAGGTGCCTCATTCGGACAGAAAAGAGACCAGTCTTGGTCTGCTTCCACTCGTTTCATGCTATCATGAAACATTCAATCTATAGCATATATACGCAGAGGAAGTAACGCACAAAAGATCTGGGACCCAAAGGGCATAGAATAGATCGCGAGCACGAGCCTCTTCCTTGCCGTGGTTCTTTCTGAGATCAATGAAATCAAACACATCATCATGCCAAGGTTCCAGGTAGATTGCGAACGCTCCAGGTCGCTTGTTTCCTCCTTGGTCAACGTAACGTGCAGTTGCATCATATGCACGCAACATGGGTACGATGCCGTTCGAGTAACCATTGGTGCCCGCGATGTACGATCTGTAGCAAAATGTAGCTATTTCGACTAAGAGACGGGATACAGTCACCCACCCTGTGGCCCGAATACAATGAATGCTCAAGCCAATACCACCAGCAGTCTTGCTGATCATCGCACACGTTTTCAATGTATCGTAGATCCCTTCAATCGAGTCTTCCTTCATGCAAACAAGAAAACAAGAACTGAGCTGTGGGTGGGGTGTACCAGCATTGAACAAGGTGGGTGATGCATGCGTGAAGTATCGTTCCGACATCAAATTGTAGGTTTCCAATACACGTTCGATGTTGTCACCGTGAATGCCGACAGCCACTCGCATGATCATGTGTTGGGGACGTTCCGCGACCCGACCATTGATTCTGAGCAGATATGATCTCTCGAGCGTTTTGAACCCAAAACTGTCCTAGTCGGTTAGATGACTGACGTTCGGAGTAACGACGACTCACAAGTTGTAACTGAAGTCGCGATCATAAATGATCGCGGAGTCCAGCGTCGCCGCGTGCTTCTGGACGATGTTGTAGATTTCTTCTGAGATCATACCTGCCGGTTTACCATTCTTTGGGTTGACTGCGAATCATAAGCAAACGAGTCTGCTGAAAATATATATTTGACGTACTATAGTCATACAGATCTTTGATCACTGCGGAGAAATTCTTCTTCGTTTCCTTATGTAGGTTAGATATAGCGATACGCGCCGCAAGAATCGCATAATCTGGGTGTTTCGTGGTGAGGTAGGCAGCGGTTTCCGCGGCAAGATTCTGAAGGCAATGTCAGAATGGCACATCATCCTGCACGTGTTGGGACTGACATCGAGCTCGACAGTCGTGACACCTTGGTATACACCAGCAATGACTTTTTTTGCCACCCTACGAACGATTATGTATGTGATGAAGAGTATTTGACACGAGACTCACTCGATGGGATCGACATAGTCCGTATCAAGGCCATAGCAGAGCTTATTTATCCTCGCGGTGATCTAACGCGCACCAGTGAATAATACCATGATGGCTCAACGGAGACACGCGATATACCTTGTCGAACTGCACATTTTCCTTGCGTCTGTGTAAAAAGGTGTTGATAAGACGCGTCGCGTCATACTCCAGAAAAGGGCTTACCCATCTGCAACGTGTACCAACACAGGACAATCATCAACCTCCGCTAACTAAGAGGACTCATGAACACCGACCTCTCTTGAAGACATATGCCATGTTGTGATAAAATACAAGAAAAGGATGGTATTAGACAGAGGTGGAGATGGTGGAACAGATGAAAGCGAGAGAGGACGCGTCAAGGAGATTTTAAGTGGAGATGTTGCGTGACAGATCGTCACGAGTCGCGCTAATAAACAATGTCACATCGCGTCGTATCACAGTCGCGTTCAAGATCTAAGTTTGCACCTGGTAATTACAGAAATGCCGAACGCTCCTCTCATCCACACAGGGGATCCTGCGTACGCCTCACCAGTCATCCGTGCACCCTCACCCGCCAGTTCCGTGGGCACGGCGTATGGCCCAGACGAGACTGCACAATCCGACTCGGGGCTCAGTCCAGATGCATTCAGACAGAAATGGTCCTCGAAACTCAAGCTAGATGCTCCGAGGATTGAGGAAGAGCTCATGTCGTTCTCTCCATTGATCCAACCTTTGCCACAGAATGAGAATGACGAGAAAAGTTGGTGGGCCGCACGTGGATATCAGTAAATACGCAGCTTACGCTCAGCGGCCCTGTTCAGATTGTTTCAACCTGGTTTTGCAAAGTCTGAGGTCCCGCTTGCAACATCTGGAGGAAGAAGAAATTCTTCATCAAAAGCTCATGCGGGGCTCACGGATCAACCTGGAACACCCTCCATCGGACAACAACATCGATAATCTAATGCGAAGCATCATGATGGTGACCATGTCGACAACAGATAATCGCCAAATATCGAACGGTCCATGGAAGGGAGAATCACGCAGTGTTTCGAACGACTCATTTCATTACGAAGATACCATTGTCAAGGGAAAGGAAAAGGTGTGAATCAGACATGTATGTACTGTATTACAAGTATTTCCTACGCTACTTTTCGACTGCTTTCACCGTTGTCCTTTTTCTTTCATCTCCTTTTCCTGCCCGATGTTTTCCTTTTCCTTTCTGCATCACACGCTCACTCTCTTTACCGTGGTCCTCTATATAACGGTGTGAGTACCTTGCTATCGTCACCAAGCTCTTCCAATTGCATCTGAAAAAAAAAAAAAAACTTGGCCAGTAGTACAGGGTATTCTATGTAGTCCACAGAGCACTACATGGCCAATTTTGCACAACACACACTACCAAGTACTACACCACAAATATGTATCTAACAAGCACTATATAGTAAGATGTGACATCATGGTACATAAATGCACGTCGAGTCAACGTTCAAACGTTCAAGTGCCAAGTTGCGAGCGAGTGCATGCGATGAGGTGGTTAGGTACATGATGGGTGGCCAAGGGTGAGTATGTGCAAAGGGTGAGTGAGGACCAAGGGGGATGGGCGGTAAGGTTAAAGGCGAGGTTGGCGAGATAGCGGGGCGGCGAAGGCATGCAAACTCAAGTGCAAACATGAGCACAGACGGCTGTGCGTTCGTGTTCATATTTGCGCGAGGGTGAGGATGATGGTGTGGCGAGAGGGTGAGAGGGTGAGGGCGAAGGTGAGCCTGGGGAAACAGTGGGACAGCGAGGGCGATGGCAGCGAGGTGGCGAAGGCGCGTGGAAGCCAATAGAACTACCAGGACTATTGGTGCTATGTAGCACTATGTCGCAGCTGCTTTTTTTCAGATGAGAACGGGTGGTGACAGACACTTAACATGGAAAACGGGCTCCGGAGCAGACTCCGAGGAGCGGCACCCTACCGAACTGGCAAACGGGCAGGCGAGGGACAGGTCAGCGCTGGGAACGCCCTGAACGCTAGGAGTGGACAGGCAACGAAACGTGGACGACGGAGAGCAGCAGGGAGCACCGGGGGCGAAATTGACAAACGGGAAGGTCGCTGGGAGCTGGTCAGACACGGCACGAAGAGGCATGCGCCAGAGTCGCGGCCAGACGGGCCACCTGCCACTTCGGGGTGATGACGCGGGGCATGATCAGTCACTGAACTCCAGCTAAATATATTAGAAATGACTGTACGAATGAAAGTAATGTACTGTCAAGAACTTCGACGAACTGTAAAATAGATCATAACGGAGGATACAAGAAGGTCCATCAATACTCGCCGCCTTCATGGAAAAAGTCTGGTAATGAATCGTTGATGTGCTTTATCGCATCCTGGATAGCTTGTCTCGCAGCCGATTTGCACTCATTGTGCATGTACGTGGCAGAGCCCCATTTGTCGAACTCCTTTGAAATTACCCGCAACTTTCCAATCACGTTGGCAGTGCCGAGAGCTAACACCGCGTCTGTTCGCGTTTTCTCCTTCCAGAACTCCGCCCAGCTGTGAGTGCAGCTCTGTTGATGCCAGCTAGTTCCACAGGGAGCCGCATGTTCGAAAGGTATGGGGACTGCACGCAGCTTCTCCCACACTTTAGAAAGACGATGATATCCGGATAATAAGCGAAGCTGCTGCAGGGGACTGACGACGAGACGGTCGACTCCGTCTGAGTTCTCGTGTACATCGCCTTCTACAAGGGCGTTGCCGTTGGCATTGCGACCGCAGGTGAATACGGACCTTTGGAGAACCTCCAGGTATGCCATACCCCGGAGTTCCCTGAGATTCAGTTCGTCTGCCAGAGACATCGCTAGGTAGGAAAAATGGAGCGAGAGTGATATGAGCTGCCGGAGCAGCGTAATCGTGGTGTCCAGAAGGTGGGTGTGTCCACACGTTTGTGCAAGCTGCACTAAACGGGAAATTTGGTGCTTGCTCTCGAGGAACGTCGATGGCGGTGAGTTGATGGTGAAGTGGAATCCGAGGGGAATGGTGTCCAGTAGCGGAGATGGTCGTCTTTCAACATATTCTTGGATCACTTCCAAAGCCCATGTTTCAACTGACTTGAATGAGTACTTGCTAGCCAGTTTAGCGATGTCTATGAAACGATCAATGTTGCGGTGGGAGCCTCGAGCAGCCGCTATTTCGTTTGGACTATTAAGGGTAAGACATAGGGACTGGAGTCTAAGATCTGAATCTTACAGGGCATACAAGGACCAAAGGAAACTGCGGAATTCTTCAGGGGTATCGCCATGCAACACGATTGGATTGTCATCCGACGTGCCTTCCACGACTATGTCACCCTGAGGTAGTGAAAACAGATCACTAAACGAAGAGGAATCCGCTGATAGAATACTCCGATGGATCTACTGGTGGGGTTAGTTGCCTGTTCCACACAAGAAGATAAGAGATTGTACATTGAAGAGCGTGTTCCCGACAAGCAGTACGCAACTCCCATCAACCATATAAAACCGTGGATCCCGGGACGGAATGTCTAAGTCTTGTGAGGTTCCAGACGACGGTTGTAGAGCATCTAGCATGGAATTCTGGTCTAAACATGTATCTTGGTGCTGAGTTCCTTCTCTGATGGGCGAACACGAGCATTGTGTAGACAGTGGGCCGCCATCCCCAAGGGCCGTGGGAGTGGCATCATGTTCTGATGAGACAAATGGCGTTGCGACCATGTCGGAACCGTCCTCCATGTCTGATGGAACTCCAATATGCGACTCTACGGTAAGAGGCTCGCGAGCTGCTGTCGAAGTACCATCACGGATGGCAGCTACTGGAGCCTGGACTAACCTGTTAGGGATCTCGGCTCTCACGAGTTGCTTGTGTGACACGTTGGACAAGTCCTAGTTGTACAACGTTAGGACCCGGACACCAAAAGTTTCCAGGTCTTGAATCAGACTCTTGATATGGGGACCGGACTATGCTTGATTCGGACGACTGATCCCACTGGCATCGTTCGAGTCGTGTTGGAAATACTAGATACACGAGCTGCTTGTAAGCTTAGCAATATCGTTCTACTAATGCTGCCTACCTCACTACGAAACACACAGACTACGCAATTCTAGCGGCGGGTATCGCTATGTCTATTAACTGCACAAACCTAAAAAGAATTTTTGTCCGAATCAGTCAAAGAGCACTGGTACGCCAATTCGAGCACTCGGTAGACTTGTTTGCTTACGATTTACAGTCAACCCTGAAAGAAGGGTAAACCGGCAGGTATGATCTCAGAACAAGCCTACAACATTGTGGCCCAGAAGCATGCGACAACACTAGGCACTGCGACCATTTACGATCGCGACTTCGGTTACAACTAGTGAGTCGTCGTTAGTCTAGACGTCAGTAATCTGGCCGGCTGGGACAGCTTCGCATTCAAGACGCCCGAGAGATCATATCAATCAACGGTCGGGTCGCAGAGCGCCCTCAGCACATGATTATACGAGTGGCTATCGGCATCCATAGTGACAACATCAAACGCGTATTGGAAACCTACAATTTATGTCGGAACTATACTTCACGTATGCATCGCCCATTCTGTTCAGTGCTGGGACACCGCCTGTCTCCTTGTTTGTATGAAGGAAGACTCGATCGAAGGGATCTACGACGCATTGAAAACGTGTGCGGCGATCAGCAAGACTGCTGGTGGTATTGGCTTGAGCATATATTGTATTCGGACCACAGGGTGAGATCGTTCTGCGTTCCGTTCCTTGGTCAAAATAAATATCTAGAGAACAGACAAGCATCCAAAACACGAGATAACTCATAAGGTATACAACAGCGGGGAATGAGGCCTTCAGGAATGGAGGTTACAAGAATCGTCGGTATACATATGTACAGTCAGTTCTATGTTGATTCTATGGCCCAGGATATCTTCCTGTAATAATGATCGACATCAGTTAACAAGCAAAGTTAAATTGCGCGTCAGACACGGTGAACTGTCAGGATCGCGATTCGACCATCTTGTGCAATGGCATGGTTGATTCCTACACAGGAACGTGGGCAAATCACCAGCAGCATAACGACAGACTGAATACCTTTGAATCCTGGTTCGAGAAGCCCTTCACGCCACTCTACGTCAGTCATCCAGGAAATGCCTCTCCACGAGCTGCCGCTCACGGCGGATTTGACTAGTAAGTCGCGTCCAATGTTGTACCCATTAGGGACGATCATGTGGTGTTTGGTGGAGTCCTGATGTAAAAATTTAGTCAAGAAAAGAGAAACAAGTTGCCAACAGAGCGAACCTGCTCCTTTGACACGCTAAATATCGGGATGAATCGAGAATCGACGAGCGGAAGGATATGTACAGGCATTCGACGTACCCAAGGAACCATGCACTGGTATCGACTGCTGTCCCGTTTTGTTTCCAGGCGCGGAAATGATTTCCCCCTGGACGCGGTGTCAAACATGATTGCGACAAAGATAGCAACAGGTGGCCCACCAATGAGGCTTTCCCAGCATGTTCCCCAGCGAGGGAAGTAATGCTGACGGGCCAAGATATGTTCAGACTTTCGGCCGTCTCCATCGCCGAGGTCTGCCTTGTGAACATGGCCATAATGCAACCCAAAGCATTCCTCGGAGAACCCAATAGACCTTGCGAATGTGAGCCTCGCGATTGCAACCACAGGGAAGAAGAAAACCCACTTGTAGTACCAGCGAAAACCCTCGTTAGTGAGAACGAATGGATCCGATAGATTAGATATAATGACGTTCAGAGGTTCACCGTATCTCGGAGTTGTGAACTAACAGGAAGGTCGGGGTCAGAGGAGGGTCGCTGCGAAGGAAAGGAAGTGGTACATCGATGAATTGGCCACCGAGAATGCGTGGATCGGCCCAGCCAGACTCGTCCTTTGGAGGGTCCACTGCATTGAAGTTTGAGGGAAAGAAGGGATTCTGTAGGTTCCAATTGATCAAACTGAACGGAAACGGCAAGGCCGAGGCTGCGGAGAGAAGAGCAAGGAAGAGGAGAAGGGAGAGCATGGCTGGGTATACCTGACAGTCCAAGGCAAGCCGTTCCGCGCCTTTTCGCACTGCACCGCGCGCACGGCTGTATATTACGGTCCGACATCGACACGTCACGTGCCTGATACTACTTACTCTAACGACCACCGTTGTACCAACTCATCAAGCCATGTCGACACAATACGATCTCAGTCTACCACATGACGATCCCGACATTGAGCGCAATCATGATGGAAGTGTCAGCGACGGCGACGCAGACGCAGAGACCGCGTCCCAGCGTTCAATTCCGCTCTCGTCCCCACCACACTCACCTCACGGTGTTACCACTCCATTACGCGCAGAGGATATTTTCGCGAGGAGGAATTCGCAGGTCGAGTCCATCGAAATTGACTTCAGCTCAGAAACAGACGAAGTCAGCGACTCACATAGTGATCTGGATGCACACAGAGCCAGCTCCATCACTTCCGCTGCACCGTCCACCTTCTCACAACCAGAACCGCTGAAGACACAATCAACGCCCGTGACCTATCCTCCGACCCTTTCCTCCGGAACCACCGATGCCGACTCCTATACTTCCGCCGCGTCAACCTACTCCCGGAAGGCGCGACCGGAATCAATGCTCCTGCAGCCTCCCCGTGGTCCTTTGGTGCTGGGGATCGCTCTGGTGGATTTCAACCACTTGGTAAGGCTTGTTGGACAAGATATCCATTCATCATGTCGATCCAGTGCTAGGTTGGCCCCAAGATCGAATTCAGTCAAGGTGATATATTCGAGGACCAGGAGATCGCCAAAGTACTTCCCTTTCTTGCACTTCCAGACGGCGCCCATCTGGTGTGTTCTATTCCCGTATTTGCACATTCAGTCTTACCTCGCCACAGTCTCTGGAAGACTACTCTTACTTCCATCTCGTTCCGGATGTGTCGAACCCGACCACAATATTTGGTATATCGTAAGTCGTTACATCAAGTGTCGGGAAACGCGTTCAACTCTTTCTTAGATGTAATCGACAAATTGCCGCCTCTACCTTACTTGTCAAGGATGTCGATGTGACGCGTTCTATCGTCCAGAAGGCAGTCGTCGTCTTGGCTAGCAAACCTGTGTTTGGTCCAATACGGTCAGTGGCCAAGCCATGTCGCTGCGTAATTCTAACAAGTCAAGATAGTGATCGACTTGGGGTCGTTACCAGGACATTATTTGCTCAAAGGTATACCTCTTTTACCCCTCGTTTCTGCTATTAAGACCGCCTACAGAGACTTCACGGACACGAAAATCCTAGTCGATTTTGGGAATTCATTAGAGATGTCGCTACGAACGCAACTCACGGAGAGTGGTCTGTATATAGGCTAGTACCCAGTATCTTTTCCTTTGAGATAATGACTGACGTTGCGAACAGGGACCAGTCTGTATGTTCTTCAGTGCTCGGCTTTCACCAGCATTTGATTGGTTCTATAGGAGGGAATTTGTTCACGCATTTCGGCATCGCACGCTAGTGCTGCTGAAGGCTCTTATGTTACAGAAGAAGGTTCCCACCATCTATGCGCTCTAGACCTTTACTCACCGATCTCTAGATCATGTTTTATGGACATCCCGTCGAGAGGCTATGCACCTATCAGTATTCATTGATTTCCTTGATACCCAGTTCGTGCAAACTAGACTATCATCACACGCTCACTCACTACGTGCAGGCCTACTTCAGACATTGGATGATTGTGGCTCCCCTCCACTGGCAACGCGAGCACCTACACTATCCCGCCCAAATTCACTTAAGACTTCGGATCGCAAGAGTATGCTGGCGTACATTGGTCTGCCGTTGGACTTGTTCGGAAAGGTTGATTTTGATGTGCTGCACAGAACGATTTCAGCTGAACCTGTCACCTTTAGGATGCCTTTTTCCAGCCATACTTACCACTGCAACAGCTCGACCTCTTAAAGGACTCTCAGAGTTGGCTCTGCGGAAGTACTAATACGATTGTTACGCAGCAGAAAGAGATCGATCTACTTGTAAACGTACGGCTCCGTTCTTGTTCTTTTGCCATCGCCTTATCTCTCTTCACAGACTGAGACGGCCATCCTCGAGTTTCGGAATCCGAGACTGGAGCGGTTGGTTGCTCTTACCCCTGCTGACCGCAAGTGGGTTGATGAAATCGTCCGAGATGTAAACGATTCTTGGGATGACGCTGATCCCACAAAAGCTGTCATGCAGTATGTTATCTAACCCCCCCCAGGTCCGCGTACTCGAATGCTTACCTACTCGAAGTTTCAAGGGTAGTGATGATTACCTCAGAGCAAAGGTATGTCTAATTAGCCTCCGCGACAATGCAAATGGGATGTGACAATCCTCAGTTCGAGGAGTATGTGTCTGCGGCACTCGCGTCAGTGCGATACCGGGAGTTCCTGTCAAAAGGAAAGGGTCATGGAACAATCATCGCAGGAACCGGTAGGTTGGGCATTGTAATCCTGCGGTTTCGCGGCTTATGGACACCAGGTGGCGATGCGAGCGCACTGGACGACTTCAATTCGGTGTGGATCGCTGAGTTTACCAAGACAAACGCTTATGAGGTCTGGGATCGGTCAACGGACCCGATGCTATTTGACATCGTTGAACCTCGGTTGGTCTGAAACTTCAAGAATCGCACAATACTGATGGTCGCTCTTATCTCCAGACATCCATGTAACGAGAAACCCTCGGTGGTCTCAGACATAGGACTCCGACTCACCGAAGGAATTCAGGACCTCAAACTGGAACAACAACTCGCACCAACGCGTGAAGCCATCTCACGGACGATCACTATTGGCTCAGCGAACTTCTTCAGGGCGGTCGAGGGTGTTCGTGAGCGGTGGCAACAGCGAACAACTAACTCCCCCCTGGTACAAGACGTGGCATCTACTCCTTATGGTGCGCCTGTCGAAATCACAAAATCCGAAGCTAGCGTTCCCGGGGATACGACAGATGTAACAAAGCCGAATGTCAATATATCCCGACAAACCTCCAGAGAGTCCACAGTTAGCCCACTTTCTCCTGCGCGCCCCGTTAGCATGGCACAAGCTGCCTCGGACACCAAAGCGGCGTTAAGCTCTCTCGGAGCTGGAATACAATCATTCTGGGCGAACAGAGCCTCGATGAGGTTCTCGCTCTCACGCACAAGCATTGCGAGTGCTGCATCCAACGATTCAGTTTCTAGTCCAACACTGGTCCAGCCACAAGACAGTTTATCGGCCACAGCGCATACGTCGCCTCCGAAACCTCGTCCAAGCGTTCCCACGGTCGAGGAGGTGGCCGAGTACAAGCAAGAACAGGAGGAGCACGTTATCGTTACCAACAACCCGGATGAGAGATCAAGCCACGAAATGGAGTCAGGCGAATTGATGGGCACTGCTTTTTGATGGCCCACACGTCTACAGAAATTCCAAGTTACATAGCCTTAACATTGTCACACACCGGCATATCTTCTGCTTACGCCTTTCGCACCTGCATATTTCTAGCGGACAATATTCTCAGCGGATCACTAAGACGGAATGGGGTATATGATGGCGGAGTAGTTGTGCTCAGACCTCTCTTCTCTTCAAAAGATCTTTAACCCGCTTTAGATCATCATACCAAAGTATTGAAGAGTAGTATCGTTTTAGACGGATGAAGGGCGTGAATCAGCTAGCTCTTGTTTCGGGTGGACCCTCTGCGACAGCCCGAGCGTGGCCTGGGATGAATGGGGTAAATACGTCGCGCGTACTCGGATGTGATACAATCAATCCATTTCCGACTGGAGGTAAAGATTCTGGTTGCCTTGCAGTTGGGTTCTACAAGGATGTGTTATTATGTAATCACCATGTCGAAGAAGGCGTACTTCCTCTCCGCCCTTGGCATCGTCGTTCTTACCTTTTGAGCTGTTCCACACACTCTCGGCCCGTTGTGCTGTACCTCACCGTGTCGGACACAATGGCAACCCCCATCCGCAAGAAACGCAACTTCAAGGCGCTCCAGCTCGATGTCACCCAATCAGCTAAGCCGAAAGAGCCTGAGCCGATCCCCACACGCGCAGCACCAGCAACGACAGGCGCCGCAAAGGGCAAGAAACGCCCGCCACCCATGACGTTGAACGCCCCCAAGCTCGGCCAGACCCCCGCGACGAGCGATGCGGATGGCAATCTGCTCGCGGTCGGTGTCGGTCCGCCATCTGCCCCAGCGTCGGGCATTGCATCCGCACGTCAGAATACGTATCATACCACCCTTTCAAACACGCTTGCAAACTTGGACATGAACGCAGAGACGCGTTATGACTTACGGAACGAGGACCTGAAGGATCTACAGGAACTCGGACAGGGCAACGGTGGAAGCGTCAAAAAGGTCGAACATGTGCCTACAAAGACCATCATGGCGAAGAAGGTGCGCTTCTGGTACTTGCTCGCCATGATTGACCGCCGTCTCATGACCGGTTGTGCGCAGATCGTCCTTATTGATGCCAAACCGTCTGTGCGCAAGCAAATTTTGCGTGAACTGCAAATCATGCATGATTGTCACTCCCCATACATCATCTCCTTCTATGGCGCGTTTTTGTCGGACCCAAACATTTGCATCTGCATGGAGTACATGGACAAGGGGTCTCTCGACGGTATCTATAAGAAAATCGGAGCCATTGATATCGAGGTTGTCGGCTACGTTGCGCTTGCCGTGCTGGAAGGTTTGACTTACCTATATGATGTACATCGCATCATTCATCGCGGTATGCATGTCGAGTTCCATGATCCATGATGAGTTGAGTTGACACGCATCACCCAGACATCAAACCTTCGAATATCCTTTGTAATTCCCAAGGCCAGATCAAGATATGCGACTTTGGAGTGTCAGGAGAACTCATTAATTCAATTGCGGATACATTTGTTGGAACCTCAACTTATATGAGCGTACGTTCTCTCCTGTGCAACGTCGCGTCGTCCTCATAATGTTATAGCCCGAGCGTATACAAGGTGCTCAATATACCGTCAAATCGGACGTCTGGTCACTTGGGATTTCGTTGATCGAGCTTGCGTTGGGCCGCTTCCCTTTCTCAGAGTCTGATCCGGATGATTCTGATCTCTCAGACTTGGAGGGTACCCTCTCCCCAAGCACCATGACTTTGCCGATTAGGAAGGACAGAGACAAGAATGCGAAGAAAGACCGACGAAAGTCCAAGGGTGTTAGCCTACAAGGAGGCGGAATGATGATGAGTATCCTCGAGCTACTCCAACACATCGTCAACGAGCCTGCTCCACGGCTAGCTCCTGAGGGACGATTCCCGAAAGAAGCGGAAGATTTTGTGGATAGCTGTCTGCTCAAGGATCCTGATGCCCGAAAGACACCCAAAGAGTTGCTGGTACGTCTCGATGATTCTAGAAGCCTGGACGATGCTGACGACGACTGAAACAGAAACACTCTTGGGTAGAGCAGGCGCGGGCGTCGACTTTTGATCTCGAGACTTGGGCAAGCACGTTTTGAGCTGGCTTCTCACTGTTTGTGCTGCGTCTCCTGGGCTCCTTCCTTTGTTCTAGATCATACCAGCTGTCATTTGCTACTTCCGTGCATATCAGTATCTGTTTGTTCTTGTTCTTGTATTATAGGAAGAAGTCAAGCATTCATTGGACACCTTTGACTGGGATCAATAAACCGAATATTTTTATACCCGGTGATAGGGACCTGTAGTATCTTACGCGCAAATCGTGAATCCTCTGCAGGTTCGACGCTCCACGCTGCTTTCGAGATCGATCGACTATTACTGGTACACACTCAGTCCCGATCCTCGCGATGAAAGTCATGAACCGCAGCAGCACCAGTATTCGACCGATTTTCCACCATCGCCTAGAGTGCAAAACCGGCGAGTCTCAAAATGGGGGCCACCTATCGTACCGCACCGCGCGCCGCATTTGATGTTGTACCTTTGATATCATCTCCCAGGTGCCCCGAGTATGGTAGTAGACCTGGTGTCACCCACGACGCCGGTAGCACACACGGCTCAAGTCGCGCGCAGGGCAGTGGCATCGCAAAACTGCTTGAAATTGGGCGAACACGGTGTACTTGTCAAGTGGTCAGATAAACGACTCGGCTGTGAAACAGTTGACGTGCCGCCAAGATGACTCGGTTACTTGGAAGCGTGAATCCCTTTAGACTCCCGGTAAGCGGGAGGCCTTGCCAGCTGCAAGGCCCAGGGACCGATATCAAGGGTCTGCAGCCCTTGATTCCATGCGCCAAATGTGGTATGAACGGAATGGAAACGTGTAAATTGACACGACGCAACGTTGGAAGTAAACTCCTTGCTGTCTTACTCCCGAACTCGGGGTCGGCGCAAGGGACTCGGAGAACGCCACTGGAATGCTTGTCAAATTTACGTTGACAACAAGAACTCTTGCAAGTTTTGTTAGCAATTTCGCACATGCTTACATTCAACACGTAGGAGTTTAACGGGAGACCCTCGTACAAAACGGATAGAAGCACACACGCGAGATCCATCCCCTGACCAGCCTTGCATGAGAAGTGTCTGTCATTTCAGCAGATGTCTTCAAGGTCCTCCAATAACCCTGACGCCTCCGTCAAGCTTTTTCATCAGGACCTATCCCGGAAGCTATGAACTCCGCCGCGCTGCGCGCCTGGTGGCTGTGATCCGAGGAGGAGCTGTCAACTTCTCCTGAATGACCGCCCGACAGTTAGCATTCTGAAATTTGTTCGGGTTTAAGGACTATGAAGTTTACCTTGTTTTGGGTATCCCCTTGAAGTGGCACGCGGTCGCCAACGCCGGATGTAAACAAGAGCAGCAATAGCCAGAAAAAAGGCAACTGTCGCTACGACGGCGCCGGCGATGATAGCTCCGGCGTTCGTCTTCGTGTCGGAGGTTTCAGCTGAGTCACTGGTGCCTGTGGGCGCCGTACTCGTAGAGAATGCAGGCGACGATGTACTAGCATTAGTTGTAGATGAAGCACTCGTAGTAGAATCTTGCGCGCAAGTCAGTCCAAAGTTCACCAAGCACACGATCGCTGTCCACTTACTATTACTGGGCAAGTAAGCGAGGTAGTCGAACCAAACCGTATTGTTCGGAGACGCTGCGGTGACGACCAGCTTGTGAAGAGACCCTGGTGGCAACGATGGTAGTGGATCTGACACCCAAAATTCCTGGTGGTACTCCGTCTTCTGATAACGAAGAGCGAGAATCGTAGTAGTCGGTGTATAATCCACTTGGTACAAGGCGACAGGTGGTCCCGATTCTCCCGTAGGGAAACCAGTTCCATAGACACCTATGCTCGACGCTGGAAAACGAGGGCAGAGAAAATCAGCCTTTTGCTTTCTAATCAAAATGTTGTGAAAAAAGCATCGTACCATTGAAGTAGTAAGTCAGCGTGTTCCCGGAACTGAGACCGGTCGTGGTTTGGAGGTGTTCTTGGGCTACTCCTCCCCGTAACATCGGTGTGCCAGATGGCCCATATGAGATTTCTGGGTCGCGATCGTCGACAAGAACCCAACTACTGTCTGCCATCGGGATGGATTCCAAACACTTCTGTCACTGAGGTTGACACAACCTATTAATGGTACTCTTCGTTCTGGAACTTCAGCTGGATGGAAGCTAATAAACGGCGAGTGGCGATGAGGTTTGTAATCCTGTGGACCACGCCGCATGCCCAGTGAACACACAGCGGTGAGAAGAAGAGGCCGAATCCATCCCATCAAAAACACGACTGAATAGGTCACATTGGTTACGGTATTTTTTCTGGAGAAGAACATTCGAATCTGCATAAATGGGCGTCATGGTTCTTTATGATGACCATTAGGTAACATAAGTAGTCAACTTACCGCAACCTCTAACCCAATGAAGAGACCCTGGGTGGAATGCTGGCAGGTTCCCAAACTAGACACACGGCTTGAGACTGGAAGACAAACTTGGTGATCATACAAGTTGTCGGTGTGACGTTGCGCCCACTTCCAAAGACAAAGCCCCGCCCTCTGAATCGGCAAGTCACCCAATAAGCGTAACTATCTTTGGGAGGAACTTGAAACAATTTTTGAGTCTAGAAAGGAACATCAAGCTTGTCTGGAAGCAGCCGGAACTTGAATGTCGAGACACAACCCCCGTCACGACCTTACATAGCTTACTCGTGGTTCGCAAGCGAGCTGTGAAACCGCCCTTTCTTTCCTTCACAGCTTGCTAAAATCTCGACTGATATAACCGGCCACCGCCCAACTTGATCTCGAAAGTTCTAAAACCGCTAGAACCCCAAACAGTACGGTAAGTAAACAAAGCGAGAGAAGCACACGAGCACTAGACCTCTGTGACATAGGACCACTGTGCGCTAGCAATATTCAGAGGGCTCCCAAAAGTCCTAAGAGCCTGACCGTGATTAATATCAGAGGCACAGCCTCAGAGACAGATCAATTCCCACTTGCGGAATGTTTGAAGGGGATGGCTGTGGTGAGTAAATCCGAGACGTTTTGAGTTAAGGCGGTCCTGGGACGGCGGCCCGTCATACGAAACGTCAATTTAGGTTCGGGGAGTGACCGGGCCATGTAGAAAGTGTAAGTGCTAAGCAGTACTTGAATCATTCGGCGCCGGGGATTCGCCTCGCAGTGGTAAGACTCGGAGTCTGAGGGTCACCAAACTGAACACACTGCTGAATCATGGATGGCAGTCTGGAGGTGACCGAGGAGCGGAGATCAGCCAGTGACAAGCACCATACAGCTTAAGATTCGCTTACAGGCTTGAGTTTGAAAATGAAATTTGACGTTCTAATTTCCTCGGAGTCGGAGCCCGGCGACAGTTGTTCAAAGCCGCTATGAGAGGTGTTCCTGAAATACACCCCTGTCATGATTTTATCAGGGGGTCCTCGATTGCCATAATTTGCGATGGCAGTGGTGGCCCTGATCAACAGAAATCAGTGACCTTTAGGTCGGACGACGCAAGCGCCTCCGACACAGAAGTTGATGCAGAACCCTATGGTTCTTCCAGTTGGTCCCAAAACCGAGGCTTTACGTTCGAGATCATATAAATAACACTGTAACAAGTCAGCTGGGAATATACACTCAGTGAACACGGCCCAAATAGCCCACAAACGGAACATCATGATGGCCGTTTTACCGCAAGACAAAGAAGCAGTGTTCGTCGCATCGAATGATGGAAGCACCCTGCGGCGAATCTATATGTCCGCTAGCGTGTCAGTAAGGCCATCCAAACGAGAAAGTCGGCGTCGTCAAGTTCATAAATAGTCCTGGATCATGAACATTAGGTACATAGTACATATTAAGGATAGCGTGCCCCACGAAGGGCCCTCAGGGCATCAGCGTTTGTCCCGTGGCAACCTGGATCATCAAACATAAGTTTCGTCATGACCGTAAATAGCTTGTGGCGTGTAATTGAGTGATTTGTAGTCCATTCTTTCCTTCACGGTGTGGTGGAACTTTGGTTTCTCGTTAGGTATAACGCGACCTCTGCCCAGGTTGAAGCTGGGACGTGCGAATTCCAGCTCGTCAAACAAGCTTCGTGCGGTGATATCCATGCACTTACCTCAAGTTACTGTGCCATACCCCACTGGAGTCTTGCCAAGCATAGGAGGCAGGCAGAACCTCTAGGATCCACCACAATGGGTTTATCTTCAACTCGTCGTATAACGGTGCTATGGCGTCCGATTGCTCGGGATAGGTGTCAGCACCTGAGGTATCAGAGGGACGTGGAGCGGGGTCGCTGGTATTGGAACCAGGCACTGGTGGCCCAGGGGTAACCGGTGGTTGAGGGGTATCTGGTGGAAAATTGAAGCCAATACGTGCGAGTTCGTCGTGATCGAATACGATGTCACATCCAGATTGCATCACCTGTTCCACCATCCAATGTAACGGAATCTGTGCGAGGGATATCTCGACGTCATCCCCAACGTTTCCTCCACCAATATCTGAAAGGAACGTGAGCAACTTGGCAAATCGAGATTGTGGGCCCGGAACTGACCGCTATGACAACCTGAAAACCATACCTCGAGCACATCCGTGCACCCGGTCGTTGCCTTTGGGTGCGTTGTGTCCGAAACTGCTTCGTCAGAGGGATGTCCCTCCTGAGTTTCATCCGGCGGAAGTCCGTAGTCCACCACTTTGGGTTGTTTCACGTTTGGTTTGCCTCTCTTGAAAAGTCTCCCCAAAAGCGAGATGACGAGGAGTCCTCGGGAAACCGCCCTTCCCAGCTTGGTTATTGCAGCCCCCTCAGCGTCTTGTACAGGCCAGTGGTATAGGTTTGGCCGGAATCGGGAGCGGTGCTGGATGAGAAAGATCAACGGAGTTTTACATGCAATCCCGAGTTGGCGGTACCTCGTCAAGAGAGAGCGCATGCCGGAACACCTTGATGGCGGTATTGGACTCTGTGAAGGGTAGCATCCGACTCACGAGCACTCCTGTGCTTTGTACCGTATCCCTACCGCGGCAGTTGGGACATGGAGAATCGCCCACGGTGGTGACGACACTTACCATACGCCTACGTATTCAATTTTGACATTCTGAGAGAAAGTCTCCTTGAATCCAGCAGCGAGCTTGACCCCGTCCTTGTCAGTCCGTGTATATGCCTTGTAAGCAAAGTCGACTTGTTCGACGTTGTCCTTCGGCAACAGTCCAACCTGTACGACGTCCATAAGGCTGGACGACCCCAACACACCTATGACTGCACAAATCACCTTTGTCAACATTCCAGCCAATGCGCGAGCAGTGTATGCGCCACGAGAGAAGCCTGCCAGCGAGTCCGGATTAGCAGCGGACCTAGTAACTTGGACCCTACACGCTACCAAATAAGCAAATCTTGTCGCCGGGACGATAGTTTTCCATCAAGTACTCGTAGCCACCCATAACGTGCGCATCCAGATACCTACACGAATCGCCTATAGTGGTTGCTCACGGGTCGCACATGCACGTACCAGGCAACTGCTTCATCCAGAAGTGATGCCAGTCGAGTCCACAGGGGTGAAACAATTCCTGGCGCAAAGTATGTACCGATCCCCGCCTACATACCATCAGAGTCGGACCACGAGATTCCAGAAGAAACATATAATAGAATACCTGATAATAAGCCACCTGCCTGTCTGGGCAGTCCTTGCGGAGAAGGCCAAAGAACTTGACCACATTGGTGTTCTAGTCATCAGTGAGCTATTTGTCGAAAGCACGTTCAAGTTCAAGGAGAACATACTGTGGCATCGTATTGTCCATTAGTGCCATCAAAGCAAAGGACGATGGTTCGAGGGGGTCGGGAAGAGTCCTGAGGCATATTGCTTGATCGGGGGTTTGACATGCGTTAGCGAGGCCTCGCGGTCAGTATGTATTATTGACTGGGGATGGGAATTTTCGGCTAGGAATGTGGACACGAGGCCTTTTGTAGCGCCTGGCAGTATTCTCGGATCAACAAGCGTGGATGCAGTAACTCGGACCGTGGCAGACGCCAGCTTGCTGAGGCAGGCCGTTCAGGATGGTGCTGTTATGTTACCCTCTGTTCCGATCCAAGACATTCTTAATATTGCCATGACATCATCACATGAGTGACGATTTAAGTTGTCAGTGACCTTGTGCTTGACTGCCAGGTGTCAGGCACGCAAAAATGTCGTCAAAGGCTGTTATTAGTATGGCACGGTATTATCAGGGTGAAGATGTCTGAATGACACTGTCAACTCCACAGAATACAAATGAGTCATTTAGGGCTGTCGCCCCCTTTCATAACAAGCTAGCGTTGATTGATCATCCCTAACTCTTCAACTAGCGTTTGGTGGCGATAAGCGAGTCTGATGTCTGGCACGTTTGTCTATGTGAGGGGCTTCGTTCAGAACGTTCCATCACCACCATCTTCCTAGTGGAGGTCGCTTACCTTGTGGATGTCATTTCCGGCGGCTCCGGGATAATACCATTCTTGGCCTAGCCAGTGTCTTTTGATTTCCATTTCAAAGCCACTCTGTATAACAGAGTTACGCGCCAGTTCTGCAAGTGAACTTTGGGGGAACTTGTATATCTATATCCAATGATGCTCTGTGAGCGTCTCTTGTTAGACTCGGTGGAGATCTTACATGCGCAGCTACACTGTATTCCTCCAGCAGAGGCTCCTATGGTTATCGCAACATGTATCAGTTTCAGGTAAAGTCCACGACGAGTAACTATGACGTGCTTTAGTAAAATGAAACTGGAGAGGGTCGTCAGTGCTCAAGCTGACGTTCAGCCCAGTCTTGAAGAAATCCGGGAGTGGGTTCCGCTCATATGTGAGAAACAACGCATTGTTACTCAAAGGACTCATCGCGAGACCAATCTGCTTTAGATAAAAGAGATATTGTAATGCCGGAACCTTGCGAAGGAGTATCCCGTGAGAAATGGAGTGAGAAGTGAGAAATGCAGCAGTAAGATGGTCCGTATCGCCTGCTTCCCCAGCGTGGGGCCGGAAGACGAACGTATCTGTTAAGAGGAATGGTGTATCAAGGTCATAACCAACAAGATTAGGAGACGACACACTGAAACCTCGCGCCTGCCGCCAGTTATTAAGGCTGGCCATGTTGGCATACATGTAATAAATCCTAACATACAATAGTTTCTAGAGGGATAGGAGGGTGCTTGCATGTGGGACATACCAGTAGGCGAAGGGCGGGTTCTGCATTGTGTCCCAGAGACGAGGGTACGGGAATTTGCGATGGATTCGACGTTCCACCTTGGACTCGTCGTCCACACTATCAAAACCGATGACCCGTTGTAAGAAGACGTGAAGTTCAGGGTGCGACGTTGGATCCTTAGTAACCTCAAACAACGGTCGGAAAACATCTGAACACATTCAACACTGAGACGAAGCTTTAACACGAGCAACCTACTGATCACTATGTCTTCGAAACTCCTGACGACACCATTCTCTTTGTAGACATTATACAATCGCGGTACCTGGATGAGCCAGCGAACGTTGTGTGAGAATAACTTGTTATTTATAACCCATTTGGCCAGCTTGTCCCATTCGTCGACCGACCTCCCGTATATACTAACTCGCCATTCGCAATTCTGTTCAAGCGAAGTTTTTTAGCCGAAAAGGCATGCAACGAAGAGCTTACCTGGTACTTGCTCTGCTCTAAATCGTTCATCACCTCTGAAAAAGAAAATGAGCGGGACGCCGAATAGGGCGAGGAGAGACTCGCCTCGAGTCAGTTCAGCAAAGTAACGTCCATCGATGCGATTGTCGATCTTCAGAAAGATCTCTCTAAGCCTGGATTCTCCGATCGGATTATACTTGAGATTGAATTTGTCAAACCGGTGGAATGAATCTTGATGTGCGTGCATATCGAGTGTGTCGATAGAAAGATCGTACGCGCACAATTTGAGGGACTGGAAAACTTGCTCCAAAGTTAAGTCGGCACCATCACGAAAAATGACAATGTCCTGTAAAGGTGTGACGTCAAGTCAACAACCAAGAGTTACAGACGAGTCGTACGTGGGGACTACGTTTCATCTTTGCCTTGATGAACCGTAATAGGTGTTTCTGATTCATGCAGCTGGCCAAGTGAACGTGGGTGTCCACTTTACGCACGTTATAGAAATCCCTGGGGGCGTCTGCTGTCAATTATGTACACTAGGCAAGTTTACAGCTCGTTTCTGACCTGTGCGGGACACTCTGAAACCGGAATATGCAACGTGGCCTCGAGGTAAACAGTTATTACTCACCTTCATAGCCGCCAACTCTTGGGATTCATTGAGTAAGTGGTACATTTCATATTTGCTCGCCAAGTATTTAAGCCTCCGGTATGCTATGCTCTTGGCCGGGCCATCGGATATGATCTCAAGAACACGATCTAAATCGACAAAATATTCCCTGATGGATGGAATATCAAATAACGGCTTCTCATCTAAAATCCGCGATGCATTGTTAGATCTGTCCGTACTCGAGAATCCCCGTGCATACCAGTCACGGCGGAATACACTTGGTAGACGCCTTTGTCGTCAATCTTGAAGTCCCACGAATGTGATTGCGGGACGTTACAAATTGAAAAATCAAAATCCTCCTCCTCTGGAGTGGGATGGTGACCAGGAGCCGGGACGTCGTGCATGGCAGGAAAATGCCAGTGGGGAGGCGGAGGCCTAGGATATATTTTCCAAGCCTCGTGCGGACTGTGAGAAGCTTTGGCATTGGCGAAATCGACGTCTGGTTTTACACCGGAAACACACGCAAAACCATCCTCTATGCCGTTGAAGTGACCGTCGTGATCCCTGGGATTGTCGCCAAGTCTTTGAAGGGATTTTGCTATGTATTTGTCGCGTAAATCGAGACAATGTCGATATAGTTTAAAAGTACGCATCATCTCGGGGGTGATGGCAGATTGCACTAAAACATTGCGAGTTAGTTATCTCACACTCGACATAATACAGAGAACCACACGTTGTGCCTGCGGCTCTGCGAGCACTTTGTCTTCATCTTCCACGAAAGGCGATATACTGCGTATATTTTGGTCAATCTTCAAGGCCTCGCGAATTGCGGAGAGCCCGAACGCCCCTGGAACGGACGAGGGGAGATCGGAGGGGACGGTAGAGACATCGGATGTGCGACGGTTAGCCAGCTTTTTCTCCTCTATCTGAAGCGTTCTCTGGTTCTGAGTGGAAGTAGTGAAAGTGAACTAGCGAGCGCGTACTTGCTGTAGACTCTTTTCGTCGTTGTATCCATAAAAGCAGTCTCTGGACTCGGTGACTCCGGATTCCATATCATTGGCTGGCTGTATGCTGCTGCTGGCCATGATAGCGGTGATAAGCTACGAAAACGTGACGCATGTCCATGGCTAGGTCACGGTACGTAACAAGTCACTTGGTACTAACTGCGAAGTGTTCGCCCTTTGGAGTGGTGCAAATTGACAGGATACATATGTACTACTCGTAGTCGTACATAATTATATATTTTATATTTTACATAATATAAAATAATGTCAACTTATCGATAATAAGGTTATCACGTCCACTGGGGGATCCTCATTGGATCAACTTCTTCTTTTACGTCCGTCGAGTTCGCTGTTGGCGACGAAGAGCTCAGGTGTACACGGACCTTCGGCGACGAGCGACGCGATCCACACGATGGGAAACACAGCCTCGAACGCGAACCACAATCGCCCTTCACCAAATTCGACAAGGCAAATCGATTCGCCGAGTCGCAAACAGTCCCAGTCCCATTCGCCTTCTCCAAACCCCAATCAACCTCATCGTTCCCTCCGCACAAAGAAAAAGTCCCTCGAGCTGCCAGATCTTGCCCTTCTTTCTTTGACTCCTGTTCACTCCCACCAAAATTCCGCCAATTCATCTCCCTTATCGTCCTCCCGTCGCCCACCGAGAACTACTTCCCCAATCCCGATCCCGATCCCGGTTTCCAACAATGGCACCATGAACAACGCTTCAAATACCGGCACTTCCCCTCGTGGAAGGCAGCCCAATGTAAAAGCCAATCTCGCGCGGGAACCCAATACGTCCAACTTCTCGTCGGATTTGCTCCTCGAGCAGCCACCCTCGACTCATATTCCGGTTCCTCACCACCATCATCCCCGCAACCGTGCCCCCCATTATTTCAGAGGCGCCCCTCTCCAGTACAATTCTACACATTCGTTCACATCCCGTGGCCAAGCCGTCGTGCAGCCTCGCATGCAGGAGCTCTACGCGGACAGTCAGGTCGAAGTAACTCCCCAGCCCGATCGACAAGAATTCGTCCAGGAGACAGTTCATTCCACGATCCCCCTCGCACTACACAAGGCCGAGGAAGAACTCGCCGTTGCGACTACTAATCTAGATGAACTTGGACAGCCTGCTTCTAATCGTCCTTCGGAAGAGCCAAAAGAACCTGTGAACGTTAAAATCACTTGGCATGGGGGTGGGAAATCTGTCATGCTCGCCCGCGCTGGTGATGACAACTGGAAGGGTCGTCAACAAATGGAACTAGAGTGAGTCTATTTATCTCGATCTGCTTGTCCGTCTGACTCGTATCGTAGTGACCCACCTGCGGATACATCGTGGTCAACATGGGTCTCGCTCATGCCCGGAACCCACCACATTCGTTTCATTGTCGATGAACACTGGCGTTTAGCCGACGACCTTCCGACCGCCGTAGATGATGAGGGAAGTTTGGCAAATTATGTCTCGGTCCCAATTTCTGGTTTGACGCCACCTCATCGCGCTTCTATCACTGTTGTGCCTCCGAAGCAGGTTGTCCATCCAGTCCACTCATTTTGGTCGACCACGACATCTACTCAGGGCTCGACGACTGATGCACCTTCCTCCGACGCAAAGGGATCTTCGTCCAAGTGGACAGATGAGATACCCGCCGGTCTTGTCGCTGCTGCTCGTGAGGAAGAGGCTTACCTTGCGTACACGGCTGCTACGGAATACGATCAGCAAGGCTATCCCAACAACCACCAGCCCGTCCCCGCCCCAAATATCCCCCCAGCCCCAGTCCTTCCTAGGCACTTGGACAAACTAATTCTAAATGTCAAAGCTGGGCAGCCTCCACCGTCAAGAGGACGCGAGCGAGAACGGGAGAAGGAACGAGAAAAAGAGCGAGAACGCGAGCATAGACGGAAACAGGGACGATCCCTGCTCGGAATGACTAGCACACTCGCACGGGACCTCTACAAGGAGAATAAAGCTGGAGATGAGGAGCATCTTCCTATTCCAATCACCACTGCCAGCGGAACGGATGTGACCCACATAGTAGGTGCAGCATCCGGAAACACTCGTCTTGGATTGGATGGATCCGGAATGTCGGACGATGCCAGCGTGTTGCCCGTACCGTCTCATGTCGTACTTCACCACTTGAGTACAAGCGCGATTCGCAACGGTGTCCTCGCTGTCGGGAACACGACGCGTTATCGACAGAAGGTATTTTTACACGTTCTGCGAACGGCATGACCACTGATGGACTTTTCTTAGTATCTCACCTCCATTTACTATAAACCAACATGAATCGTCCGTCTGTGATCGGCATGGCAATACGCAGGACATCGTAGAAGCCATGTTTCAAGGGTTCGCAACCAAGCCATTCCTTGGCATATTTATCCGTGCAATTACTTTGTTGGTCGTTTCTTGGGATATTGCCTCTAGATCTCCCCTGATACAACCCATGATATATGTGGAAGATCAGACACACGAATTCACCCATGACTATATCCACCTATCATCTCTCAGCGCAGACGCGTGATCGTGGCGTGTATGCGTGCATGTACACACCCTCTTGTTCTAGATTCTCTCATTTTCTGCTTCTGCTGTATGTTCTTCCATGGTCATGATAGGTGTACTCATCAACATCCTTAGATTACTTACTGCCAACCAAAATGTATCCTATATGTATGAATCGCGCACTATTCGATGCGAGATTATATCCCAGATGAGGGGGACAACCCCAAACACGCTGCGATAACGGAAATTGCCGTTTAAAAAACATGAAAAAAATCAATAGCCCACCGCGAGGGTCGAACTCGCAGCCTTCAGATCACTGCAGGGATCAAACCCGCCTTAAAAGTCTGACGCTCTGGCCGATTGAGCTAGGCGGGCCTGGAGTCGATGGCAATACAAAGTAATATGGACTGGTCTTGTCCTCTCGATGCATCACAATGTCCGCAATAATTGCAAACGCACGTTTTTTTGGCAGACGCTTCTCCCAGGACCCACTGGACACCGAATACACGTTGTTGTAACGACAAACGACCTCCACCCTCAGTGTCCCACTTTACGCTGCGAAGACGCCGACCGGTTTTACTCGCAACCGACTTAAGTAATCGCCACTCGAGTCATCATGCCAGCGATTGCACCCAGAACTAGCACATAAGTACCGTCACTGTGCGAGCGATGACGGAGATCTGTCCTTATCTGCAACCCACCACCCACGCTAAACAAATACCAACATTTCATTACCGCCCATCACCACGTCCCTAGGAATGGAGCCGAAAGATATCGTTCGCACCGGCTACGACCTCTTGTCACACTTGTACCGCAAGGACGACGAGTCCCCGCCCAATCACACTCGATGGACGGACATGCTGCTGGAGATCTTGCCCACGGAGCGTGCACGCGTGCTGGAGCTGGGATGCGGATGCGGCGTCCCCGTAGCGCGGACCCTGGTACAGGCGAGACACCACGTAGTTGGAGTCGACGTCAGCGCCGTGCAGATCGAGAGAGCGAAAGAGCTCGTTCCTGGGGGGCAGTTCTTCAGAGTAGATGTCAGCGAGCTCGTGACGGGCTCCGCCGAAGAAGAGGTGCAAGATGCCATCATGAACGGTGGCCCATTTGACGCTGTGATCGCATTGTACATGCTATTTCACATGCCCATCGAAGAGCAGGCTGTACTCTTCCAAACGCTCGGAAATTGGGTGAAGCCTGGTGGTTACTGCATGATGACGGTGGGCATAACACCATGGACAGGAGAGGAGAGAGGATGGTTAGGAAGTGGAGATACTCGGTTGTGGTGGTCACAGACTTCAGCGGATGAATATAAGAAGTGGGCTAAGGACGGAGGATTTGAGATCATCAGGGATGAGTATGTACCTGAGGAACGGTCGGAAGGACACCAGTTTCTGCTTTTGAAGAAATGTATGTGAACAGTACGAGGTACAATTACACGCACGAATCCCTCGTGTTTCGAACAAAGTGTTTTGAGTAACATGCGCCCCACTGTCAGGCTCCAACCCACCCCTGTCTTGTTTAATCACATTCAAAGCATATGGATCTCGACTTACGGTGCATGGAAATTAAGGCATGAAGATTACTCCGCGGTGAGCGGAAGTACATCGATAACGCAGTAGTCAACGAGGGTACTGTCCTGCTGGCTGTGTCATGAGGAAGTTATACGTCTGCCGCGCATACATAAATCACCCTGCGTCGCATGAACAACCGGATTCCTCGTGGTCCAGACAACCACAAACCGAAAATGTCGATACTGGTAAGGATTCGGCATACTGGAATTTCAATTGTCCGTAACTCACGTACGAGGTGGTCTGACGCAGGAGCTGTTCCGAAGGTTCGTTGCTCTAGCGATGGAGTTTGTATCGCAGCGGAAAATATGGAAAGAAAAGGGCAAGAGGCGTCATCACAGTGACGCCCAGTACGCAGAGTTCCCAAAATCATGGTCTACACGAGCGGGAAGGGAATTGCAGGAGATGGACTATATGTTCAGGATCAACCGCAGGCACCTGGAAGGGCAAACGCAGTTACAAGGAGAACACGAACTGTGTCAGTGGCAGCCGCCACCCAAGGTGAGAGGCAACTAGATCTTGAGGAACCATGCCTGGACTAAGCCAAGATTGGGAACAGTACCGACTGTATCAACACGAGGCGAGGATTCGAGATGTGCAGCGCGTGACCAGGAGGCGGGTCATGATTGTCAGTAATCCTGACCCTGCCGACGACAGCGAGGGAGAATTTGAATTGACTCGGAAGTCGAGTCGTTGTTTGTGCGTGCGAACGACCAAGTCTTGGTAATTGTCACTGAATGGTTCTAGTTGAAGCTGGTTTGATCATTTCTCAGCACCTATTGCGCGAGTGTCGTCGTGACCTGTAGAGATGGACAAGTCGAACCACGAACATCATGTAAATCAAGGTAGAGTAGTAGTTGACGCGTAGTAATGACTTGGCTTTTTTCCGGTCTTTCCCGGTCAAGTTCACACCGCGGGCGGGCAACCAACGGTAACGTCCCTGAAATTTGTTCGACTTGTAGACCTCCTCGCACGGCCAGTGCACATTTCACTTGTTATTTATCTTTCTGTCCCTCCGGCATGTCTAGAGCCGCGCAACGCCACATCTCCACCTCTCTCCGTTCTTCTACCCGTGTCAACTTCAATGCTGCAGCCCGTTCACCCCGTACCGCACTCACCCGGCGCATAATGAGCTCTGGGTCGCATCCCAATCACGGTAGCGCGTCAAGCGATACACCATGGATGGTGTGTTTTGCTTCCAGTGCTCAGAGTGATATTGTTTAGCATATTCCTCCGCAGATTGGCTCCGCGCTGGTGTTTGGTCCTCTGGTAGGTACATATAATGGATTGGTGCGCTCCTTCCTCCGACCTGTCTTTCATACAGCTCCTGTACCTCGTGTCTCCGACGGCACGTAAAGGGTCCCATGGGCATGCGGACCACGAACATAAAGTTCACGGTGTACGTCGCAACTCATTCTGAATATCTTTACGACAGGCTTACCAATAGCCACCGTCATGTATCTCTAGGATGAGGACAAGCATGTGGTACGTTTCGTTCATTTGTTCACTGGTTCGCTGTGGTGACGTGAGTCTGTTTCTGTAGCAACATGTAGAATCTCCCTCAGAAGAGGCTCCTGTCTCCATTACCGATGACGAGGACACTGAGATTCCTGCACAAGCGGTCCAGGAGTCGATAGAAAAGACACCTGTCAGTCGGGACTGTTGTGCTCATCTCTCTTTCTTCTTACTTTTCTGTTAGGAAGTCGATCCTCCAAAAGACGCCCAGGAACATAAGGCGGCTTTAGCGAAGGCGGAGACGACTCCTGAAAACTCAGCTGTCGAACAACAATCCCAGGACGAGGTACCAAGGAATGCAACGCCCCCCTTGGAGCCTGAGCAGGACCCAATACCGGCCGTACCTGCTGCGATCGAGGGGAATACCCCTAGTGACGAAAAGGCGCAAAGCACCGCTGTAAGTATTTGCTTGGCTTTTGGTTGGCAAATGAAGTGACCAAGTGAACATAAAGTGAGCAGTTAGAACTTGAGTAACCCTTGTGAAGGTTAGATTTGTGCTAGTGCACGGAAATGAACCATTATCGTGATGGCCCCCATCACAAGTAGCATGTCTTGTGTGAATGAGATCATTGTTCGGAAAAGAATCCATCATTTCTCACAATCACCGACGTTGCCTGCCAACAGAATGAATATTTCGCGAGGACCAACCACGTAATTGTCTTAATGAAGGCAAAGGCCCGGTCCTTGGGCGGAATGATCCAGGATCAAGACATTGTAACAAGATAAGTCGGGTCATTGTCTTTTGTCTTAAATTCTTGAACTTCACCGGACTATGTCGTAAAACTTGTTCTCCATTCCCTCCTCAAGATTGCTCAGGCCACTCGCCGGGCAAGCTCACCGTCGCTCGTTCACCATTCCACTCGCTTGATATGCTGGTCGTATTTGTTGTATTCCTATCTCTGTTATTTTTTGCCGACGTCTGTCGTTCCGGCCCGATCGGCAGCCGGATTGCCCATAGACGTGGCGTCGCTTCGACGTCGTCCCTACCATTAGCCAGAAGCAACTCAAACTCTACTAAATATGTCGTAGCCCATTTCATGGTCGGAAACTCTTATCCGTACACTCAGCAAGACTGGCTGTCCGATATTCTCCTGGCATACCAGAGTGGCATCGATGGTTTTGCCCTTAACGTAGGAAAAGATTCCTGGCAGCTCCAACAGGTCGCAAATGCGTAAGTACCCACGCTACAGTCTCAACTGAGACTCACCCTCGGCCAGGTATCAAGCTGCATCCCAATCAGGAATTGGTTTTAAGCTGTTCCTGTCATTCGATATGACGTACGTCCTCCTCGGTTCATTGTCACCCTATCAGCGTCGTTCTCAACTGCTTCCCCAGCTCTCTCCCTTGCAGCAGTACCAACGACGCTGCTACCCTCAGAAATTATATTACTACATACGCGTTGCATCCGAATCAACTGATCTACAACGGTCGTGTATTCGCCTCGACCTTCTCTGGAGAATCTTGCCAGTTTGGTCAAAGTTCCGTTAAATCGGGGTGGTCCACACAGTTCTTGCAGCAGTTGTCCGGCCAAAACACTGTCTACTTTGTTCCGTCCTTTTTCATAGACACGTCTCAATTTCAGAGTTACAGTAGCGTGATCAATGGAATGTTTAATGTAAGAGTGATGAGTCTCTCTTGCTGCTTCGCATTTTGATACGTTGTTTTACTACCATTACAGTGGAACTCCGGATGGCCCACACAAGTCACAGCGGACACTATATCTGATTATAATGCCTCTGCACTTAACTCGATTGTCGGTGCTACCACGAGCGATGAGCAGTACATCAATGCGTTGCAACCTTTTGGTGGATCTTACATGGCTGCTGTATCGCCTTGGTTCTTCACCCACTATAGTCCGGAGACCTACGATAAGAACGTGAGTTATGTTACCATTTCTAACGGACGTCCGTCGGTTCACACCCAACTGATTTTCAGTGGATCTACCTCAGTGATGACCACCTATATGCGAAGCGCTGGGAATATCTGATCGGACTTCGCAACCAGGTCGATATTGCTCAGATCGTCTCTTGGAATGATTTCGGTGAATCCCATTATGTTGGTCCTATTCAGGGCGCACAACCCAATAGCCAAGCATGGGTGAATGGGTTCAATCATACTGGTAGGCTCAAGAACGTTATCTTGTGTGTGTCACGACATTAACCTATATCTCAAGGCTGGCTCAATATGACATCGTACTACGCTACCGCATTCAAGACGGGAACTTATCCATCTATCTCAAAAGACCAGATTTTCATGTGGTCTCGCCCTCACCCGGCTCTCGCCACCGCACCTGATCCAGTCGGTCGTCCTGACAACTATCAGATCGTGAGTTCTCGCCTTGGTAGACATTCCATTTCGGATCTAAATCGTTTAACTTCGCCAGTCATCGGACAAGATCTGGGTCGTTGTTTTCGCGACTTCACCCGCGACTGTCACACTTTCGACCTCTTCTACTCAGTCACAGACGTTCAATGTTTCTGCTGGGGCAACCAAACTTTCGCTTCCCATTAGCGCTGGCGGGTTCATGAAAGCAGTGCTACAAAGGAACTCTCAAACCATTATCGACCTGAAGCCTCAGAATTTCTCTTTCAACCCTTCGCCTTCTTCGTACAATTACAATGCGTTCGTCGTTTCATCAACTTGATTTTGGGCTGGATCTGCAGAAGAAGAATAAAGTTATGGAGATCGTGTCATAGACTGACTACTATACCACTCCATGTGTATGGTTACGCGCTATTTGTAACGGTACTGCTAGTAGGATGTAACAAAAGTTGCACATGAGTGAGTCTCTTGTGAGACTCACTCCGAGCCAGTGGCTCTGTGGATAAACATATTGGAAGCCGACCGTGGTCAACGGTGGAAACACTGAGAATGGCGGACACAAGAACAGGACCACGTGCCAATCAGCAAATCACTTTTCTCCTTGACAGACATAGACAGTCCTCTACAGCAATCCCCAGGAAGGTCTCTGATTCACAGCTCCATAGTAAAAAATAGGGGTAATCTGACATAAAAATTTTAGTATTAACAAGCGTTACCTACGGACGTGCGAATCTGTATTGCCGCAAGAGTAGCAAAGGTACATAAGTTACAAAAGCAAGCAATGATAGACAATATTAGTAGTGTATTTAGAAAGGTTTGAGGGCACGAATAGTAATAAAATATCGTCCCGTTTTCGAACTCTGGCGAGAGCAGTGTACAGTTGACCGTGAGCGAATGGTTCGATGCGTAAGTCAAGTACTGTTTTGTCAAGGGTCAAACCTTGGCAACCATT
>JBBPMU010000004.1:0-377310 GCA_038090475.1 Wakefieldia striispora
GTCCACCTAGGTCCATCATTCCGAACTTGGAAACCACCGTCATCAGGTGCTTTGGGCGTCTACCACCTAATACGGAATGACGTTGCACTGATCAAAGCTCTCCGAACTTGTCTGCACTCCACCGCACCGTGGATGCCCACATAAACTTGTGTGGACATAGGTACCGAAATCGTCCTTTTATAGCGGACAATCATCCGCGGGGGTGACGTGGTGGGTGTCCCACAGGCTCATTGCAAGGGTCCCAATGCAGATGTTTCAGCCCCGCATGTATGCCCTCCTTTCCCCGTGTCCTATGCGCCGGGTTATCTCTTACTTAACAGTTCTCTTAACGCAGTTTGGGGATGAAGCCGATAATACAGGGCTGTTAGCGCCTTCGAGTCGGCTTGCGTCTACCGTCCTGATCACCAAATCAACACGTGGAGTTAAGTGGAGTTACGACAGCTACCATCACCGCCTGCCTTGTCCTTACCACGTAATCGGTCACGCTGCAACAGTCCCGCGCACGGCCACTACGGTATCGGTATTGTGGCCACGAGATGGCACTGTGTGTTGTATGTACGTGACTAGGTATCATGGGGTACCGTATAGCAGATTATACGGGACAGACGAAGCTCTGGCGCGAAATGAGAGTTGCAGCAACCATGCCGTCGGAGGTGCGATCGCAGAATAATATACCACCTACTGCTCGCCGCACTCACAAGTGTCGGGCACATTGCGATTGATTACTGGCAAAGTTAGCATTTAATATGTGCAACCACAATACCAATAGAAAGATTCGTAGAAATAATAGGGAAGGTACGATACTGGAACAAGAAACATAATTCACAAGTCCACCGGGTCGACGGTAAGAGTATCACGCTGTTCAGAAGAAATAATCATCAAAATAATCATCTTCAAACTCTTCGTCCGAGAGTGAGAGCCCTAAGCACCACGGGTCGTGGCGTCTTTCACCTGGGCCAGGAACATTGTATGGTCTGTCCATGGTGAGGGTGATTCTCAGCTTCGGGATGCGTGCTTTGCGGCCCTGGGGGACCTCATAATCTTTGTAATAGTCTCGGTTTTCTTGTGGCTCCGAGATAGAATGCCTGGAAGATACGTGATCAACCTTCGAATGTGCTGCATGGATGATACAGACATACGTCATGCTGAGATGAGTCTTCATCTTCGAAAGCTCCATACACTCTGTTTCGTTGGGAAGATCCATACAGTGTACGCAGAGCCACGCCACTTCCTCAGGGTGACCCGCGTATGCATCCGAAACTAAGCCTTGTAGCATCAACATAGAGACAATAGAGTTGAGCTTATATTCTTCGTCGGCATCCACTACGCGAGCTGCGAGCTCGTCGTCGATCAACTTCCATTTAAGGTTTGTTCTGGCTGAGTGGACACGGCAATTGTGAGTGACCTATTCAGACGTCAGTCTAGGAACAACAGCGGGGTCCGATGGAGCTCACCGCTGCACGCCAGCCAAACACCATCGCATCGGCTTCGTCTTGCACTTCGTCTGACCACTCAAGGCATTCAAGACAGGCCAATTGATGGTTCAATTCGTCCATCTGAACAGCTGTCGTCGTCTCCGGATCCAACCCGCATGCTGCAATAACATTTGCAGCCATCTTGCCAGCTTTCTCGTCTACCTGAAGGAGATGACAGCCCCACCGAGTACGATTCCCCATCGGGTAATCGTATTGCCTGGTAGGATCACCGCTGGGATTGTCCCAGTTGAACCCGTGCTGCTTTGTCAGACACCGATGTCCCAGAATCTTAGGGAAAAAAAGGGGGTTGGACGTCGAGCGTAAGCTGCGAGCACCTAAGCCGAAATCCCAGGGATCGAAGAAATCGTCTTCCGAGTCGGTATCAGCGCCGTAAAGACTATAGCTACCAAACCGAGGGTTGCAGTTCTTGCAGTTGAAGACCGTAGTGGCTAACGAAAGTTCCTGGATGATCCGAGAATCGTCCGGAATGGGAGGTTCAACAGCCTTAGCTTTTCCCTTTCCCATCGTATCTACTGAGGATGAACTGGCTTTGCCGCCCGTTGACCTGGAATTGGGGGTTTCGCTCTGACGATCATCTAGAGACCGATGTGAGTCCCTGGCTTTCTGCATGAGTTGACCAAGAATTCCGGTACGCCATTCACTTATGAGTTCATCCATAGTCTCCACGATCGAGGAAAACGTGGCCTCGGTTACTTTCGTCTCGGTGGGAAGCTCGAGTATTTCCAGCACCGGTGGGAGAGCACAAAAGTCCATCGGCTCAGGCATGACATCTGACAAGGGAAGATGAGAGATCTTGTAGTTGCGAAGCATAGACACTGCGATTCTCTTGCGTGAAATGACCAGGGCTTTGCGTTCGCGCTCGAGGCGTTGGGTCTTCATTTGTTCCATGTAACTGACCATCTCGCTCTGAATATTGGCCCAGACTGGAAGGAAGAAATGAGATCGGTGATACCACTGTGGGGATGGAACCTACTACGAGGGGTCAGGCGAGTCGGCTGTTTGACAAGTCGATGGTGGGACAAATCGTCACGGTAAGGGATCTGCTCGATCTCGGAGCCCCAACCTAATTGCGTTAGCTTCTCGATGATACTGCGGGCCTTGTTTAGTATGTTCCTCTGACAGTTGCGTGGCGGACTCACGCTTCCTTCCTTTCGCGCCGAAGGTCATCGAGTTGCTCCGAACGGTCCTTAGCTTGATTTGCAGCCCACGCTTCGAGTTGTGCACCGTGCTGTGTGGTGGATATAGGTCATCATTCATAGCTTCACAAGAACCTGTGGATCTGACAATACCTGCTCCATCTTAACAACCAAAGCTTGACGCTCCTTCACGAACTTGTCACGCTCCTCGGGATCAGTGAAGGACGCCCTCTTTAACTGAAATTCCTGGAGATCTTTAGTATAATAGGAGGGTCGACCTCGTTCTGGGTAACACTCGATGAGGGAAAAAGATATAGAGATCTACTGTCACTTACTCCCATATTTACTGGGCACTGCCTTGTAAACAGACTCGCCATGGAAGCACGAGTAATCTTCCACCACGCTGTGATGATACGACGAAATTCAATTTTTGTTTATGAGTACGATGTAACACCTACCACTCCTTAGCACATTTAGAACAGATGCGTCGCGCTATGCGCCAATCAACGGATCGGATGTTTGGCGCCAAGCATTCCTGGAAAGTGGTCAGGTGTGTCCAGGCGAGGAGAAGGGAGTAAGTCTAACGTGACAATGTGTATCAAAAACAAGATTTGCAAACTGGGGCTCGGTCATGTACGGGGGACAATCCGGTAAGTCGGGAACATTTTTGCGGGCAGAAATCCAGATCGACACGGCAGAGTGATGCATGAGCAAGCGCCTAAATTGCTTTGTGGTGCGTGCGAGGCGCAACAGATCCAACGGCATAAGATGTCCGAATATCTAAGTCCCAGATAATTCTAGAGCAGCCGACTAGGAATCCAGGGGCGTACCTCAAACAAGACATCCATGGGCATTTCCATGAGGACGGCGAGCCTTCCTACGACTCGACCCCATTTAGGCCACTTGGCTCTGACCCGTTCAACTTGGGGGATCTTAGCTCCATCGGACCTATCTGAGACCCGTTTCCTCTTCCTCGAGGTCGAATCAGCGGGGGTGTCGGTGGCAACTCTGCGCTTCTTTGCGTTATCGCTAGGCGCTTGTGCGGGCCCAGCTGCCTGAGACTGAACACGTTTCCTGAGAGTCATCACGGTCTGTGGTGGGTCACTCAGGCTCTCTAAAGATGGTGGCAGGAAAAAAGGGAGGGACCGAGCGGAATCCTTCACTGAGTTTACCTCGCGGCAATTGCCGCCCCTTTGGAACGCGCCCCGCACCGGCACGTGAGTGAGCGTAATACAACGAACCGCAACTGACCAGCACAAGTAGTAAAGTTCAAACCTCATTGACGATGGCCGCGGCAAACATACAGCAATTACTGGCGGATACCCTCAGCACAGATGTAAATATCAGAGTTGCGGCGGAGCTCAAGATTTCTGAGGTACTTCAACACCCAGGCAAGTCTCATCGCGGGCGACACACCTGGCACCACCGTGATCTGATGGTCCTTGACGCGTTTCCAGAAGCGGGCTTGGCGTTGTCTCAGCTCGCATGCACACAAAACGCGGATGTTGCTCTTCGACAGATAAGTTCATTTTCTGCGTGTCTCTCGACCGTGTCTGACGGTGGCGCGTCTTTTACTCAGCGAGTATTGTCCTCAGAAAATATGTGACCGAGCGTTGGTCCCCCTATTTCCCCCAGTTCAAAGGAAACGCGCCGCCCGTTGAGGTTAATCTATCCTCTTTTCATCTGATCCTGCTTGACATCTCTGTAGATAAAGGCACAGATCCGTCGAGCAGTGTTCAACGGGCTTTCCGATTCGGATCGTAAGATAAGATCACTGAGTGTTGGTAGCAATTTTAGCATTTTTTAGTGCAGATCTGACGTCACTGTGTAGGCCCACGTATTGTCCTCGATTGCGTCCTGCGACTGGCCAGATGAATATCCAGATCTACTCAGCGGCCTTATCGAATTAATTTCGTCCAGTTCTTCCAACTCTGTCCATGGCGCAATGCAAGTATTGACGGAGTTCATTAAGTCGGATCTTACAGAAGATCAAATTTTACCCGTGCTTCGCCAACTGCTTCCGGTACTCCTTGCCATTCTAAATGACCCGCAGGTGAAAATATCCTTGTATCGTATACACCTCATTATTAAGGATTCCTTCAGCAACACAGCCCACTGACCCGATCGCGGAGTATCTCAGTCTTCTGTCAGTGCGTTACTGCGCTCTACATGGTGAAGGAGCAACATCCCCAGGCTGTGAAGGAGGCAACAGAGAATATACTTCCCGTCTGGCTCGATATGTTCAAGCAAGTCCTAGGGCCTCCGGTCAACAATATACTAAGTCAGCCCACTTGGGATGGTTTGACCATCAGGATTCAGGTTCTCAAAGTAAGCAGATAGGTGGTTCGAAAGCATTGTTCGCTAATACGTGCTGTGTCTTTAGGCATTAGATGTCATTAATACCGCGTTCCCTCGTGGCTTGAAGCCTTACGCCGATTCGTTCTTAGACTCTTCCCTTACCCATCTCAAGGATATTTTCCCTACTTATGAGATCTACTACATCAACGCAACTGAATCAGCCCCTACGTCATCTGAGGATGAAGCCGTCGAACTTCCGTACCTCATCTGTCCCTTGTTTGATTTCGTCTCCAATATTGTGCGTGGAGGACGAGCGAAACAATGGCTCGAAACCCAAAATACGTCCCGGAATCTCGTTGATTTAACTGGGGTGATCTTCCGATTTGCCCAAATGACTGCCGAAGATGTGAGTACTTCTTATGATTGTAGTATTAAAGTCAGCATTGAAAGAGTTTGCGCAGGAGGATACTTGGGTAACCAATGCAAATGCTTTTGTTGCTCAAGAGGAAGACGAAACTGAAGCCTACGGCGTTCGTGTTGCTGGATTAGGACTATTGAATGTGCGAGACTACTTGTTCCTAATGAGCCGACTGACACGATAGTCGAAACACAGACTATTTTGGGTCGCTCACCAGCTGAAGTTTGCGTTGCTCTCCAGGACAGCCTGCAACAGATTATAAGCTCGTGTCAAACCACTCGGGAAGCAGGGGTTCTATCTTGGTAAGTTGTCTTCATCGGTTGTCGGGCAGTTGACTCATTCATGAGGGTAGGTGGAAGCCCTTGGAAGCCGGCCTAGCAGCCATTGGTTCCCAAGCGGAGGATATTCTTGAATGCATCGAAGATGAGCAGGATTCTGGCCGTCCAAAACCTCTCGATATCGAGCATTTACTTGCTAACGTCATACCGTCTCTCCTCAGCCAAACGGGTCAGTAGATACGCGTCTGCCCCCTTTCTCTGACTTGAACTTACGCTATGCGGAAGAATTCCCTTTCTTGCAAGGCAGGGGGTTCGTCTTCGCGAGTCAATTTGCCAAGTTGTTACCCTTGCAGATGGCTGGACAATATCTTGAAGCAGCTATGCACGTAATCGAGTCCAACTCTTCTAGCATCCCGGTCAAAGTTTCGGCCGTCAAAGCTATCCACAAGTAAATCGATTTCCACGTACGATTTTATGTTCATCTGAATTTTTTTTAGCTTCTGTCAAGGGGCTGATGATTCTGCTCTGAAGCCATACGTGACACGGATTGCCCATGACCTTGGGCCCTTCGTGCTTTTGACCACAGAAGATACGCTTTCCCTAGTCCTGAGCACAATGTCGGTTGTACTCGAAGTCGACAAGGCGTCGTGGCTTACAATAGACTTGGCGAATTCACTCGCGCTTGCGACCTTGGAAGTATGGGCAAAGAATAACAAAGGTTTGTCAAGGTAGACAGGGAGTGAACTATATGGTCATTGACGATATCGTTGTCAGACCCTATCTTCCTCTCGATTTTCACTGATATCCTTGCCTCACTTGCGAAATCGTCTGCTCCAAGCGTGTACGAGACCGTCGTGAAGCAAGCCTTACCAACACTTTGCGCCTCGATTGCGACGGCAAAACATGAGGAATCCTGGATTGCAGGTTCGGCAATTGATCTGGTTTCAAGCCTCGTCCGAGGTGCTCCAGAAAGGGGACTGGGAGATGGTTTCTTCGCACTTCTTGCCCCAAATCTTTTCAAATGCTTGGAGGAAGCAGAAGACAGGGATGTATTACAGGTTGGTAATTTTTAATGAAACCGGACAGTAGCTCACAAGTAATCCCGCACAGAATGGTGTTATCTGTCTTACATTGATTGTCCGGAAAGACTGTTCTCAAATTTTGTCATGGCACGATGCCTCTGGACAGTCTGGCCTAGGTCACATCCTGAAGCTGATCGCCAAGCTCCTCCGAAATGAAGACGAATCGGGCGGTCTCGTTGTTGGTGATCTTATCATCCACGTCCTGCGTCGAGCGGGTGATTCTGTACTCCCTGTGCTCCCGGAACTCCTTCACGCAATGGTAGAGCGAATGCTATCGGCCAAGACGGCTACCTTCCTGCAGAGTCTAGTCATCCCATTTGTGTTTTTGATACACAACCAAGCGGATACAGTATTGGGCCTGCTTGAATCGACAACTACGCAAGGACGCACCGCTCTTGATGTCCTAATTCAGACGTGGTGCGAGAACGCGGAGACTTTTCAGGGTTTCTGGCCAACGAAGCTCAGCTCTCTTACGCTGTCCCAACTCTATGCGTCTGGACGACCTTCCTTGCAGAATTTGATGGTCAAAGGGGACATCATCATCAAGCCTGAAACAAAGAATGGTGAGCTCGTTCATCTTCACTATTGGCAAACGTACAGTTAGGTTATATGGTCGCTCATTGTGGTCCGCGTTGCAGTCATTATGACGCGATCGCGGACGAAGACGGGTACGTGCGCTTTCTATCATCGCGTTCTCTGCCCTCTTGTGGTCGAAGTTCAGTTCTGACCTATGATTTTTCCAATTCCGTAGCTCCCCACGAGTTCACGTCTGTGACGTTCCCTGTCAAAGCATTGAAGTTGTTAATCCACGACCTTCGTTCAAAATCTGAGTCCATCTCTTTTCCTGGCGGAGAGGGGTTCGTAGACTCTGATGATGAAGATGAAGAATGGACAGAGGAAGAACAACAGCACCAGGGATTCAAAGAGGAAGAATTTGCGTTCCTCTCTGAGATGCTTGGTCCACGTGGCGTCAAATTTGACAATGATGACATCTTTGACGAGACCGACGACGACGATCTCAAGAGTGATCCCATATCCCAGATTGATATGAAGGTGAATGTTCTACGCATCCGAGTCGACAAGAATGGCATACTGACGGCGTGTAGGAGCACATCGTCGCATTTTTCACAGACTGTGCGGCAAGAAATGTCAACAACTTTTCTGCGAACGTCGAGCAGCTCTCCGCTGAGGAGATTCTTGTCGTGCGCAAGCTCGTGGGACAGTGATGCTCCGGTCGCTTTTTTCTTCTACGTGTATCATCACTCTCAGTATGTCCTACCAGTTGTAGATGAATGTCTATTTGTAGTTTGGGCTCAGTCTCGTGAAACGAGAAGTCTGGTGGTATAAGATCGATGTCACAGCCGCCAAGATTAAGTACTGGTACATGATGCCAGGAACAGCCTGTCAGAGTATGCAAACGGAAACGGAAACCAAGTCAACCTTAAAGTGTTTTAAAGCCGCCCCAATAAGCGTGGATACCCTACACGTACGATTAATGTCTCGAGCGTTGGAATAATAATCTGCATCTCCGCCTCCGAATCGGTGTTTCCACAACGAGCCAAGGGAACGCCTAGAAGAGGTGTTGAGGCGGCGGAACCCCTCTTGTGATCACGCCGGTGATGTACGATTCTTGGTACTCGTTGGAGAGCGTTTCGAGACTCTTGTCCTTGGTCTCTGGGATAAGTAACGTCGACAGGGCGCCGGTCAACATGATGAAGGAAAGCGCCTCTAGACTATCGTCCGGGGCGCGACGCCGTTAGCGAGAGACAGGACAGGAAAAAAAAAACAGATCCACGCCCGAAGACTTACATGATCTGCATGTCCTTGGCGTTTTGCAGCAACGGTTGACCGAGCACGAGCAGTGCGAGGATCGCGCCAGCTTTGCCGCACGCTGCGGAGATGCCGTGCGCGGTGGTGCGGTAACGGGTGGGGAAGGCTTCTCCGGGGACGATAAACGTGGTCGTGTTAGGGCCGAAATTCTGAAAGAAGTTGGCAAGGCAGTAAAGGAAGATGAAAGCAAGCCGGCCGGAACTAGTGGCATTGAGGGGAACGTAGGCAAACGCTAAAGATGCCGGATGAGCCCTACCGACGATGGGTATTACACGGTGTAGAACATACCCATAACTAAGAAAATGATGGTCAGAACGGAGAAACCCATGAGTTGAATCGGCTTGCGACCCCACGAGTCGATGAAGAAGAAAGACACCCAGAACCCTGGGAGGTAACCAGCGACGATCAATAACAAGCTTCCAGAGCAAATTCTGAAAAGGCTATGGTAAACGTCTTCAGGGCTTTTGCCACTGACTTTACCAAAGTCGCTGTACGTCAGAATGGCAGAACTGTTCAGGGTAAGACTGTAGAAAGGAACCTGAGCTTCATTGTCAGAAACATGCAGGAACCAATGATGCAAACCAATGCTCACGTCCAGTGCGAACCAGGAGTAAGCTGTACCGATCAGAACTTTCAAGTTGTTCCACTTGGAGAAATGGGCGGCAAAGTCTGCAATCGACGCGCGCGGAGCGGTGAAGCGCTTCTCTTGTATCAAATCTGATGATGCGATACTCCTTCGTGCTGATAAAACATGGTGTCTGATGTCGTGAGTCGCTCGAGCGATATTGCGCTCGATGTCCATGGTGAATCGAGGCGTCTCAGGGACGGTGAGACGAAGGTAGTAGGCAATTACGCCAGGAATACCTCCAAAGCCAATAATGATACGCCAGGCACGGTCAATGGGTATTACGCTGGGGTAATCAGAGTTCAGGATCTCGTCTTTAAATGCAATGACACAGATCAATCCGACAAGGCCCGCAGCTGATAGATAGCTCTTAAAAAAACAAGATATGTAAAGTAATCCGTGGGCGCACCGAGTTGGCCCCAACCCTGGGAGGAAAATACTGCCGTCATGAGACGGCCACGGGTTCGAATTGGAGCGAACTCGGACATGATAACGGCACTTAGGGGGTAGTCGCCTCCACACCCAATTCCCATCTAGCACGTTCCTGACATTATGCGAGCTCAGGGAAGAGTGGGAAAGTGCTCACGATAAATCGCCAGAGGACAAGCACACCGATGATATTAATGACGTGTCCAGTGCCCACAAGAGCCTGGCCAAAGGTTCCAGTAACCATGATCACGAGCCCAACACCATCTTCATTCGGATGATTGGGAAAGGAGTCGGACAGGCTACTTGGTCATTACTCACACATCCGCTTGCGACCAAGGAGATCGGCAAGCCAACCAAACGCTAGCTGGCCGAATATATTACCAACGGGACTGGCGACTTTGAGGCCGGTGGATTGCCAAGGACTAAGGTTGCCTGCAAAAGAAGATGTGTAAGTACATAAACGAAGACACAAAATAAGAGCAAGGTTGCTTAACCATTTTCATCGCCATAAGCATAGCCCAGCATCGAGGCAACGATACCTATAGCAAACATATCATAGCTAGAGACGGTTTAGCAAATACAGTGAATACAGCCGGACGGACTCACGCATCGGTAAAGAAGCCGATACCTGCAACGAAACATATTTTCACATGCACCCATCTGGGGACGAGGCGCATGAAATGGAGAAAGAGGGACAATGAGAACTATCGTACGAGAAAGGTGCTTTATCGATCCCTTCCAAAGCCATGCGACGCCGTTCATTGAGAACAGCAACTTCGTCGTGCCCATAGCCCTGAGAGAAAATCGAGGTCATCGTGAAAGCTCGCCCGGAGTTGCCTGCCATTCGATATTACCACTGATGAAGTAGCGAGAAAAACAGCGCATCAATGATAAAGTCAGTAATCGGGAGTATATGGGTCTTATAAGCTTATATTGACACTGCGACCGAACGCGCCTCCTGATAGCTCGACTATGATTGGTTGAGATCCGCACATTCGTCACATTCTGGCGCCAGACAGATCGGAGATCTTCGTATTCAGTACAATCTTGCGAACTCACTGCGACCATTCTGGCACATCTTCGATATGAGGTCCCTAATAGTGTCATAGCAATGTCATGGCAATCATGACAAGACGTCAATACAGAGACGTACTATCCAAACACCTGGTTTCCGGATGGGTGATGCTTTTTCCACGCGAAAGTTACCGGTCGGCTTTCTTTGTCAGTCCTCAGCTAGTCATCCTGCTTCAACCGCGCTCGCGTAGACATCTGTAACAAGTGGGACAAACTTACGCACCAAGTCGATGGCGTGGGTAGGGTTCTCACGGTTTGCCGTACTAGCAGAGCCTGAGTACCTGGGCATCGTGGGCATGGCCTATTGGATTGGTTAGTAGTCCCGGTGAACACGAACTGCGCCGGCTGAACTCTAGCTGCCACCGTGATTGCTGGCCCTACTCTTCCAATACGAACTTCCCTACGGCTTGAAACAGAATCTGACACGGAAAATGAGGTGACAGGTCGGTAGAGTAGTGGCAAAACTTTGGCCAAGATGGCAATAATGACGATCTGCCTTCCGGGCCGCCACGAAGACTGATAGATTCTCACACGACTTGTACGTGTCAACCGCCGAATCACAAGAGCAACTGTGCTAGATATGAGCATAGTGTTTGACTTGTCGTATCTGGATTTGAGGGTATACAAATTAGTGGTACGAATGCAAACGGAACGGAGGGATGCATGTAAAACGCGTCTAGGTCCCCTCCTTCCCCAAGTCCCATTCTCTCACACTGCCCTTCTTCTTATACTCGATTTCCATGATGCTGTCACCACCTTCGCTGAATTTCTTAAGCTTTGAGGTCGGGATCTTCTTGTCACTTGTGTTGAAGCCCAGCTTCTCTAACCTCTTCTTCTCCTCTTTGTCCTCTCGACGTTGGCGAAGGAGTTCTAGCATCGCGTCCCAAGCTTCGTACTCTGACTCATTGATGAGTCCTGTTTTGGGAACAGTTGGGATGGACAGGGGAGCAACGTCGAGACGAGGGTCGTACGAATCCTCGAAGTATTTGTCCATTTTGGACGGGAGAGCGGCGGGAGGGAGTGGTGGTGGTGAAGTTGAAGGAGAGCGAACGGACGTAGACGACGTGGGTCGACCACGTGGACGACGGGGAGGAGGCGGAGGTGGGGGAGATGGTGAGCGTACCCGTGGTGGACTAACTGGTGATAAGTCAAAAGCACCATCGGTGTCCCTCTCCTTGCCCTTTGCGGCCCGACTGTCGGTGACTATCGCATCATCTTCAATAGGCGTCTGTGATGACCGCGATGGTGTGGATATGTTGCGCAGTGCACTATCTCGAGCTGACTTTTTGCTTCGTGCACCTTGGTCCTCTGAAAGAGAAACAGAGCGACTACGCTTACGAGAAGTAGCCTGGCTTCGCTCAGGATCCGGGGAGCGACTCATTTGTCGTCGACGTCTATGAGTCTTGTCGTCCTCTCTGTTCTCGTGGCGTCTATGTCTTCGTCGGCTACCCCCACTACGGTGGCGAGAGTGTCCACTCTTGTCGTGTGTTGACGATGACGTCCGCTTGCGTCTGCGATGGCCGTCGCGTTCGCTCTCTTCGGAACCTGATTGCGAGCGATGCCTCCGTCTACTCCGCCCATGTTCTCTCCCTCGGCCACACTCGTCTTCGCTGTGGTCGCGTTCCCTCGTACCCCTCCAATCGCTTTCCCAAACTCTCGAAGATGGTCGCAATCGACCTCCATCTCTGATCTTTCTCGAATCCCACTCGTCTGAGTCGAAATCGTCCCGCTTCCTGCGCCTCCTAGACCGTTCCGCAGCGGCAGCCTCTTCTGCACGCGCTCTTCTTTCTCTTCGCTCCTGCTCCTCTCGCTCCTTCTTTATCTCTTGAGCCGCAAGCGCCTGTGTGCGCAGTATTGTCTTGTTGTGATCATCGGTACTCCGAATAATGGAGGAAAGGAAACGCTTGTTGGGCCGAGGGGCATTTGGATCGGGACTGTAAATAATGTGTATGTCAAGGTACTCGCTATACCAACAGAACGTGGATGGACTGCGCACGCTGCTGGTAAGTAAGCTTGGATTCCCAGCTTGCTGTAGCTTTCGGCCTTCTGTTTTGCTTCCTTGAGGATGAGCTCTGCAACATGTTTGTCGAGGTCTTCGTCTGGGACAGTGGTTGATACAGAAGTGCCCATTGAGGCTCGCACCAGGCTCGAGACGACGGAAGATAATGTCGACTTGGACATTGGCGGCGAAGGCGAAGGCGAATTTCAGCGTTTAGCGTCGTTGGCTGGTTGTGTGGTTTCAATGTCACGGTTAACTTTGATCTTGTTTACCACTTTAGTGACTCAAACGTCGCACAGCTTGACATCGCAGCAATCGACCGCCATCAAAGTAAAGTGACCTCTTGTGAATGACTCTCAGACAGACTCGACCCGAGTCACACCTTTTCCTCGCAGTCGGACATCTGAATTACTGACTCATATTCATTGTGTTCCTGATGATCATGACTGATGTCACTCAATGGAAGAAAAGAAAGATTGCATAGTCACCCACGGGACATCTCGGTGGCAGCCGACTCGCGTAGTGATCATGCCCCCCGCCAAGCCCGAGCTTACCTCCCGGCCCGTATGTATAGGTTCGGCTCGCCCCCTCAGCAATGTTTACCGGCGCGCCACACAACCATCTGCTGGAATCTCACTTAGCGAGCACCCCTTTTGACTGAATGTCCGTCCTTGTATCAGACATGTACTAAACATGCCTTGCAAACGTGTCAAGGCCCGTGTATTACAATTGCACTGTCAGATCGCCGTGTCAGCTGCTACCCGCTACTTTACCCGAGTGACGAACCGCACTCACACCACGACGGTGCCCCCGTGTGATCTCATCCCGAGAGGCACGGTGGATCTCTGAGTGCGTCATGGTTTGTGTGTTATCAGCACCCAAATTGATTGTTTGACCTCAAAAAACTTGTCTCAAACCCTGCCTGTCAAATTGCCTTTTGTGAGTACCAACTTATCACAGGCACTGGCACCCCCGTTGTTATTCATTCATGACAAGTTTTATATTTTGCTTCTTAGGTCGCCGAGGCATAACGCTGAGTATATCCGATCACCGGCATCAGATCGAGAAAGAAGGAAGGCCGAGAGTGGGAATGATCTCCCCTGATAAATCCAGTGAGATGATAACCTGTATGCTTGAGTGAAAGCTCATCTATCTCTCGGCAGGTTTTCAGCCAATGGTCGGTGCGCCACTTTAGGATAGGCCCATCTATGAGAAGCCTTGAAATTGGGACTGTGTCGCAGGGCACGGAAAGGGCTGTGCTTAATCTCCTATGGTTGCGGCATGTTGGGTTTGCGCTGGGCTCTTGACTGCGCTCGACTTGTCCACGGTCATTGCGGAAGTTGTGATAGCAAGGGCCGAACTGAGTTACCTCGGTCTGGCGAATCACGACTCGACGCCTATGCCGTCACGAGGGAAAGTGCTATCCCTGGGGACGATAACGTGGCCAGTCAGGCGTTCATGTCCCTGGGAGCTTTTAGGACCGCGTGGGTCAAACAATGGGCGCGTGATGAATCGATCTTCCAAGTGGAGGCCGAACCGAACCTTATGCAGTGCTATTGACACCCTGCAACAAAGAATGCTTTGGATGACCAATTACGCGAAATCGCCGTGTCCGCTCCGTCGAGAGCATCGCCGACATATAAAATGAACTAGCCCCACCGATCGATGGCCGCTTCCCCGACCTCGAACGCGTCCGGGACGGTATTCGTTCATCCTTCTGCTACGATTCACACCTTCCACTAGCCTCCTTATAATCAACGACCCCTTACGACCCCTTATGGACTTTTTCAACTTTTTGCGGTTTGTGATGCCTTCCTCAAGAGTGAGTCTTGCTAGCGCTCTACGTCCTCTTGAACGCGTCTGACGCATCTGCAGGTAGAGCCTCAGCAGGTATCCTTTGACTTAGCCGTCGCACCTCTCCAGACCAAGTTCCCTGCCGATTTCCAAGCACCGCGCGTTCCGGCCCGTGGTATTCCGCTTGAGATCGTGTTGGATATCTTTGAGGCAGTGTCCTTCGATGCCAGCATCGTAGACTCAGAGTTTCTTAGGACTTGCTCGCTCGTCTGCAAGTCATGGTCGCTCCCAGCGCAGAAACTCCTTTTCCGGAGAATTTGTCTCTGCTCGCAGGCAGCCTACAACTCGTTCATCTCCGCCGTCACTCGTTCCACAGAACGCGGTAGAATTCTTGGGGATTCAGTCGTCCAGATGCATGTCGTTTTGGATAACAACCAACCAGGTCCTCTTAGACAAGCTTGCTTTGCTCGTGCCGTCACCCTCTGTCCCAATCTTCGCGAGCTCAACCTTGCTCTTTACGGTTGCGGGGAACCGGGCAATGACATCGTCGGCAGTCCCACCCTCGAACGCATGCGTAGACCTGCACCTTCTTTCGAACCGGGTACCTTGGAACTACTCCGCACTGGTCCTTTAATCACATCGTTGCACTTTAGTAACTGGTCCGATAACGACCAATCCATAATCCAGCTTCTTGACGTCTGGCCTTCACTCAAGTCTGTTTCTATCACGGGCAAGATCCCACAGCTTTCGCCTGGGTTGACCCATCCGCCGTTCGCATGCGCGCTAACCATGTTGAGAATGAATTGTCAACCCGAACCCTCACTCGATTTTCTGGAGTGGCTCCTGCACACATCCTCGCAAGCGAACAGCTTACGTGCAATCGAACTGGACCGCGAGCCGACGTTGGACATGTTGGATTACCTCACCAGGAGTCACACGGAGAGTTTGCAAGAACTCGCCCTCCCTTCTTGTTCAACGTCTGAACACGCTGCCGCGATCAACCGATGCCGTTCTCTTCGTTACTTGCGGACAGAGCGACCATCTGCATCTATAATACCTCTTGTGTTCCGACAACTTCCTACGGGAATCCAGCATCTTGCCTTCGGCATAGACCAGGATACCCCGTTACAGACTCTCGTAGAAGCCGTCAAGACCTGGGATGAACTGGAGAGCATTACCGTCAATCTGTGGGACAGGGGTAAAAACCACCGACAGCTCTCGGCATTGAAGATGGTGTGTGCATTCCGTGGCGTGGACCTCTGTATTACAGATGATGTCCGTGTTCATCGCATGATGGTGGGTGAATATCGTACGTTGTTTTCAGGGTCTTCAGTATCTAACCTTGACTGCGCGTAGCGAGGGAGTCAACTGTAACGTGAACTCCTTTTGTTAGCCAGGAATCGACGCTCTCGCCATCGGAACCTGTCCTCTCCTGGCCGTAATCTAAACACTCTTTTGTTCTCTACATTTCACTTTGGACTAATCGTTGTAGCTTTGGTTGTTTCGGTCTCACACGGATAGTTTCGTTCCATAGCCAATTATCTTTATCCTATGCCAATCTCAGAAGTAACACGTTATTGTTCATTTAGTAGTTGTTTTTGTATCTATACCCTTACTGCTAGCATCTCGACCATCTTGGTACATAACTTATTTCAATGTCAATAAGGTTTTAGTGACGAGACCGCCTTAAAGTTTGCGGTGTCCAAACTGCGGCCATGTCGACCGACGGTGACTTGGAGGCCACCACTCTGCCAGACCTCTTCTCCTCCAACGCGATTCTCATCGAACATCCTGAAGATGTATCATATCTGAATGGACTACCTTCTCTTTCACTGTCCGACTTGCTAACGACCCCGACGACGCTCTCGACCCAGTCATACACACTCACCGCATCGTTGAATGCTTTGGCTCATACGTCGTATCCAACAATCCTCTCTCTACACGACACTTCCTCCTCCCTCTTGGCTTCTCTCTCATCACTCGACATCTCCCTCCATACCCTACTCGACACAGCTCTCCCTGCGCTCGATGACGTGGCACGCACGTTCCGCGAGAAGAGTGGTCCTACCGTGATCGAAGAACGGCAACGCACACGTGTCGTTCTCGAGCAATACGACAAACTTCGTGATTTGCTCGACGTCCCCATCCTAATGGACACCTGCGTCCGTAACGGGTTCTACGCTGAAGCACTGGCATTGGCCGGACACGCCACCACGGCTCTCTTAGCGCTCTCTACTGCTACAAATGCTGTCCGATCGCGGCAGGGCAGTGGCAGCAGCGGCTCGTCCGGTTCTGTCAACGGGTCTGAGCGGGACGGCGAACCGACACCGCCGTCACTTCCACTTCCCCTCCTGAGCGCGTTGCAAGCAGAGATTGCGTCCTCGTTACACGCGATGCGGGTGCTTCTCCTCGCTACACTGCATGAACCTGGACGGAAACTGCCCGCGTTCTGGAAAGCCGTCCAGTTTCTCCGCAGGATGCAGGTCATGCCCGAAAGCGAGCTCGCACTTGCGTTTGTCAGCGCACGTATCGATTGCCTTCGACACGCGTTGCAAGCCCTGGAGCGGGATGCCGGGGTGTCTGTCTCCGCTGTCAGCGATGGTCGGGACGCGGTCTCTTTCGCTATCACGGCAGGGTACGACTCTGAAACGGCAGATCGCGAGAGAGAGATAGACAGGCGGGCAGACGATGTCGCCAGGTTTCTCAAAAAGTATATCGACGTTTGGCGTGAAGGGGCCTATGACCTCGTTACGCAGTACACGACCATGTTTCTCGAACGGTCGTCATCACCACACGGATCTACTTCATCATCTCACCTGCCGGCTACAGTCCCTCTCCCGGATCCTGTCATCAAGGACACACTCCCAGCCACGTTGCTCAGCTTGTTGCTACCAACCATCCAGACATATCTTGCCCGTGCTTATCCACACCTTGCTCCGCTCGCAACTCAGCTCGCGTACTGTAGTTCAGCCATGGCGCGGATCGGAATGGTAACGTGTCATTCATCATCTAGACAGCTCATGTCAAACCTCAATCTGTTTTCGTGCTCTCTTTTCCGTTTTGTTAGGATTTCCGACTGCTCCTATCTCCGCTCATCACAGGCGCCGTTATCGATGGCTTTTCGCGCGACGTCCATATGGGCGCGGAACGCGAATGGTCTGTTATGCTCGCCAAGCATGCGCCGTCGTCCACGTCTGCAAACAAACCTACCCCTCCCAGCAAGTGGATCGTCTCGTCCGCCCAGCCTCTTCCTGCCCTCTCGTCCCTCTTGCTCTCTCCTTCCGTCCAGCTCCCCTCTGGCACCGCCACGCATACACACACCCCACCCCAGGTCCTGACCGCGTTCACCCCGCTCGCGGTGTCGCTCAACACCTACCTTCGTGCTCTCAACCGGCTTCGCGCGCTCGTACCGATGGATGCGCTGGACGGCGTGCGCGATGCGCTCGAATTGGGTCTTGCGAAGAACGGGGAGGCGTTGTTGGCGTATGCACGTGCGCGGGGGCAGGAGGACAGTGTGACGGCGGGAGGGAGGGAGACGACGGTGGTGCGCGCCGTCGGGACGGCATACGTCCGCGTGTTCATCCCCTTTTTGCGGCGGGCGGTCGTCGAAGGTGTGTTTGGTGTCGCGTACGACGGGTGTACGTCCGCGTCGTCGTCGGGTGCACCGAACGGTCACGCCAAGGGATCCGAGGGTGGTGGGGCAAGCGCCTTGGAGGACGTGATCAGAGATTGGGAGCGTTGGCTGGGGGAGGCGCCGTCGTCCTAGCGTCATCGCGTCCCACAGTGTGGGTGCGCTCATTTCCGAGGCTCCGACCGCGTACCGCAGGTTTGGCCTCGTCTTTGTCCTTGCGGTCAGGCGTAGTTTCTCCTCCGTGAGACGTCGTCTCTGCACCGAAAACTATCACGTAGCACGATTGCTGTAATGGAATGGGTGTAGCATCTGGATGTCGGAGACGCCGAGTACATGAGCCTGCGACTCACTCGACACAGACGCCGTGGTGAGATGATGGTTGATGCAATCGTCGATACGTGTCGTCGTAAACGCGTCACGTTCATCAAAAGGTACGAGATACAAGACAACCATGGCGAGCCTGCTTCCCCTCTTTCTCCTCCGTGTTACCGCTCCCGCTCCCGTTTCTGGTACTCGTGACTGGACCCACATTTGAAGGTTTAGGCCACCGTCGCAACTTCTGAACCCGAAACGCGCTTCTCGTGCACGTCACGTACGTCGTGATGATGATGATGATAATGCTTCTCGCTCGGTTTCCAGCCCGCCGAGCGCCATGCAGGCACACCAGACCGGTACAACTCGTCGACCTGCGCCCGCCTGCGTGAGTGATGCACAACACGTAAAACGGGGTTCCCCGCACCTCTTCCAACGTGATCCCCTTGGTCTCGGGGACGAGGAAGTAGACGTAAACGAACCCGACGACGAGCATGCAAAAGAAGACGAGCATGATCAAGGGCCCGATCCTGTCCACGGACGTTGTGAGCACACACACACGTCCGCACGAGACAAAGGACGCACCGAGCGACGATCCGTGGCGAGAAAAAGGAGAGCATAAAGTTCCAGAACCAGTCTACGGGCCGGCCGCATCAGCTTAGATCGTACGCCCGAGGCAAACCCCGCTGACACTCACTCGTGGCGCTTCCGAACGCGATCGATTTCGGTCGGACACGGAGCGGGAAGGACTCGCCGAGGTACACCCAAGGCGTCGGGCCCCACGTCGTCCCGAAGATAAAGACCTGAAGGACTGCGAACGCGATGACGACTTTGCCCGCTGACCTGTTTTGCGATGTTAATGCAGAGACAGGAGTTCCGGTCGCTGCGAGACCATAGTGGCCAACGAGCGCGACCTGGGAAGTGCACTTCTAGTAAGAACAAGGTGATGGACGAAAGACGAGTGGACGTACGATGAAGGCGCAGATTGCTTGTAACGCTGCACCAAGGAGTAGCGACTAGATGCATGTTGAATGTCATTATGGCGGATTTTCAGAGCTTGAACTGACCTTGCGGCGACCCCAGGCTTCAATAAAGTATAGCGCTGGGAGTGTCCCTGCCACCGAAACTGCTCCCAAGATTGTTTGAATAACGTAAGGCGAAAGGCTACAAGGCGTGAGCGAGGACTCCCGAGACAAAAATTGCATCGGCCTACCCAGCACCAGCACTCTCAAAGAACGTGTCCCCATAATAGTCTATCCATCGGGGAAAAACGAGTTCAGACCCCACAGCTCGCAGTCCAAGGAAAGGAACGTACAATAAAAGTTCTGTCCATTCAGTTGTTGTATGAATTGCAGCATCATTCCATTCATCGTACGGTGCCACATGGCGTTCCGCGAAGAGAAACATTCAAGCCAGGTTGCCTTACCGCCTTCGTTCTCAGCTTTGATAGCAAAGTCGAGCTCTTCGACGATCTCGATGACTAATGCATCGTCCTCGGGGACATTGTTCAACTCCGCGATCACGCGTCTTGCTTCGTCACCTCTGCCAGTTCCAAGCAGGTGACGGCTAAGAGGCCCCGGTGAGTGCAGATCTACGCAAGAAAGGCGCATATAGGGCTCACGGTGACTCTGGTAAAAAGAACATGCCAGAGAGTAGGATCAATCCCCAGACCATCTGAAGGCCGACTGGAATGCGCCATGAACCCGAATTGCTGAGGTACTGGCTGCCAAGCTCGAAAAGATAACTCAAGAAAATCCTAACAAACCACCGTGAGTCTTTGATGGGGTGCGTAAAACCTCAATGCCCACCCGCTGATGATTTGCACCTGGTATATCACCAAAATCGTCCCACGAATCGCCTTCGGCGCAGTCTCTCCGTTATACAGAGGAACGATGGCTGTGAAGAATGCAGTCAACTTTCGATGTCAAATAGCACAAGTCTGTACCTGATAGAGAGCCAACGCCTAGACCGGCGATATAACGCCCAACGACGAGTTGCGCTAGGGAACGTATCGTTCCTGTTTGAATGGCGACGCCAGCAGTGAACACCGCAGACCAAAAGAGAATGGAGCCTCGACGTCCTAGTCGGTCGGCCGTAAATGCTTGTAAAATCGCTCCACTGTTCACCAGGTAAGGATGACTCATCGACGAGATGGGATGCGTCCTCACCAAAAGGTTCTGCAACGATGATTATTGCCCAGTTCAATCGAAGAGATAGCACATTGACTCACCCTGCCGAAAGTAACGAGACGATAATCGACTGTCTTGCGCTAGAGAGGTACGCTTGGCCATTGGAATCTAATTGACCGAACCGGTTTATAAAGTCTGGCATTATGAGACAACCCTGCAGAACAAGTTGAGGAGAGAAAGGGCGGAAAGGTAGACTATCATACCGAAATGACACCCATGTCATATCCAAACAGGAACCCTGTCCAAGAGGTCCAATTCTATCCCATTCCCCGACAGTGGAAAGCTTACCTCCTGTCAAGTCCATGAGCACCGTCATCGTTAGGGAAACGTCACTGTACTCACCAAACGCGATGAAGATGGCAAGCAAGACTGCCTTCCTGCTTGTTGGTACGTCTCCGGCCATGACGTGCTCAGAGCGTATCTAGTGTCGAAGAAAAGGTCTGACGGGAAAAGAAGACACTCGGAACCGCCCCAATCCTTCGTGAATGCACTTAAATATGAATCCGGTTCGCGAGCTTCGCGCGCATCCTTGGTTTCTCCAAACATCAGATGACTGTTGTACGGTGTGATGCGGGCCGGGAACATACGGAAATAGGGTGGGCCGTTACGCTCGAGATAAGGATACACACCAAGCCGAGGACTACAGTGAGACTAGGAACCACAATAGCAAACCTTCGGATCATCTCTTACACCAGTGTTTGAAAGAAGGCAGCGGTGATATCATGAATAAGATGAATGGTCCCGCGTTCGTAGGATCAGATAGACGGAGGTTCGCGTAGAGGCCATTCTGGGATATGTTCCAAATCGTTTGAGAATGGATACCGATGCAGAGACGGGGATCCGTCCACTCGGCGTGGTAGGACGGAGTCTTTTGTTTCCAATGGGTCACGAGAGTCAGGCAAGGTGAACAAAGTACCGAGCAGCCACGTATGACGTGACCTTGCGATGTGGGAGTGACCGCCGCCCCGCGGGGTATCCTAAACATAGGGCATCCGATGAGCCTGGTAGCATACTACTCTGTAGCGCTCGTCAACCAATGAGTCGTTACAAGCTCAAAATAAACGGGACCGTCGCTCACAGAGGAGCGGTGCTAGTGCCGGAGTGGGAAAACGGAGAGCGCACCCAATCGCACGGACCACGCTGTGATGCCAAGAGCCGGGTATTTGATCCCCTCAATCACTTGGAGCCTGATGACATCGATCGTGGTTGCTACAAGGTTGCACGGTACACAGTCTAAGCGTGCCAGTGGAACTTCCAATGTGAACAGAACGAAAGTTAAACCAGGATGTGCTGCAAGATATGATAAAATAAGGATTCGGGAAGATGGAGCGAGTGAAAGGATCGTGTGCTCGTAAACGACTACCCAGCGATCGCAAGTGCCACGCAAATCGATCAGGCAGATAAAGATACGTCCATGGTAGCAACACAACGTGGTATGTTAAGCTTGGCGAGCAAAGGCTGAAACGTAAAAAATTGCGTTGTGCTCAAATATGGGGTAGCGAGAGCGGATTATACCACGAAAGTGGGGCCATATAAAGAGTGCGGCATGAGAGCGAGGAACGTAATCTACCTTGTACGTATGTGCGGTGTCCAATGCAAGTCCGAAATGTCTGTGAAAACCCCAAGATGGCCAAGTCCCCAGTTGCACGCCTAAATATGAAAGAGATGCCTAGTCCCAGACTCTGCGTAGCGTAGTGAACCCTGAGAGGAAGATCACAAGCAGGGTGGTGAGGAGAGCGATAGACGCGGGATGAGCCTTGAATTGTTCGAGTGCACCACCACAACCAGCACACTGCCAGCCTAGGAATAGAATGAATGGGACGTATGGGAAGGCAGAGATGAAAATAACGTACCACTTGCCAGAGGGGTATACGGCTGAGGGGTGTACAGAGCAAACTGGAGCTGGCTATTTGGTTCGAGGTAACCGGGGGTTGGGATGGCACTGGGTCCACCTTGACCGAAAACCAGTAGGGTATAGGTTGCTTGTGCGAGAGGCAAACTTGGGTTGGCAGTCTGGTAACCATACGGATACCATACGACACTCTGGGCGTCGCCGGCTATGACGCCGTCTGAAGGACCAACGGGGTATGTGTTGCCGTTGTCGCAAGCAGCAGAGACGGTGATAGCGGAAGGGGTGTATGCGAGGTAACTGAAGTTCCAGCCAAAGGTGACATATTCACCTTCGGCAATCTTGTAGAAGGAGGAGGACTGGAGGGGGGGTTGCGTGAAGACGATTTCCCCGGGGTTTCCGTTGGCGGGGATAGTGGATACGGTGTGTGACGCGCTTGCGTTGTAGCCTGGACCACCTGTTATACCGATGGGAGAGGCAGACGTTGTCGCTCCCGAAACGGTTCCACTGGCAGCGGTAGTGGCAGCAGAGACGGAAGAACCTGAGTTTGTTGCGGAAGCTGCGGAGGTGGAAGAGCCACTGGCTTGCTGTTGTCTGTGTTTTAGGGCCATTTGGAGGGGAGAGGGAGAGGGAGAGAGCGAGTGGGTTGGCGGGAGAGAAGAACGTGTCTGTGGAAACGGCGCTCGGCTGACAGCCTCACACGGACTTGCTGGCCGCCAACCTTTTTTTGGAATGGATCAGGACTAGTCTTCGGGTAGATCCGACTAAGCATCAACGTTTCCATGTGCCTCTACCCATCCTTGTATTTATTTGATTTCCCTCTTGCAGTACTAGTACACTAGCCACTATCATACAACTTCATCTACTTTGGATCCGTGTCGTTGACGGTCGCATACAATTCCTTGGCAATACGAAGTTGCCCTTGTCTCCCCGTCTCATTGGGCAAATCGGGAAGGCCTCTGATGATGAGGTACTTGCGACCTGTCAGAATCTCTGGCGTGACCTTGAAGGGGTCCACGTCTACGCTTGCCGCGTTCACAACAGCATGCGAGCCTGTCGCGACACCCCCCGCCTCCTGAGCAATCACGATCCCGGCCTGTACCAACTCACGTCAGTATCACACCACCAAGCAAGATCCCCCCGGTCACGCACGCATACATCCCATGGCCTAGTCAGATTACCGTGTATCAATATCGACCACCGCGCTCAACCGGCAAAAACGTGCTTACCAGCATCCAATCTCCCTATTTCTCCAGTGTCAATATCATAGATGGGCGACCGAAGCAAACAGCCTCACCAATACATGTCCAGCGCGCCCTGTGCCACCAGCGAAATGTTGAGCGCCGCGCTCCCCATCGAACGAAGCGACTGCGCCATCCGCCCACCCGGGACCGATCCACCGTCTCCTGCGAGTTTTAAGAACGAACCGGCCTTGTCGTTGATCGTCGGTGTGGCGCGATCAGAGCCCCACTCGACGGCTATAAGAAAAGGGGTTGGTCAGGAGCGAGCAAGAGCGAGGTACGTCGCACCAATCTGTGCCTTGGATAGCGAAGGGAGTGGTTTAGGGGATGCGAGTGGGAGTTTTTGGGGTTGACCATTGCCTCGAGTGAGGTACGATCCCTGGCCTTCGATGCCCGTGTACTGCAATGAACGACGTTTATTCCTAACACGACACAATTGTGACTCGGGAGTTTCACCAGATACTCGATAAACGGATTGTATACGACGCCAAGGATGGGACGTTTTTGGTAGATCAGACCGAGGGAGATGCAGCAAAAGGGAAAGCCGTGTACAAAGTTGGTGGTGCCATCTATGGATGCGTTAATATTGGTGCGGTGAACAATAGATCAAATCATGCATCACCCACCAATGGGATCCACGCAGAATGTCGGCTCATCAGTCAAGTCGGGACGCGTCCCAGAAGAGTAAGACTCCTCGCCGATGCTGGACACGTCGTCAAGGCTCGTAAGTCGTGCTAGAAGTCAACGATCGGAGAAGGGTCACGCACAACTTGAAAGAGGGATAGGCTTTCTTGATCTCGCCCATGACCAAGTTCTCGACGGCGACATCGTACTCGGTCACCAGATCGACCGAATTCTTTTTCTCGTTGACATCGGAGGCGGACTGGATCGCTTGAGATCCTTCCAAGATGAGGGTGCCCGCAGTACGTGCGAGGTTGACGGTGAAGGCGAGGATCGAGCGCAGATCAGCGGGTCCTAGAATGGTCGTCATGGTGGATGTTGAGAGAGGAGTAGCGTCATTGATCGACTTCACATCAATTTTATCTAGCTCCACACTCATCCACCGTGTGTCCGCTATGGCACGAACGTGCGTGAGGCAACTCAGTATCGACCGCGTTCGCGTTCTGCAGGAAATGGTAATGATAATCTAGGGACTCAAATCCATCCACGTTTCCCACTTAGCCCCGCAACATCAGGGTCGTATTCCCAACTGTCTCGTAGAACTCGCTCGCAAGACGTAGCCGTGCTTCCCCAAGAGTCTCTCCTGGCGTTGCGGCGATGGCTCTGAGGACTAGGAATTCACGGCCCATCAGAACGTCCGGGGTCAGCGTGAACGGATTGGGGGGCGAGCCTTCCGATGTAAGCAGGGAACGGGACGTCACACTGCCACCTGCTTCTTGTATGATCACGATAGCCGCCTAACAACTATTACACCTTGGACGTTGAAAGAAATAGACACGACTCACGCAGACATCCCACGGCCTAAGCAGCGCATCATTCAGTCAGTCGATGGACTAGAAGACCAACGGATGGGACTCACCAACACCCAATCTCCCTGTTTCACATCTAAGCTCGAGCGATGACATGGCAGCAGGCTTTACTCACCAGCAAACGTCGATGGCACCCTGGGCAACCAAACAAAAGTTAAGCGCTCCACTTCCAGTCGTCCGAAGTCCGTGCACCATCTGCCCACGCTCCACTGCAGCAGGGTCTGCTGCAAGGCGCATATATGCATCGCATTTTGATTCTACCACGGGTGTAGCCCTGTCAGAGCCCCATTCGATGTCTAAGACCATCAGGATAAACGATACATGATGTACTGAGTGAAGAACGTACCAACGAGGGCTTTAGACAGGGCATGGAGTGCTTTCGGAGGGGCCAATGGCAACTTCATTGGTTGACCAGAGCCTCGTGTGAGGTAGGACCCCTGACCTTCGATCGCCGTATACTGCAAGGGACGTTGGTGTGGGCCGTGTGGTGCAACTAACGTCACATACCAGATAATCCAAGAATGGGTTGTAGACGACACCCAGAACAGCACGCTTCAGATAAATGAGACCGAGAGAGATGCAACAAAACGGAAATCCGTGAACAAAATTGGTGGTGCCGTCTAAAAACGGAGGTTGTGAACGCGCCAGACGCGTGCTCGCGTAGTTCACTTACCGATAGGGTCAACGCAGAACGTCGGGTCGTCCGTCAATGCTGCACGCACACCAGAAGCGTACGACTCTTCTCCGATGCTGAGATTCGATATCGAATGCAGGCGGTTACCAGCGTCGTTCAAGTAGGATTGGCGACGAACGCCTTGCATCTCGAGGCTGAACACTCACAATTTGAAGTTCGGGTACGTGTTCTTGATCTCAGACATGACGAGTTTCTCAACGGCGAGATCGTACTCCGTCACTAGATCGGCAGAATTCTTCTTCTCGTTAATGAGAGGTGCAGATTGGATGGCTTGGGAGCCCTCTAAGATAACAGCCCCAGCCAGTCGCGCTAGCTTGACCGTGAAGGTGAGGATTGAACGCAGTTCAGTGGGTGCAGACATCAATATGGGGTCAAAGTGACAACAGGCCACAGGTTCGATCACTACGCGTGCGCAAAAGGAAGGTTGTTCCCATCACTATACCGCGACGCGCGTCGATATGGGGAAGCGTCATAACTGTGCCTTCACCTCGACCTCCATCGCCAGCATATCATGTTCTTGACGCGCTCAGAGTATGGTAAGAGAGCTCTACACCGTCTACCCATCTCGATCACTTGACCGTCTCTCTAGATCGTGGTGTAAACACCTTCTCGCCCGAAGGTCGATTATTCCAAGGTATGCATACCGTCCTCTCACCGCTCCATCTCAACCAAACACCAACCACCCAGTCGAATACGCCATCGAGGCTATCAAGGCGAGTCTAACATCCCAATCCCACCCCCACCCACACACTCACAACCCCCCCAGCTCGGCTCGACCACCGTCGGCGTCTGCACCTCCAAAGGCGTCGTCCTCGCCGTCGAAAAACGCGTCCAGTCCCCCCTCCTCGAATCCAGCTCCATCGAAAAAATCATGGAAATCGACCACCACCTCGGCTGCGCCATGTCTGGCCTCACCGCCGACGCCCGTACCATGATCGACCACGCCCGCGTGACAGCGCAGAACCACAGCTTTACGTACGACGAACGGATCAAGGTCGAGAGCGTCACGCAGGCGGTGTGTGATCTTGCGCTCAGGTTTGGTGAGAGCGTGCATGATGAGGAGGCGATGATGAGTCGGCCGTTTGGGGTTGCATTGTTGATTGCGGGGATCGACGAGCTAGGACCGCAATTGTGAGTGCCCGATTTGATGTGTATTGCTTCTTTTGCAAGTGGTGTTCACCGGACGTGCGTGCGCACTAGGTACCACACAGATCCTTCGGGGACGTTCATGCGATACGACGCAAAGGCAATCGGATCTGGCTCAGAGGCTGCACAAAGCGAGCTTCAGGACAAGTGGTACAAGGTGATCGCCCCGTCACATGATGGGGTTCCTATCTAACGTTGCCGTAGCAAATGACCCTTCTGGAAGCCCAAAGGCTGACATTACGGGTGTTGAAACAGGTGATGGAGGAGAAACTCGATCACCACAACGTCCAGCTCGCACAAGTGACTCCCGGAAAAGGATTCGAGATCTTAGGCGAGGTCCAGCTGAAGGAAATAATCGACACAATGTAACAATTTCAATACATTGTATATTCTATCTCGCGCTTGTCACCCTCGTACTTCTCCAAGAGGTCACAAATCTCAGGAAGGACTATAGGATTACCGGCAGTGCTATTCAGGGTCTGTATAAAACGGACCATTGAAGCCTGAAATTACGAAGTATAGATAGGTATACATAGAGAGCACAAGGAAGGGTGAGGGGTAAAGAGACAGTGCAGGTCGTTTCTTTTGAACGAAGGTGTGCATGGAGAACAAACAAGCAGATTTGAAAAACAGATTATGATATATCTTCCGATAAAATATGCGAACAACGGCAAAGAGCGAACTCAAGAAATGGTGGAGAATGAAGCGAAAAATATGGGACGTCACATGAGTTGTATGCTTTTCAAATTGGCCGTGATGATGATTTCTCGGACTGGATATCCCCAAATCAGTAGGATAACAGGTGGTTCACAGCCGTACTCACCTCTATGAATAATGGTAGCAGTCCGTCTGGTATCCGTGACAGTGGTAAAGTGTACTAGTGTTCCGTTAGACGAAAGAGGTACCTAGCGGCGTGAACTCACCTCTGATCTCTCTGGATTTGTTCACAGAAAACTCGTGATGTACCGCCATAAACTTATTATGAAAGTCTTAAAAACATGAGGTTCGGTTATGATGACAAAAGGAATAGTTACTCACATTTCGACACGGCCTCAAAATCATTAGGCCTATCTCCGTATTGCACTATGTGGTCCTTGAGGCGGACACCGGCCTTCAATTTAGCCTAGAAAAACTCTTGTGAACCGAGAAGTGATCAAACCTTGATGATACTTGCCTGCAGCAGATCGGTCTTATTAAGGAAGAGTATGATGCTAACGTCCTTCAGCAATTTATTGGAAACGAGAGTTCTCCACAACAGAAATGAGTCTTCTAGTCGATTCACTTTGGGATCCTATAGGTGAGGCAGAGTAAGTAACGGCAGGCACCCAAAGACACTTTACCCTACCTCGACAAGGACCTGATCGAATGCCGAGATTGGCGCCAAAAATATGATTGCATTGACTAATCGTAGATAAGACCGAATGGCAATGGACACGTCACTCCGTGCTCACCGTCCTCAAAATATGGGGCCCAGGCGTGGCGTTGATTACGTGCGCCACCCACATCATACACTTTCCAGTCAATGTTGACACGCTGAGAATCGGGGATCGAAAAAGTGTGTTCTACGATACCCATGGTCTTTAAGCGGGCCTTTAAGACATCCTCTAGGGGATGGCCAAGGTTCAGCACAGGGTCATTGTACGAAATATAGACACGCACGATCAGTGGGGAAATATCTCAAAGCAGTGATGCGAGTAATTTCATCCAAAAAGCTGATGGAAATGGAAATCAGTAACAAATACAGAAGGCAGCAGGATCACTCACAAACCACCACTTTCTTCCACTCGTAGCTCTTTTTCACGTAGCCGTTGCTTGACGCTGGGGTCTTTCCAAAGTGCTTGCATTGCTTGCGCACATGCATTCAGTACATGAACAGGATCTGATGGGTCATCCCACCATCCCTCAACCTCGTTCGTGTGGGCGCTTTTCGGGCTTTTGATTTTATTACCGAGAGAAAATGCTTTCTTCCAGTTAGACCTATGATGGACGCTAACCTCGGACTGTTTTGGCTTAGAACAACCACTGGTCGATGAGACGGGGGATGACGAAGAGAGTGACACAGGAGAAAGAGGGAAAGAAGGCTGACGGGAGACTGGGATAGTGATGACAGGAGCCGGACGCCCATTCTTGGTGACTGTGCCTTGATTGCTAGTGTTCCAGTCAGGTCTTGCAGGAGCAATACGTGTTGGTTCGTCTTCGTCGGGTGAAGAAAGCATTCTAATCAGGCGTTCCTCGAGATCCTTCAGAGGCTCAAGGGCCCGCTTGTATTGATCGTACTTGGTAATATGAGTACCACCCTGGCGACGGCGGGGCATACAATCGAGGTCGTCATGGTCGTCATCTTCAGTATCCGGAGAAATGGCATCTAAGATTCTAAAAGATATTAGCAAGTGTCACGAACGCCACAAGTCAGCATGCATACCTGCGGATGGAACGGACAAGATTCAGGTATATGACAGCCCGCCAAGCAATACGATCAGCATGAAACGCTGCCGGAGCATGCATTAACTGAAATTCTGTGGCCAATGATTAGCATTTCTTTTGAACAGAAGAGAAAATACATCAGGGAAAAATGGAATAACAACGTCGATCGTCCATTTAACGGATGAAGCATATTTAGCCCATTATTATTTTTGAACAATCTCTTCGTTTGCTAGATTCGAACACCGAGAGGATGCATAGACGGTGTCCTATATGGGGGATGGGGACAAAATAACACAAGGGGAATACAGCGGAAGTGGGGGAAGTGAAGAGCAGGGGGATTACTCACGCTTGAGCGTTGTGCTCTTACCGCTCTCGCTCTGACCAAGGAGAAGTATCTTAATCTCTTGTTTCATCCGCCTCTCCTTCCGCTCTTCTCTGAGCATTTCGTCGATACCGTCGCTAACGCGCTTTGCTTCGAGTTCTTCATTGAGCCTGCGGTCGCGATCTGCGGGGGACTCGTTTGGAGGAGGCTGTAGGGCGGCCCAGAAGGGATCGGACATGGATCTACGACGGTTCGGGACGAGTGGGATGTTCATCGCCGTAGACTCCGTTCGACGTGGAGGGTGGGGAGGGGGAGGGAGGGAAAAGAGAGCAAGACGCTCTGTGGTGGACAAGGAGAGGAAGAAGTTGTAGAGAGAAGGACTTCCAAATTGGGAATGATACATCGACTCACGTGCAGACAAACCCATCTCATCTAAAATAGTTCATTGCGGCTGCGGACAGACGTATTTGTGAGGTTCATGTACACCCCACCCCATTCATTCTGGGTCTTCCTCTCTGACTCCGTGTGAAACACACTCCACCCCCATGCTGTCTTCTGCTCGTAACTAATCTGATAGGAGCGCGCTTACTCCATTGTCTAATTAGCCTGTGGCTGTCGTCTTTGTGTCGTTAGCGATCCTGTCAACACACCATCTTACAGATTTCTGCAGCAAGCAGACACTCTCCCTCCCAACGACTCCTTCTCCTTGTATTCACCGTATTTAGTAGCATACCTCTCAAGTCCGTGTTCTCAGTCAAGGTACGAAGTCGGTAGATGCCTTGATGGCGCGCAGCCACCACTCGGCGACCGATTTTTGGTGACTTGAAACATTCCCGGAGGGCCTCCCAATTTGTGCCTCTGACACTTACGTTTCGCTTACAAAGTCACGTCATCTGTGCCTTCATACGCGTCGCTTATCACCGAAGGACGCATGATTTCTGCGGCGTACTTAGCTGGCCGTCGACCAAGCACTGCTGCACGTTGGACTGTAAATGCCGGTGCGGCTGTAGATCGTACGCGTCGCATTGCATGTCAACTACCAGTCACCTCACCCAAGCCCTTGCGAATTTCATCTCGACTTCGCGAGTCAAGTGGCTACCAGGCTAAGCTTATTAAATATCCAAACTTGAAGCTACTTCGAAATTTCTGCCGATTGAACGTCAGATGTTTGTCCGGGTTGTTCGGCTAAATGGTCTCCTCCATTAATATCTTTCTTCTGAACGAGATTGGTGTTATCTATGCCATCATACAGGGGCCCGAGTGGGCCAATTTTACCTCCTTGTGTGCCTCGAACTTTGATGAATTGTTGTTCGGGTCTCACCCCCGCTGACGAAGGCAAGTGCGCTGGCCCCGCATTCGGCATCGATGCGGGGCTACCAAGACGCCCATGGAACCGTCCCGTACCCTCGTAGAGCATGTATGATTTTATGTAGAACTCGGCACCTCTCGTGTTACCGCAACCCGACTTTCTCCGTCAGATCACCGAAATGATGGCTCCGTGATCATCACCAATCAAATCGTTGTTTCCACTAGTACTTACTGGGTGCCTTGCGATAGGCCATCAGGGTGAATATTTTCCCTCGGCTTCTTCGAGACCGATTTACCCGTCATGGCAAGCAGATTGCCATGGTATGAACGTGTGGACAAAATTTCCGTGAGCACATAGAATGTTCGCCAAAGAAACAGATAACATCCTGATGCCAATACTCACCTCATCCGCTCACAAAGATCTCAGAGTAGTACCGTCATGACGAAACAACTCACGTCTTTGCTCACTGGTGGTTATATTACGTGCCATTTCGCCAGCCGACGAGCGGGTCAACTCTTGGTGGTTCATGCTTGTGTGCCGTCCGCAGATGCATTACAGACCATCCGGTTTTCGTGAGCCGTGTCTACTTTGTCATTGCTCATCGTGTTTGTAAAAGTAATGAGCACACTTTCTTCGAATGCAAGTGGGCTAGGTAGTCGCTATGGCCCGTTCCGTGGATAGTATCTGGAAAGTTCCGCAGGTGCCTCTTCTGCTCTGGGCTTGGTTCTCAAAAATTTGACTTGGCATTGGAGGAACTTTGCCTCCGAACCCGGCCAAGCCGCAAATCTGAATACCTTCCGACTCCTGGCTCGGCGGTGGCTGGAGTAAGTATCTCTTGGAGGCCCGATCAAGCGAACAGTTCATTCCCAGAATACGACCGAGACAGAGGCTTGACTCACCGCCGCGCGACTCCCCATGTCATTTCCGCGCAGTTCCCCATAAGGACCACTGAGACGTACAAACAGGACTCACCTGCTCTTATACCCGAGGCTTTCATTGCGCTGATTGATTTCATCCGACTTGAACTCCGTGCCTTGCCATTGGCCGGGTAACAGTGGATTACCCATCTTGTTACGTGGCATCTGTAACGCCAGATACAAACAAGTACAGTAAGGTAATGGGTGAGTGATGAATAATACACGAAACCAAGACAGCCATTTAACAAATAAGTTACGATCGATGTGAAAAACTGAACGGGGATGTGGCCTTAGGGGTTGGAGAAGGCGTTATTGCATCACTGCCGGTGATCACCGCAGGCAGCGGCATGCGTAAGAATGTGCTAGGTCCAAGCGGAGCACCCACCGTGGGGGGCTCCGGGTTCGGACGTTCCAATGGTGTCGAGATGGGTGGCTCCTCGTCCAAGGCGTCATCTGTGTCACATCCTTGCGTGCTTGTAATCACAGACACTTCTAATTCGGTGGCCCTAATGTCCGTTGGCAGATCGTCTGTTGTGAGCGGTCTCGGTCGACGGGCCTCGATCGCAGAGATAATTTCCGCAAAATCTTTCTCTCCGGTCCACCCTCCGACGAGTTCCTTGAGATCGTCATACCCCTTTGCAGCAATGATATGGGTTTTAAACTCGTGTGCTTCAGTTCTGGAGCGTTCCGTTCGAGGAGCTTTGAACTGGCTGACGCAAAACTTGGTGAGAGCCCAATGGTTGTCGAGGTATCTTGACTGCAAGTGCATGAGATATGAGTGACCATCCGAGTCATCCTCTTGGCTTACCAGTCGCAAATATGATGGTATAAGTGTCGTTTCTATGTCCATGAGAGGTGCCGAGGAGAAACAGGTTGGATTCGATTCGGCAGCGGTAGCAATCATGACGGAGGATGCCCCTAGGCGGACATTTATATCAGGACATAACGAGTTGATTGCTCACCCACCAGTCAGTTTTTTTATCCGCCTCGCATCGTCCCATCCCCTGCAGTCACCATTCTCTACGACAGCAATCTCTGCACCGAGCCCTCGTACGAACTCGACGATCTCGCTCAGCCTATCCACCAATGCTGCATCCCTCGGTCGCATATTCCTCGTCCGACAATGCACAGTCAATGCGCTCACGCCAGTCCCTATGATCCTCTCTACGAGCTTTTTCGTCTCTTCTTGCGTCGGTAAGAGTCGAATCTTTGCTGACACCGTGATCTCAGGCGGAAGCCCCCTCCTCAGCGCTGTCAATATCGCGCACAAGAGATCAGGATTGGTGAGTAATGCCGCGCCCATGCCGGAATGCGTGCTAAACGGCTTTGGACAGCCGCAGTTGAGATCGATGCCCGAGACGTCCTGGACGACAGTTTTGGCAGCTTGGACGGCGAGTTCGGGGGAGGCGGAACCGATCTGGTATATAAGATAGGGTTTTTCAATCGGGTGAGTGGTGAATATAGCGCGCGTTTTTCCATGATAGGAAACGACGCCGGTGTGAGCTGGAGGGGATTAAGTAAGGGGAGTAAGCCGAGGTGAGGGACGTACGATCGACGACGCGCTCTGTGTGTAATATGGCCTTGTCTACGACTTCGGGACTCCAGACGAGCGTTGCACCGTGTTTGAGGGCGGTTAAGCGCGTTGGCACTGATATGTATGAGTAGACATCGCGGGAGGAAGGAGTGTTGGCGTACAAGCACCCGAGCGGACCATTGGCGCAAGGAAGACACCATTCTTAAACGATTCGGGTGTGAGATGCCCAAGTTTCTGACGTTTTGGTGCGCGCTCGCTTTCTATGGGCGGTGACGCGGATAATTCGCGGCGGGACATGGCTCTTGGGAGACGCGATGATGAGAGTCTTTTGGAGAGCCGAGCGAACATGATGATCAAATCCAAAAAAGTCATAAGGTAGCTAGCCATTTTTGTTGTTTCGTGCTACCGCCAAATTGAATTTCCATACCGGTCGAGTCGTGATCCAGACTACTTATAAACCCACATCTCCACATGTTATGGGCAGGTGTTGATCAGGCCGTGTCGATGAAATCCAAACAAAGGCTCAGACTGGGAACACGGTAGCGAAACACGAAAACAACTTGAAGAACATTGGGGGTTTCCGCCAACCATCAGCGGCCGACTTCGAAGCACGCTCAGCTTTCCAGTTCTGTCCGTCCTAACCACACCTTCGATACGGTGTACTCAACCCTCTAGTCGCCTCAGTGACCGGAAAGGTGTATATCATACATGCAGTAGCAGTGCAAGTTCAGGGCCCGGCACTGACAGGAATTCTCGATGGCACGAGAACGAAGCCCGAGGACCGTGGAAATCGGCAGCCAACGCGAACCCACACGTGCCAAGCGCTGAGCCAACGGGGCTAGAGGGCGCATCGCATGACCCACCACGCGGGTCGAAGAGACACCCAGATAGCCACTGGATGTCGCAAAGAGAGGGTCTAGAAGTGGCTGGTGGCCACACCCAACTGCGCGCCATGAAGGTTGTGACAGACGACACGGAACCCTGCAGACCCATTAAGTCAGTAGCCCTGCAGACAGGATGGCAGGACGGGTGACGAACGGACATCGCCCAGATGAGTCTGCAGAGCCACCTGACGTGGTTGAGAGCGCTCGGGTGAGCGAAGCATCATTCCGTATTGAGTGGTAGATGTCCAAAGCACCTGGTGACGGTGGTTTCCAAGTTCGGAATGATGGATCCGGGTGGACCACCGCGTGTGGCCGACAATAGTGTGTAGAATGTGGGACGAGCTCGAGTGCATTGTTCACGTTTGTGGACTATGTGGACCTGATTTGCTATAAAACACGGCCTGCCCATGGGTGGTTTGAAGCAGAAACCTCTACGAAGAAGCCTCACCTTCAGGACAGCAAGCCTGTGATTTATGGTACATCAGTCACCATCGCTTGTACCCCGTAGATCCTCACCCCCTCGATTTCAAGTTGGATCCCACTCTTGACTCAAAGCAAAAGCTATCGCGTTCCCCGTTGATGGATGTGAAGACACCTCGAAGGCTCCCTCGCGCAGAGCCCGCAAAGGTCATCTCGCCGATCTCCCATGTCACAAGCCCTGACTGATGATGTTTAGGTCCATGGCATAAAGGCTAGCATGGAAAACGACGGTCTCACCAAACAGTCATCGCAGCTGCAAAAATCAAGGAGGGCTGTGTGAGTAACAAAGCGCCGGATATCATCGGACGCAGCACTCACGACGTACGAACTAGGGCCGTTCACGGGGACCGTGAAGAGGGTCCGTCGAGGAAGAAAACCGGAATGGAAGGGTCCGCGGAAGACGATATCTGTCTCCGCGTGCAAGAGATCGTCGGACCACTCCTGTCATAGTGCTCACCGGCTGGTCACCTCAAGGACTTGCCAGTATCTCAATACGGCATCGTCGTCTTCCCATCCAAAATCGCTAGGGATAGGGCCTTGACGTTACCTGGCATCCTCGACGGATGCGACCTCACTGTAGTAAGTTTCTACTAGAATGTTCCTTGACCAACAGACTAAGAACACCCTACCCAGGTTAGTAGCGTCATCAAAGCTGTGTCAAGCTGTCAACGATGGAGAACGGCTCTCTCGTGCAGAGCTGGCCTATCCAAGTTGTTATCCTCCAGGCTCGGACATTGTGGTAACAACTTGGATGGGCCAGCTCTGCCGAGCACGACGCATGTTCAGTGGCTCGCCAGAACTGAGGTGGACCACAGCATCTCGAACACGCCAAGGATGACTCGAAATGGTCCAACGAGTACTGCACTGTCGATCCGAACATCCAAGTCTGTAGGCACCAGATAACTTGAATAACGCATGGTGTTACCTTCTGCAATGCGTCAATTTCGTACATGTCCTGTAGAATCAGTAATCAAACTTGACATTTCCTTGGGTTTGGAATCAGGGAGAGACGAGATGGATCTGGGTGACTCACTGTGTGCATTTGAAGCTGATGCGCATTCGGTCGATCATCCAGTGGCCCTGCCAAAAGTAACTTTCAGGTTCAAATTCAATCCTGAGCAGACGCCGACTGTCGTTCCCATTTGCATGTGAAGAATAAATCAGGGACCATAGCCCCAGTGAGAGACGTATTCTTTGTCGAACTGGCATGAGTCACCACCTACTTGGTTCGAATTGCACTTCGCTTTCGTACACCCGTAAGATGGAGCGGCTAACAAAATCGAGAGACATACCGAACGAGTATCATGATAAGTGTACGAGCTCGGAAATTGGAAACTCGTATGGGCGGCCTTTGAAGCTACTTGTGCATACTACGAGGTAGCACACTAAATACAAGTCTCGTAGATCTAAATAACAAATCCCCCTTCCACACTACCCTCGTCAAGACCTAATCGCGGGTACATTGCCTCGTAACGGTCTCGATCTAAACGCCTAAGATACCAGAAAACCTTAGCTCGGTCATGAACGAGCTGGCGCAAGGCTCTCAAGAGTCGTTACCGCAATGTATCCATATCCAACAGTCAGGTGGAGGTGATGTGTCGGTACAAACCGGCTAGCCAACGTATTACTTACTGCTTGAGGTATAAAAAAAGTTAGATCTTGTTCTCAAGACTGCACACATGATCAGTCGTATCATAAGGTCCTCTCTCGGCGTCTTTGCTCGCCAGAGAGTTGTCTCGTTACCCTCGCATACCTACCTCAGGCAAATGTCGACAGTCACTACGCACCCCACCCTCACACCCGTCGCGACTCAGGGTACGAATCACGCATAAATCTACCTCCGACGTCTGATCTTGCCTTCTAGCCGCCGCCTCTGCCATCGGACCTTACTCCCAGGCGATCAAAGCCGGCGACCTCATCTTCGTCTCCGGTTGCATGCCAATCAACCCCTCGACGGCACAAATCGTCGACGGCGGCGTCGTCCCACAAGCCGAACAGGTACTCGCCAACCTCAAAACCGTCCTGGAAGCCGGCGGTTCCGATCCCGGCCGTGTCGTCAAAACGACCGTGAGTGTCGCACGCGACGAGCCCCTCCCGCTGACCACCCACCTATCTTGTATCCGTGCCGCGGCTTTCCGGGATGATAGGTATTCTTGAAGGACATGAACGACTTCGCCACCGTCAACGGTGTCTACGCCAAGTTCTTTGGGGACCACAGGCCGGCCCGCTCCGCCGTCGAAGTCGCACGGCTTCCCAAGGACGTTCTTGTTGAAATCGAATGCATCGCGAGGTACATATCTCTCGATCGATCGTGATAAACATTTCCAATTCATATTCGCGATAGTCTCAAGAACTGAACAATGTGCGCGAGAGTGCACTCTACTCCTCGACCTCGTGTCGGTCTGCGTGGTGTTTGTGAGGCTTTCGTACCAAAGCGAATCGTAGACAAGACACCGTCGACGGACATTGTAAAGAAGCGTTGTTCTAGGTATCATTACAAGTGCATCCCTGGATATAGGTGCCAAGTGAGCTGTCCACACCCCGTTACCAGGCACCCAACACGTCGCAGGATGCCACGGTCATGAGAAACACCAGCGGGGATGATCAATGTCATAATTGGTAATGGTATTCTATGTGGGTTGCTGGATGTCTATGCGCAAAGTAGATCACTAAGACTAGTGAAATTGAGGGAGATAGGCTGATGTGAGACCCCGATGATGCGCTAAAGACCTAGACAAAGCGAACGAGGGGAGTAGATGCGCTGCCTGGGTCATACTTAAGTAGAGATGATCAAGGAAAGAGTGCGTGCGAGTAAGTGTAGACCTAATATAGTGGAATCGGATGGCAAACACTTGCATGTCCGTGTCCGTGGGTAGATAAACGAAACTAGGTCCGTAATACGTGCAGGAAACTTATCGATTGCGCAACGGAAATGAAGCGCGCCAACGAGAATGTGTAAGGTGGAGCTGTCATCTTTACATGATGACGCAGTCCTTGTTTGCAGCAGCATTCTTTCCGTCCGAGCCATCCGCACGCAGAACGACGGACTCTGAGCGACCAGGGACAACATTCCCCTTTAGCCGCTGTTGTGCACGTTTGTCGCCAAGTTCAGCTGCTTTCTTATACCAGGTCGCGGATCTGTTACGCATCATCAGCTAGCTTTAATGGCATATGCGTGATGAACGCGTACTCCTGGGGATCCGGCGGCGTGCCGATTCCAACCTCGAGAAAGTAACCCACGGCGTACATAGCCTTGGCAAGCCCGGCCTCCGCAGCTTTTTTCGCCCATAGGTACGCTTCAGTGTCGGACTGCGGAAGCACCCCCGGTGAACCAACGAGATACCACGCTGTCAGTGCAAAGCATGCGTCACGATGATTCTGCTGCGCCGCGATATTCTAGGCACCCTGTCAGTGCTCGACAGAAATAGGCGGCCGAGACCAGCGAGTAACTCACGTAATAGTGAATGGAGAGTGCAGGATCCTGAGGACAGCCCAGCTTGCCATACTCATAGAATTCCCCTAACCGATATGCAGATGGGGCGTAGCCAAGTTCCGACGCCTGGGCTAGAAGTTCCACGGCGTACTCCGTATCCACAAAGACCACATTGTAAACGCCCTTCTCATGCAAGAGAGACAACTCGTGCAGAGCATGCGGAAACTCAGCCGTAGCATGCTCGGCAGAGCGTTTGAGCCATTTGACCCCCTCCCTAGGTCGTTTGGCGAGACCAAGTTCACCGTTGAGTTCTGCTATGCCAAGACGGTACATGGCACCTGGGTGTAGCGCCGCCGCAGCTTTGCGAAAGAACTGAAGTGCCTTGGGGGACTCACGCCTGCAGCCCCAGCCATTCTCGCAGCATGTACCAGCACGATAAGCTGCATCAGGATGGCCATGCTTTGCAGCAAGCACGAACAAAGGATAGGCGCGATCAAAGTCTTGTCTTCCTTTGTACGTCCCGATCCCATTGGCGTAGCAGTCCGCAAGGAAGTACTGAGAGGCAGGGTGTCCACGGTCAGCGAGGCGCTTGAGAAGCGCGAGTGCCTCTGTGATGAGGTTGTCTCTCTTTTCGATCGCCTTTTCAATGTCCATGACATTGCCTGGGGTAGGCTCTGGTATGGGGTATGTCTTTGAGGCGTCGATCATGAACACGGCAAACTCGAACTGGAGATCTGGATCCTGCGTTTTCTTTGCGTTTGCACGGTAGAGTTCGAGTGTGCGGTCATGTGAGAGGAGGGAGGCCTGATTGCCTGGACGGAGATGAGAGTGATCTAGGAGAGGGCCATTTGGATTTTGTGGTTGGGGTGATGGTGCACGGACTGAGCGGGAGGTCGGGACAGGACGGACAGGTGTGTGGTCGACGTGCTGGGTGGCATAAAAGTCGTCTGGGTCTTGATTGTGGATGTCAAGTGCGCCGAGAGGGATATCGTCGGGGTCGTAGGCGCCGTCGACGGGCTGTTGTGGAGGCGAGTTGGATGCGCGGTGCGGGCGTGGTCTCTGATGAGGAGCACCAAACTCGGGGGGGCCATAGAACGAGTTTGGGCGGGATTGGTCCTGAGCGTACATGTTGGGCAGAGACAAGAAGGTTACGTCTGGTTCACAGCTTTACAAGGCACATCCATGCAGTCTCTCCGCTCACGACGTCCGTCTGAATCACGTCCAGTCAAACGCAATGCCTCCAAGCTCGCAAAGGTCCCTTCGACACGCCAAAATGCACGCAAGTCCACCGTGGACGACAAAATGAAAAAGCGCATGTCGCTCAGATATGCCGAGATATCACATCCAACAGACGCTTCCGTGCCGGCAGTGCCAACCATCCCGCTCGGTCTCAGACCAGGCGCACCCCGTGATCCTGACGAGATCGTGCTCGTTACACAGGCCAAAGAGGACCCCCGCGCCCTCGACCAGCGACTCCTTGACAAGGAGGATTTCGATCCCGACGACTGTGAGTTTCGCATGATGTCAGGGATGTCATCGCCGAGCAAAGTCACTAGACCTCAAAGCAAAACTTGCCAACTCAACTGAGGCAGAGCTCAAGTCCCTTCAATCTTCTCTGCGCTCCCTGAAAGACGATACTGCGGTAGAGTTGCAGCGCAGCGTCTTCAAGAAGTGCGCTCAACCTCCCCCTGCAACCCCCCACTGACTCTCCGGTAATGTAGCTATGCCGAATTCGTCCTCGTCTCAAAAGAGATTAGCATCCTGGAAAACGAGATGCTCGAGCTCAAGGAGAGTCTTCAGGAATGGAAAAGCATGCCCTCTCTGTTGCATATCGATGAATCTGCCTCCGTCGCTGGTCTGTCCTTCTCTTCTACACTCTCTACACAATTCACTCCTTGTCAGAGCGCAGGCGTGCCGCTCGCTCTTCCGTTGTGGATCTCCGCATCCTCTATGCCTCGCAGATGCAAACGCTGCATTCTCAGATATCTGGTTCTGCCAAGTTTGCACCTACAACCCCAGGCAGGCATGTCGTCGCCGAAATGGATGGCATCTGGGAGTTGAATGCTGCAACATACAAGGTCATCAGTATAGTTCGATTCGTTATATTAGACGATGCTGTGTTAGTTGCGAGGAGAAGAAGGGGTGGTGCCACTGTTGTGCCCTCTGCCGGTAGTGGTAACACTGCTGAGTCTGCAAGCAAGCTCGTTGCGGAGAGATGCTGGCCGTTGAACGAAATGCTGGTTTTGGACACCAAGGATACTGCCAGTACGTCGTCTCTGACATGTGTTGCATCCCATAACCTCTCCTTCAGGCATGACCAATGTTTTCAAAGTTCGTCATGGCAAAGAGACGCATGTATATCGGACCGATGCACCCACCGATAAAAAGACACTTCTTGGGCAGTTCCGCCAAGTCGCAGAGGAATTGGCAGTCCGAAAACGCAAGGAGCGCGAGGGAGAGCACGAACGCAGGAAAAGCTTGTGGGCAAGCAACTCAGGGAGTGATGTATGTCAATATTCTCTCCGACAACTACAGTCTTTTCACGTTCATACAGCAACGCACCTCTGCGGCCTTTAACCTCGATAAGCTTCCTCCCCTTTCCGAGTGGATGACGGAACTGGCCCGCGCTGCGAATTCGTCATCCCCTGGTGTCATAGATGCTTCCGCGAGGGCTAAAAGTGACCGCAACGCGCGTGCACTCTCGGAGCTCTCGGATGACTTGACAGTCGCCATCGCCCTTCGTGCATGGCCTCGAGCGGTCCAGCTAGCCGAGTCTGCCCGAGTTCATCTGACTCTGTCACCGCTTGTTGCGGCACTAACGACCGCCTTGCTGGACGCACTTGCCCGCCCAAAGAACTCAAAATCCACGTGCGTGGAACTCATAGGTCATTTGCTGCGTCTTGGTGCTGTAGCTCGAGCGCGGGAGACGTTTCTGGCTGCCAGAGGAGTGGCGATCAAGGGTTATATTCGTGCCATCACGTTTGAAGGGCATGTCGGTCTTTATGTACACCACCTAGCCGTAGTGGTGTTCACGGCAATAAAGCACACCGCAGATTGGTTCATCGCAGGATTCGTAGAGCATGAAATGACTTCTGGTGAGCTTATACACAAGTGCTCGAGAAGGTGACTAACATTACGACTTAGGTTTTATTGACTGGGCAAAAAAGCAAATAGAGCTGTACGCCGAGATATTCAAGAAGCAAGTCTATAGCTCAGACATGGACCCGCAAACTATCGAGGAGGCACTCAAGATTACCTATTCCCAGAGCCGCAAGGTTTGTTTGCTTTGTGCATGCTTCGCCCATTGCCAGCTGACAACCATGCAGTTATTACAAGAGTATGGCCTCGACTTTCGCTACCTCCTGGACGATCTCCTGGATCAGCATCCCAAACCATCATCCACGTCTAACCCCCGGAACAGGCCTCCCCGACTTGCGATCCCTCCTATATCCGTTTCTCGAACGCCTAATTCACCTTCACCCTCACCCTCAGTCGCATATCCTCCCTCAACGCCCATATCCCGTCTACGTCGACCATCGCTCTCCAGAGGCGATTCGAGCAGCGTCCCTTCGACCCCAGTAAGACCCCCACTTCCAAGATCTAGTGACAGCGTGAGGGCGGCCGCGCCGCCGCCACGCTCGACAAATAGGCCGAGCGGTTCGGCTATGCGTCCAATCCAGGCAGTGGTTCCTGATCGGGAGGGAATGTTCTGATTGTGCATCCATGAACCGGAATTGGCTGTTCGTTGGAATTTAGTACTTCTAGTAGTATTTCCGCAAACCAGGGAAACGAATTGTAGTGTGTGGACGCGTCTGTCACGCGTGACTACACGCGTCTCATTTTGCGTTCGATTATAATTGTTGAGAGCAAGCGACGATGACCACTCCTATTGAACTCAACCCACAGCGATGGGCTCCGTCAGCAGACCCCACTTCCATCGTCGTTCCAGGGCTCGACACCAGCGCATCCGTCAACGACCAGATTGACCAGATCGAACAGTTGATCACCATCAAACTACAGGTGAGTACAGGTATATGGTGTCCTATCCCAGCAGCGAATGATCGGGGAAGAACATAGATGCCAATTTTTCAAAGATACAGCATCTCATGTCGACGAGGTTGCTGCCTGCTGTGAAAAGCTATGCTGTCGGTACGGAGCCGGTTCGTGAAGCGGCCCAGGTATGTTCGCCCGATATGCAGCATCTCACCATCTTCATTAACTTCGATATGGCCAGTTTTGGACGTCATTTTACGAACAGGCTGCACAGGTGCATATACCGACGCTGGATGACCACGATGGCATGCATGACGTAGACGAGCAGACGCAGCAGTCCGAGGTTGTTTCTGGATCACCGTCTGTTTCGCAGCCCGAAGGGGTTGTGGATGTGACGCCCTCGCGAACGCAGTCTGAAATTGCGACGACCACAAGGACGTACGACGTGACCGCCTCCGAGAGTTCGTTCATGCCTGCAAATGCAGTCTCGTCGACCCCGGCACGTCCTGGGCACGCGCCTGATCAAACCATGGACGATCAACCGTCCTGGAGCGTTTCTCTCGACTTGCCTATGGTTCGTCTCAAGAGCGAGCTCCAAAGCTTTGCGCGAGAAGAGGAGGAAGGAGCCTCGTCGCAAGAGGACACATCGGCGTTTACGGATAGCATCATGTACGAGGAAGAAAACACCATCCAACAGCTACCGTCGATTGCTCAAGCCAAGGAGAAGAGCGCTTCAAAGGCTGATCATGACCAACCTAAGATCCCGATCCAGACGTCGCATCTCCCTCGGAGTGCACTGCCAACCCCGCGTGCAAATGTGACCAATGTCTCACCCCTCAAGCTCAAACAAAAGACACCTATCGCCATTCCAAAACATATACAGCCATTCCTTCCGTCTAAATTAGAGAACGAGCCTGTGTTTCCGTCACCGCGTCGCCCGAAATTCGAGCGGACGCCGCGGAAGCCTACACTTGCTTCTTCGGCCGCGTCCACATCCACTTCTGCGTCGTCATCCACGCTGGATATTCCTTCTTTGACGAAACTCGTCCCGGAATCAAAGCCAGAGCCCAAATTCGCTGCGTTCAACGACTCTTTCGACGATTCGGTTGATTTGATGCAGGGAATGTCTCCACCACGAACATTGGCGTTTGCCAGGGCGCCTAGGTCTAGTGTGGGACTGGGGCTTCTACCACCACTCGGGAGAACCCCCGGAAAAGACATGCTGCCCACTCTTGGTAGAACGCCGGGGAGGGAAGCAGCAGACCGTATCCGACGAGACCTCCTGGGTGATATGCAAAGCCAATTTGGGTCCACGAACAGTGCGGCATCGGACAAGATGAGAACGCCTGGGTTTGGATACGGCGGGGCCGCAGCCAAGGACGACACGATGAGCACAATTCCGACCCCTCCTTCGCTTTCAAAGTACACGCGACACGCTTACCCTTCTTGGACGGACAACGATACCGATACAAGCTTGGCCACCATGATGCGTCGTCTTGGGCTCGAAGTGCCGGGATTTAGCCCCAAAGCAGACTCAACTGTATCAGCCTCGCATTCGAAGACGTCTTCGCAAGCGAATGTTGGAGGTAGCATGCTTTTGCCTCCGACGGGAGGGGGCGAACTGCATACCCCCGATCGTCAGGGATTGGACGTGTTCGATCTGAGCCATGACGACCAAAGTGCCATCCAGCTCGGATCCCACCCTCACCCAGACTCAGACTCAGACTCCGATTCCGACTCGCTCGATGACGGACCGGTCGGTCCTAGCCAGCCTTCCACGGCCTTCCTTATGGCGACATCCCGCGAACCTGATCCGGATGACTCTTTTGGGTCGTCAAATCATTCGAGTGACTCGCTCGGTGTGGACGACTTTGGAGACGGAGACGAGGCTAACGTGCACCCCTTTGCCCGGGCGCTCGTTGCCGGGGCAGGCGATGGGGACGGTTTTGACGACAGCTTTGATTCTGAAGGTGGGTACGAGGGAGGTCAGGCGGAGGACGCGTCCCAGGTGACGGAGGAAACGGTGTTTGGGATCCCACCTGCGCAGCGTCGGCAGCAAGTTAGGGAGCCAGGTCAATTGAGGTTGCTTGGGGAGGACTTGCTGCAGGATACGATCGGGATTGGAGGGCAGCTTGCCAAGGCGGGGAGGATTGAGGAGAGTCCGACGCCATACGCTGGCGGAAGGGGTTGAGTTCAAGTTCATATTATACTTTGAGACTCGCCGTTGGCATCAATGGGATATACTTTTGGACTCACGGATCACCCTCCTTCCTCGGTTTGTTGTACTTTTTATATTTATAAGACCCTTCTTGTATGTGCTTGCAAGCAGTTCCCTTCAAAACCTAGGAGAACTTCTCATGTTAAGCTCGACATGGAGGGGTAATGTGCGGGAAGAGCGTCACGACGCATGGATAGCTTGAACTTGTAATTCATCTCGCCGGACCATTCGACGAAGGAGCCAGTTTCGGTCGAGATTTACTATCCAGGGGGGGTTGGATGGGACGCGACGCGAGAGGATGGATAGAAACATTCGTCAGTGGTGGAATAATAACCCTGGTAGGTATCCTTATAAATGAGCCCTCGATCTACCGGGTGACGTGCTGGAAATGCTCGAGGAAACTGACTTCCCAGATGTGTTCGACGGTATCGCGATGTCGTTTTTGGGTGGTGCGCATGATATTAGCTCTTTTCCCGAGTTTCTACCAGAAAAGCCATCCGAGTCAATACAACGTATAGTATAGGCCAGGAAAGGGACACACAGGAAACTCGGCGGATATAATATCGCACCAGTCGAGTGGACCGACACCTTCAGATCGTGTTCGTCAGTACCTGTAAGGAACACAACCAGACGACCGGGGTTCAGTATGGGCTTAAAGCGCGCAATGATGTCTGCAGTGACGAGGGATGGAGGAGATTACCGATGCGTGGGCTCGTATGCCTACTGCAAAACGTTGGAGAATGGGGTGCGCTCGCAAGCACTGGGGGGCGGCAACGTAGAATAGCTTCAACTCTGTTCGAACGGGGGTGATCCTTGACAAGCTTGACATACCAGTGAACCACGTGATCGTGATCCTGGATGAACGGAAGGAACTTGCAAGACTCTGATCAAGCGAGAACGTCTTGAAAGCTTACCGACACCAGGGGGTCATTGTATGTGACGAAGATGATACCCACGCAGCGCACTGCAGCACGCTCTCTTGGCCGGATACGCAGCCAGGCGACCACTCAAGCACCATTTGTCGTTCATGCTCCCAGGACGTCCGGCAGATCCGGACAAGCGCACGCTCTTGCCACCACATGGAGTATTCCACTGGAGACGAGACGGCTAGCCCGCCCCATGAGTGTGCCCACATACCGAGGACTTGCGACCGCTATGTCGAGTGAGTAGGGGCATTGCACCCGATCCGGCAACGTGTTAACGCCAACGAACTTAACCAGCGCCTTCGTCCTCGATCCCGAAGCAGCCTCATTTCGACAAGATACTCGTCGCAAATAGGTGTGTGCCAACTTGGCCATGTACGCTCGCTTGTTGATGCTAACGCGTCGTGTACGTGTCTCAGGGGAGAGATTGCATGTCGTGTGATTCGGACAGCCAAGAAGTTGGGGATCAAGACCGTGGCTGTGTACAGCGAAGCGGACGCACAGTCGCTGCATGTTTTGGAAGCAGATGAGGCGTATTGTATCGGCCCTGCGCCTTCTGCTGAAAGCTATGTGCGTGTTTGGGTGGAAACTACTGGTCTGTGCAGTATGTTGAACTGGTGATTTTAGTTGCGCATGGACAAGATCGTCGATGTGTGTCACAAGAGTGGTGCACGGGTTGGTCTCTTGCTTTTTCGTCTGATGGGCCTCTTTCTGACCACAGGACGTTTAGGCGGTTCATCCCGGGTAAGATGTCATCCCTCTCACTCCGATGTTATCATGGCTGGACGGGGCTTGTAGGTATGGTTTCCTCAGCGAGAACGCCAAGTTTGCCGAACGGCTCGCAGAAGAGGGGATTGTATTCATCGGACCTCCGTCAAGTGCCATTATTTCTATGGGTTCTAAAAGGTCGGGATACGTCCATGACTATGCTGTATAAAATGACTGAAGAAACACATCAGTGAATCCAAGAACATCATGTCTGGTAGGTCACAGTCAGTTTATGTTCAACCTCCTAGTGGCATTACTAACGCTTTTGAATGAAAGCTGCTGGTGTACCATGCGTTCCGGGGTATCATGGTACCAACCAAGATCCTGAATTTCTCTTTACCGAAGCGGAGAAAATTGGTGAGTCCTCCGAGGGTTACCAATACGCACACTACTGCACGGGGGTTGAAGCATGTCCTCATCTCAGGTTATCCTGTTTTAATCAAAGCCATTCATGGCGGAGGCGGCAAAGGCATGCGTGTCGTGTCAACACCATCCGAGTTTATGGATGCCTTGGAATCTGCAAAACGCGAATCTTTAAAGGCATTTGGTGACGCAAATGTTCTCATCGAGAAATATATCGAGCGCCCGAGGCATGTTGAAGTACAGGTCTTTGCGGATACCTTAGGAGGGGTAATTAGTCTCTGGGAACGAGATTGCTCCGTACAAAGGCGCAATCAGAAGATCATCGAAGAGGTGAGACACGTATATCAACGCTTCGGTACGCGATCGTCTAACCGTGCATGTTTACTAGGCTCCTGCACCTGGCCTTTCCCCTGAGCTTCGTGCGGATTTATCCGACAAGGCCGTCGCTGCTGCGAGAGCCGTCAACTACGTTGGTGCCGGCACGGTAGAGTTCATTTTCGATAATGATACTCAGAAGTTCTACTTCATGGAGATGTGGGTCCCGTTAATGGCGGTTTACTGTTTATTCTAAACTCATACTGACAACAGGAACACGCGATTACAAGTTGAGCACCCCGTTACAGAGATGATAACTGGCCTCGACCTCGTAGAATGGCAACTAGAGGTATTATGAATATCCTGCTATTGTTCATAGTGGCTCATGTGCGCGACAGGTTGCGGCTGGAAACAGACTTCCCCTCACCCAATCATCCATCCCTCTCGTCGGGCATTCTTTTGAGGCACGGATTTACGCGGAGAACCCCAGAAACGACTTTCTTCCCGATTCAGGACGGCTTGTGTATCTCTCAACGCCCACCCCAACGCATGTTTTTGCGCCTCCATTACCTCCTTATGGTGAGGAACTGGCTGAGCCTTCACGACGCATACCGGATACTTCCACCGCATTGACCCCATCCCTCCGACTGGAGCAAGGATTCACTGAAGGCGCTCAGATCGGTGTATTTTATGACCCGATGATTGCCAAGCTCGTAGTCCATGGGCGCGATCGGACCGAAGCTTTGAGAATGCTTAGACGAGGGTTGGAAGAATATAAAGTAGTTGGCGTCTCTACAAATATCGAATTTCTCAGAACTCTTGCAGGCAACAATACGTTTATCGAAGGGGATGTCGAAACAGGATTCATCAAGAAACATCGTTCACAGTTGTTCCCCCCAGTTTTGGATCCCTCCCCGGAACTATTAGCCCAGGCTGCGCTATATATTGTCCTCCGAGATCAGATAGACCCATCCCCCCTTTCTCCCCCATGGACGTCCCTTGGCGCACAGAGATTTGGCGGAGATGTTTACGAGCGTGCCGTCGCACTATCCAAGGACGAAACTTCCGCTACTCCCATCATTGTCATGCTCAAATATACTTCTCCCGGTCATTTTGATATCACTGTAGATGGTTCCTCACCGACGACTTTCAAGTCGATCTCCGCGCGTCTTACCTCCCCCACAACTCTCGCTGCATTTTCGACAAAGACGACGATTGTCTCACAACCTCCACCGCCTGCCGTTCCCACGTCTACTTCTCCAAATACAATGGAACGACTTCACCTCTTCTCGGCAGATGGGACGAAGACGACGCTTACGCTTCCCCCGCCTGCTTGGCTGCTATCTTTGGGTGGAGATGTCTTGGCAGCGCACAAGGGCGCGCTACGTGCACCGATGCCCAGTCTCGTCGTCGAGGTGCGCGTGAGTCCAGGACAACGCGTCGACAAGGGACAACCAGTCGTCGTTTTGGAGAGCATGAAGACGGAGACGGTGTTGAGAGCCGGAGTAGCGGGTGTCGTAAAGGCGGTTGGGTGTACCAAGGGTGAGATGGTCGAAGAGGGGAGGGAGCTGGTGGATATTGAAGAGGATGTGGAAGGAACGCGATGAGCTCGTTCGTCTGTTGAATGTTCCCCGTCCTCTGGGTGTGATCCGCAGCAGCCTGCAGCACCTTGGTGCATGGGTACTCGTACGATAGGAACTGTAGTATTATCTTTCAAACAATGTTTCGATTGGCGTTGCTTCTGATGCTTCGATCGGACTCCGACAACTAGCCGAGCCTATCTGACAGATTTTACGGGTATGCTACATTGCAGCTCTGGAACAAATTATTAAGAAACGCTACATAATTACATCGAAAGGCGATACCCGAGCGAGCGTGCTCCTTTGGGTGTTTCATGTATATTAGATATAATACAAGGTCTTTCCAGATGGACGGATGGGACAACTTCTTCCTGAAAATGAGCAGACGAGCCCGACTACTCATGTTGTAAAAGAAGCCTTTTCGCGAATGAGAGCGCAAGGTCCTTTGGGAAATTTTCAGTATGGTCCTATCATGAAACACGATAGGCCGCTTACGAGAACGAGAGATGACATGCTCAAACGTCGGCGCCGCAACGTGGCTTCATTATGAACGTCCGCTCCGTGGATAGCCAGGTTTAGAGCCAACGAGTCGCTTTCCTGGTACCGTCGTCTATCCAGAGATTACAACCATTGCGAATAAGGCTCACTAGCTGTAGTGTGTTCATAGGATCATCAAACACATCCTTCCACGTTGGCGCCTGTTGAAGCAGATCCACGTTAAAGATTTCCCGAGATGTGGCGAGGGAAAGGAAGCTCACCACGATCCTCTCACGCGCTGACGGCTTGATTCTCGGGTAAGGATGAAACCTTAACATATATGACGAACGGTAGGCTGGCAGGCGGCCAGTATCCATTGTAATGTTGAAAAAGAATAGGAGGGAGGGATATAGACCAGCCTCAAGCAGGCAGGACGAGGCACAAAGATGAGAGAGAGAAAAAAAAACATTTGAACTCAAACGCCATGTCCCGCCAGGGTACTGTGACGGCAAGACCGCACCAAACGCGCACAATCTTGCGGAACTCGGCTTCTTGACAGCGAGCACTTTATCTGTGTCATGCCATTTTGCTCCCGCAGAACAGTATCACCAAATGGCAGCACGTTTAACAGGACTGCCCGCTGAAGATTCCTGACGGGTCTTCACAGAACAAGGTGACTTGGGATGTCCAGCATACTGAATTGACGAGGAGCCTCGCGCTTGGTTGGCTCAGGGAATTGGAACACCGCTGCCAGCCAAGCACAAACATGGAGCGCATCTGAATCGCGGTAGTGAAGGATGCCCCGGGCGGGATATGACCAGGTCCCGGCAGTCGATCAAAATGGTGCGCCTCAGTCACCCGTGCAGAGAACTGATTACTCTGAACCAGACCCCATCATGGAGTGGAGACTTCCTGCCAGCGCGCGGGTGGGAAAGCTGAGGCGTGATAGTGTCACAGATAGGGGATCTGTCACGTCACGTTAGGAATGAACAGGCAAGTTATTCAAGACCACGATAATCCAAACTGTGCAACTCAACCGTGTGCTCGTCAAGCCCTTCAAAAGAAAGCAAGACGTCTGCGTGAGGTTGTATGGTTGCAAAGCCACACAAGTTACCCCGACTGCCTCAAGCATCTGGGAAGATTCGACACCCCCATAGGGACGCATGGCTGGCAACGAAGAGTCCATCAACGAGCCAACCAGATGTTCCCCCCAACGTATAAATGTATTGGAGTGAATCAAGACACTCACCCAACACTAAGCCCCCAAGAGGCCCTTGTGGTACTGTGCTATGACCACACACACACCGTGGCGAAAAAGGCGCTTGAGAAGGCGCTGCTGGCGCGAGCATGGTTCCAGTAAGTGTCGAGACGAACAAGATGTGTATTTGGCTTGCTGCGATCAAGAGCAAGGAATTTTTCACCGTACCCTTGCCTTGTCGAAATTCCCAAGACGGCCCGTCGTCGATTGCTGGTACGGTGGATTTTTTTTTGCCGTGCGCAAAGAACATCCAACTTGGGTGGTCATGAAGACGGTGAGCGATGTTCCCTGGACCACAGAAATGGCGCCGAATGTTGTCAACTGGGGTAACTTTGTGCACAAAAACCGTGCGACCAAATGGGTAACAATTTGCTGTCTTTCGAAGCAAGAAAAGCAAGCGCGAGTGTGGCTCGACGTTGAAGTGGAGTGGCTGCTCGGTTCTGATCAGGCTCGCACAACTCCGCTCAATGGGGTCCCCCTTCAATAAATTTCCATGTCCCGCATCTTGTTTGCTTTTTTGAACCCCGGCATTAACACCGTCTCTGACGTCTTGGCCAGATCGTTGTCTACCCCCTGATCGCCAACCTCACGGTCGTCGAACTAACCGTCACCGACTCGGACTCTAGTTTGGTTCGCTATTCTCTTCACGCGCTCCTTTCGGTACAGACTCGTTTTCGATTCAAAATGACATTTTCGGCGGCCAGCAAACCCCCTCTGACTATGCTTGGAATGGATATAAACACTGCAGGTTTTGGTGCACTCCATGTAGTCGACAAACTCCTGGCTGATTCGCACAATCCCCCAGAATATTTTCAAATTCCCTCCACCTCCAGAGGGCATTGCTGTGCACGTCGAAAGCGCAGGAAAAGTAATCTGGGTGACGGTGTAGTGGGTGTATCGCATCACCGTTGTGAGTTGGAGAACGGACACACCTCGTGGGGTGTGAGACCTGTTCGAGACCTGTTCGGAGGTGATTTGGGTTAGGCGGCGAGGGGTAGCAAGGATGAGAAGGGAGGGGGGGTGACAGGTACGTGATTGTATGTTTTTTGCTGGGTGTTCGCCATGTTGCTGAATAGCTACTTGATGATAGAAGCGCATTGCACATACACAACATTACAAAGAGAAAAATACATCCGACCGTATTTCCGTGTACAAGATCACGCGTGACCCGGATACACCAAGATGTGCTACAAGGAGGTCCTCGCATCCTGATGTCTTCAAGTTTCGACTCTATCTGCGAAAGAAGGGCGATGCCAGGTAATAGATCGACATACTCATTCGTCGACATCTATAACCATTGTCCGTATGTGCCTCAAACACCGATGGTGACTTCATCAATCTAACACCACTTCCGACCTCGCCTAGAATCGTCAACGCCGTATTTATTCGGCGTCCACCGCACCAACTAGCGACCCATCTACCATCACAGAAAATCTGATTACCCGCTACATCGCTATCTCCGCAACCATTCTTGTCTATCTCTATTCCCCTGATAGATGCTTAAAACATGATCCGATACCCAAGGCGCCCTTGCTTCTTTGGTTGAGCTCACGTGTTGAAACCTTGTTATCCCACCTTTCTCCTCATTCACTCTCTCAGTTGCTCCACCTAACCGACCAGGGTCCCTGCGTTCAGTAAGGTAGATAGTTGACCCTCCGGCATGAAGCATTTGAGCTAGTTTTCGAGGAAGGTGAGTCAATCGTTGAACAGGCTGAAAAATGGATCACTGGATTTCGCAACAGGAACCTTCGCTAGATGTGAAAAATCGCGGGGAGGCGTCAAGCTTTCAAGTACTAGCCAGTCCTCGGGGGCGTCAGCGAGTCGATGCGACTATTCAGCTAATCCAACAAGTCGCAGAGTTGATATCAATTGACATTGCAAAGAACATCCTGACCGGAATTTCAAGTATCCTGTTACTCGTCCAGGTCTGTCCTTTTGCGTGATCTCAAAATCCAAACGACCGAATATTGTTGCAGATCAATGTCAAAAACAAAATTAACTTGACAGAACTCAGACCTGCGAAGACGTCTCCACGCGGCGCAAGTGAGACTGCGCTTCATACTCTCAAGTTGTACGTTCTGGGCCCCTAACCGCCGATTCAGTTGACATTAAAATTGATCATCTACTCAAGAGTTGTGCACGACTTGCGGTTCGGGCGCATCAGGAAGTCCATTGGTGCGAACCTGGATGAAAAGATCAATGAATGGACAACAGAGCTCGAATGGATACAAACATCATTTGTCGTATGTCGTCAATATTCTACTTTCAGTGCTCAATGGACGATAGTCTCGACAGACAAAGGTGAACACTGTCTCCGCCATCTATCTTGTCCACATGTACTATATTTTTAATGCATTCCGATACATGAGCGTGAGTGGTATTTCTTATCCCGCAGAACCTTCACTAATGAAGTGTCATAGCGATACCCCCCGAGCCTCCAACCCCAGCTCTCGCCTTCTTCTCTGGGTGTAAGCATTTGTTTGCCAGAGTGAAAGACATCTTGCACAAGTTTGGTCTGGTCGTCCAGGGCCTGTATCTCCTAAGGTAGATCATTTTGGTTAGTTCGCATGACAACCTTTCTCATTCTCACGTCCAGTGTCGCGCTCTCTCGTCCTCGAGTAGGGCATAACTACACACCACGGTCATATGTCGAGCCAAACCCCAAGTTTCAAAGAGAACAGTCTCGAAGCTACAGGCAAAGGCAGACCGCAAACACGTCAAGGATGCAAACCGTCTCTACGTCGTCCTCAGTTCTGAACACAGCAAGAAGACAAGTGGATACGATGCAACCTTCAAAAGGCTATCTTGACCGCAGAGGACGTCTATTCGTAAGATGCGGAACATCGCGTTTCTCAACTTCCCGAAGGAGAAGTGAACACGCCGTCATATCCGAGCTTTGGGATAGAGGGTGGGGAGGAGAAGAAATTCCTCTTCCAAGTTCTCCCGACGTTGACTGCTGAAAGTCTGCGAGAGAGGCATGACCTCATTCGACGAGGATACGGTGGAACGCACGAAAGCGGCAATGGAAGAGGAGCTACAACAAGCCCATACGTTTGCTCGACTGGTGGACCTCAGGAGTGCGAACGCGAAAGGTCTCGCCTACGAGAATCGTAGACGTATCATTGCAGCCATTTCGACTCTCGATCGACCAAATGACACGGGTCGGCCAGAGGTCCAAGGTACGAGTTTGGAATCATATCGTGTGCCATACCTTACCAATTGTCTGACAGCTGCATTGCTGACCTTCCAGATCCGTAATTTGTCGCCACACCTACTGCAGTTCCGAAAGGACGTTGCAAACCGGAGAGCCTTGTGCCAGCTCGTTCATGACCGAGCTAAGGTTCTCCGGTATCTTAGACATTTTGATCGAGGCAGTTATGAGGCAATCCACCTGCGATTAGGTCTTGACAAGGGTAGTGTGGAAGAGGAATTTGTTATTTTAGATCTACGAGACTTGTATTTGGTGTGCTTCCTCGTAGCAAGTAGCTTCCAAAGTCGCCCGCCGGACATTGTACTCATACGAGTTTCCAATTTCCGAGCTCGTACACTTATCATGATACTCGTTCGGTATGTCTCTCGATTTTGTTAGCTGCTCCATCTTATAGGTGTACGAAAGCGAAGTGCAATTTGAACCAAGTCCGAATCGAGGTAGTGCGTCACGGAACTAGAAGGACGGCGGCAGTTCGACAAAGAGTACGTCTCTCACTGAGGCTATGGTCCCTGATTTATCCTTTATATGCAATCGGAACGACAGTCGGCGTCTGCTCAGGATTGAATTCGAACCTGAAATTTACTTTTGGCAGGGCCAGAGCGACCGAATGCGCATTACAGTAACTTCAAATGCACACAGTTACGGTGAGCCACCCAGATCCATTTCGTCTCTCCCTGACTCCAAACCCAAGGAAACGTCAAGTTTGATTACAGTGTACGAAAATGATGCATTGCAGAAGGCAACACCATGTGCTATTCAAGTTATCTGGTGCCTACAGACTCGGACATGTTCGGATCGACAGTGCAGTACTCGTTGGACCATTTCGACTTGCTTTCGAGTCGTCCTTGGCGTGTTCGAGATGCTATGGTCCACCTCAGTTCTGGTGAGCCACCGAATATGCGTCGTACTCGGCAGAGCTGGCCCATCCAAGTTGCTATCACAATGTCCGAGCCTGGAGGATAACAACTCGGATGGGCCAGCTCTGCGCGAGACAGCCATTCCCCATCGTTGACAACTTGTCACAGCTTTCATGGTACTACCAACCTGGATGAGACGCTCTTAGTTTGTTGGTCAAGGAACAGTCTAGTAGTGACTTACCACAGTGAGGTCGCATCCGTCGAGGGTACCAGGAAACGTCAAGGCCCTATCCCTGGCGATTTTGGATGCGAAAACGACAATGCCGTATTGAGAGACTGGCAAGTCCCTGTGGTAGCCAGCCGGTGGGGCTTGCTTGTCATAACTACTCTACTACGACAGGAGTGGTCCGACGATCTCTCGCACGCGGTGTCGATTTTCTTCCTCGACGGAGCCTCTTCACGGTCCTCGTCAATGGCCCTAGTTCGTATGTCATGAGTGCTTTGTCCAATGATATTCAGCGCTTTATTACTCACCTAGCCTCCTTTGATTTTTGCAGCTGCGATGACTGTTTGGTGAGACCGTCGCTTTCCATGCTAGGCTTTATACCATGGACCTAAACATCATCAGTCAGGGCTTGTGGCATGGGAGATCGGCGAGATGACCTTTGCGAGCCCTGCGCGAGGGAGCCTTCGAGGTGTCTTCACATCCATCAACGGGGAATGCGATAGCTTTTGCTTTGGGTCAAGAGTAGAATGCAACTTGAAATCGAGGGGGTGAGGATCTACAGAGTACAAGCGATGGTGACTGACGTACCATAAAACGTAGGTTTGCTGTCTTGAAGGTGAGGTTTCTTCGTATAGGTTTCTGCTTCAAACTACGCATGGGTAGGCCGTGTTTTATAGCAAATCAGGTCCACATGGTCCACAAATGTGAACAATGCACTGGGCTTGTCCCACATTCCACATATTATTGTCATCCACACACGAAGGTCCACCTAGATCCATCATTCCGAACTTGGAAACCACCGTCACCTAGGCGCTTTGAACGCCTACCACCTAATACGGAATGATGTTGCACATACCAATGCTCTGCGAGCTCGTCTGCACTCCACCGCACTGTGGTATGAATGCCTACACAAACCTGTGTGGACATGGGTGTTGACAACGTCCTTTTATAGCGGACAATTGCCGGCGGGGCTGGGATGACGAGTGTCCCGTAGGCTCATTACAAGCGTCCCAATGCGGATATGTCGTTGTCCCGCGTGTATCATCTCCTTTCCTCACGCCTCGCGCACCAGAGAGAAAATCGGTGAACGGGGAAGGAGCTCCTAGGCAAATGGAAGGCACATTAGAGCAAGTTATTGCAGACTAGTCATAGGGAGGAAAGCCTCGATGATGATGTGCTGAATGTCCTTGGCGACATCGCCTTCTTTCCGCAGGGCATCAACCCGAACCACATCGAGTAGCTACACTTGACCATCCCAAGATACCGTCACTCGTGGATACGCTATTAAATATCCCTGGTCTATCGTTGCGGCACCCTCGTGACAACTCTCGTGCCTGTTGGGATGTTCCTCCTGGATGTGTTCCATTGGCAGTAGCAGGTATACTTCCCGTCTACATTTGCTGCACGTATTGCGAGTCACTATTCTCATACAAACTTGAATTCGGTCGCAACGAATCTAGAGCTCCTTCGGTCCTGTTGCATGTCGTCACCCAAGTTGTGGGATCGGCACCAGGTCCCTCGAGGTTATTGTAGAAGCCGCATTCCTCGGATAGAAATCCGACGTAACAATGGAGTCGCTCGCAACGGACTGTGATATGTAGGGTCATATTTACACCAAAATTACATTGTAAGCGCTATCATCACGTTTACTTACAGTAAAGGTCATGTGCAGAGTAGCACTGTTGACTCCAAGTCGGATATCGGGTTTGGTACATTTCTGCGAGCACCTTCTGACTGCCCGAGTCTTTCTCGCGAAGGCAATCGGTCTCTTGATGACACTAAATACCACCCCTTCATCCAATTTCTACACCCTACTTCAAATCCCGCGTGATGCATCCTCTAACGATATCAAACAGGCCTACCACCGCACCCTCTTGCGTCTGCACCCAGATAAACAACGGGCCCGACCACCTCAATACCCCGCGATGCGTGATGACCGTGACGCTCAAGCAGACCTAGATCCGAGTCAACGGCCGACGTCCGATGCAGAGGCATCATCCGTCGACATGGCACTATTGAAAGGGGCGTACAGGACGCTCTCGGACGCTCACTTGCGCACGACGTACGATCGCACGTTGAGGCGTGAGGAACAACAGGGATGCGCGGGTCCCAGACCGGCGCAGACCGTCTCGCTCGAGGATTTTTCAGTGATCGCGGCCGGGAACCTAGAGGCAGAGGAATGGCGGTATGAGTGCCGGTGTGGTGGCATGTATCGCATCACTGAGGGTGACTTGGAGAACGGAATGCATCTCGTGGGGTGCGAGAGTTGTTCGGAGGTGATCTGGGTCGGATACGAGGAGGCAGTGACGGAGGACGAGGATGTGGACGGCCCGAGGGTGTAGACGGGTATGTGATCACGAGCTTTCTGCTGAGGGTTCAGCACGTTACTGAATGGCTACGCTGTTACAGGCTTACTCCTCGGCTATCGACCGAGACCGAATCGATGACTCCGGCGATGAAGTCGTGGCCCACAACTTTAGGCTACAATTACTGGTACTAGTTCCTTCATGCCGGTGACCTCTATCATGATGGTCGTCGGATCGACGATCGATCAAATCACCGTCTGCACACTGGATGGGTGACACCAGACGACCCTAAATGGAACCACAATAATTCAACGATGTCCGGGAGCACAATACAAGCATCATCATCAACAAGAGTATTCATCAATCGACGTCCATGGCATCTGAAACATCACCGTCCGTACTTTCCTCAAACTCAGATTCACCTGCGATCGCATGCGTTTTCTCCCATTCCTTGTAAAGCGTCTCGCGAAATTCGCGTCCGATCGCTGTTGAAACCAGCCACGGGACTGCATTTCCAATATGCCGGTGCATCTAGCACGACTGAACTTGCGAGATCGATGAAGTGATTTATGAGGTACTTACAATAACGACTTTGTTATTTTTTGCGTGGAATACGAAATGATCTGGGAACCCTTGTGAGCGAGCAAGCTCCCTCACCGTCACGATCCGTTTGCTCTATAACCGCGAGTCAGTACGATACACCATGTTTGACGACTGCTTATGCATACTTCGTAGTGTATCACGCGAGATTGCTTTGCGGTTGGGTCCACCTTCGTGACTGTAGTTTGGAACCATCCATCTCGCTGGACTCGCCCGTAAAGTCCTATAGTTATGGTCATACAGATGACCTTTATGCATGTTGGCTGTTGTCACTCACCAGCTCGAAAGCCTGTTCTGGCGATCGACGACGCAGGGTTTGCAAACTGCCATTCCCAGAGATCGGGTCTCAAACCTATCCGGAAACGTCAACCAAAGCAGACAAGGAGCACGACAAGGAATTGTCTTACTCCGATAGTCCGCATCAGCTTCCACAGGAATCTCGACCACTCTAGTTCATGAAAAAGGTCCAGAACACCGCAAGCAAGACATGACCGCAATACTTGCCTTTCCACCTTTTTGGGATCGTATGTGCGTGTGTACTGTTGAATGTCCCGCGTCGGTCGAGTGCGGCATCTCGCTTGGAACGTCGTACGCGGCTCGTGTTCGTACTCAAAGTCGGATCCGTGATAACCACACCATGCATCCTTTTCCAGACACTCCTTGATGCGACGCTCTTCCATCTCACGTCTGTTGAGAGCCTTTTTGGGATGTTTCCTGCAAGAAAGATGGCGCCTCAAAAAATACCGCGTACGTGAGGACATGTCATACCATTCAAACTTGGGAAGGTCGCTGATTGCGTCATGAACGGATACGTATTGATGCGGCGCAACACCAGGGAGTGTCACGATCGGATTGAGTGTAATTCCCTCTGGAAATTTGATTTCCAAAGCGTCGGCGACAGGGAAATCGTGTGTTGGTTGAGGCAATGGGGGTAGATCCAGACCGCGTTTGGCAGCAATGAGGAAGAACCTGACACGTGTCTGTGGCGTTCCGTAGTGCCCAGCCTGAAGGAGACCACAGCGAACTTGATACCTGATATCGACGTCAATATTGCGATTGAGCCTGTGGGGACAACTTGCCCCATATCAAGAAGGGCCGCCACGACGAATTTCAGACCGCCCACAGGGATTCCTCCCTTGACGGCATGTTTGCTAGCCTGGCGTGCGCGAAGGTTGTACTGTAGGAAACCTCGAACGTTTTCGAATATGCAATACGTAGGTTTGAGAAAATCGACGAAGGAGAGGGCCGTAAGGATCAGATTACTTTTACGATCATTGGCTTTCTGAAACATGTTTAGAGTGGAATGCGGCTGGCTATTGACAGGTTAGAAGCATCCTAAGGTAGACACACGAGACCGTACCAGGGGAATCCCGCGATAATACAGTCAATATCACCGGGTTTCGGCGGGGGAGGTAACGGATCGCCTTCGATAGACGCCAAACGATCAGGATTTTTGTTTTCGTGTATCAAAATTGCTTGGTTGAGGATCAAATTGGTGCATTGGTTGTATACTTTGACGTCCGGCGAAACGTTGGTCCTGGTGGCCAACTCTAGTTAAATTCGGCAGCTCAAAGCACCAAAACTGACCGCAGTGTCTTCGCCGCGCTTGGGGAAATCTCTGCGGCGTGCGTTAGTTTGAAACAACCTAGTTCTTCCATGGCCAGACTAAATGCGCCTGTTCCTGCAAACGGATCGAAGACACGCAATGGCTTCTCCTCTTGCAAGAATTTCTTCATTCCATTGAACTTCTTCAACTCTTTTTTCATACACATAGGGCAGATGAGCAGGTCATCCCACCGCATGCGATGTTTGTCACTCCAAGACTTGACAGCGAGTGAAGGGAAACTATACTTGAGGTAGAAGTGGTGAGGGGACATCGATAACCATTGGTCCAGCTCCGGCATATCCTCTCTGACCACCACAAAACACACCCCAATCAAGTCTTCGGCAGGGGTCGTCATCTCATCATTTGTGTAGAATAGATGCCTCTAAACTCAGGAACATGAACGAGTAATGCATCTCACATACAAGTCCACCTACCTCATTCTTCAGTACTGCGTCCGGCCTACTTCCAATCTTGTCTGTCCGGCCAAGGAGCCGGACAACTACCTGAACGCTTGGACTATGGACGAATCTGATGATCTGACCAATGTGACAGGGTCCTTCATCTGCCTTAATGAAGATAAAGTCGTCCACATGGTACTCAATGGCGTGTAATCGTATGCCGCGATGTATTTTTGCCACCTCTACCCTTTCTTCACATTCATTATGTAGGTCGCACACGGGGCAATTGTCTGGTGGCGGCGCTCGGGCGAAGGCGGTCAGCGCATTCATGTCGACATTCGTGAATGTTCCATCATTCCGATTCCACAGATATCTGTGCATCGCCGTCAGAATCAACCAACTGCACCGAAAGTTCATACCTGTAAAAGAAATCGTGTGTCCGGACGTCTTCGAGGGAGTGGTTGGGCTTGATATACCGTACTTCTACTTTGGCAATGATGAGGTTTAGCTTCTGTGTATCACACATGTTGGTCAAGAACAGCTCCTGTGGATTGCCTAACTCTTGCAGAAGCGTCTTAGAGCTGTGTTCGAACCACTGAACGTGGACAGTCCCATGCCCTTCATTTATGTGGACGATCCTAGCAAACCTGACGAGAACTTAGTGGCGAGGATGAAATCCGTGGATTGGCGCTTACCAGAAGTGATCGGCGAGAGTGTCCGACAGAGGAAGATCATTGGGGTTGGGCAGGACATCTTTGCCTGGATAAAACAGGACAGTATCTCCAATCTGTCAACTTCTCTTAGCGGTCGAAGAATAAGAAGAGTCACGTTCATACTTCATATTTCAACCCATCTATTATGATGTGTTTGAGCCAGCGCGATCGCCCTATCCTTTGATCTGGTCGGAACTGGACAAGCCGGCGGGTTTGGGTTCGTATCAGGAACTGTTGGAGCCGAAGGAAAAGCCCATCCTTCGGTTTTTCGGGCTCGGACCGACGGCGAGGTGCAACGATCCAAATATCTCTGAACAACCCATCGGCCAATTGTCCAATCCGTCGAGTTACATGGGTGCCGTTTTGTACGCGCAGTACTTCTCGGTCAACGTCCCCCTTATAATCTCTATAATCGATGCGGGTGATACGCTTCTTCGATCCTGCTTCTTCCTTGCTTTTCGCTGGAGGCCTGAACATAACAGGACGCTGGCCGAAAAGAAGACGATGGATGAGTATAGACGCGCGGAGATCATCCCCATCTGGAATAGTCTCTAACGTCTCGCGTAGCTTCCCGACCTACGAGAAGAGTTAGCTGTCATTCTCCGAGACGGAATATACTCACAGCATCCCACAGCTCGGTTTCAGTTATGCGTTTACCAAAGACCTCGACACGTTGATATTCTCGCTTGAAATCCTCAAACTCCTGTTGATCGTTATCTGCAGCGGAGGATATCACGTGTCGCAATATGGTCTGGACCCTCCAATAGGGACAGAAGATGCTTCGGTATCTCTTAGACGGGTTCAAGACATCGAGCTCATAGATCGCATACTCCGTTTCAACGAAAAACGGGCTTTTTACGTCAGTGTACAATACGTCGCATACCAGAAGGTCACATACCCATCTACCTCCAAATAATTCGTAAAGTGCCGGATGATGCGTGATAAGCGGACGTATTGAGGTTCGTCGAAGTCAAGACCATCCTCTTGACCTTCATCTTCGTCTATGTCGTATGCCGCGACGACAAAACCGGCACCGAGAATGTGATGATTGCCGTCCTCAGCGTCGAGAGGATCAAGTGTGACCATTTTGTTATCCTGACGAGGGTCGAAGAAGGTAAAATGCGATAGCTTGCGAGCCGGCTTTTTCCCATCATCTGGCGGGTCTTTTTCTTCTCCAAAGACGAGTAGATCGGAGGTTTCCAAGACCTCGTAATCCCGTGATTCGTATTTCCGTGCTGATGAAAGGGGCGTCAAAGGGGTGACATTGGAATGAACTGGCTTACGACACACCGGGCCATGGCGTTGCATCAAGGTTGCGGGGACGTTTGGCGCCCTACGAAAACACGCGAGTAGTTTGATTGAAGAGTCCGAGTCAGTGAACAGAGGAATCGAGCACGTACTACTACTTCGAGGTCCACATCACTAGTACCACCTCGATCTCGCTTGCGACTGCTACTAGAGGCATCTGATGTCGTCGCTGAATCGTCTGCTTCACTAGGAAAAGACACAGCCCAGGCACTTGGTCGAGCACCGCGTCGACTTGGCCGCACTATCTGACTGTTGTTAGACATTCAGGCAATCTGAGTGGCACTGCCACTGTAGAATCACGCGTCCGCATGTCTCATTCGCCAATATCGCATCATGTAGACCTTCAGCGGCCTGGGGCACTCAAAAGAAAGATATATGTTGCGTTTTCGGACGAGGAGATGGATCTTGACTCTGCCGATGACGATCATGGTGCGTGGCTAACTTTGCAGCGTTGTACAAAACCATCCGCTGTTCGCGCTGAGCAGTATTGGCTTGTAGGCTCCCAGGTACTTGAAATTTCTCGGTTTGTCAACGATGAGTTCAATCTAGAGGTTGCCATCCGTGAACGGCTTGCGACTACCATTGAAGGTCGTATCCAATGGGCACTCCGTATACTGGATGCGCTTTCAAACGTAAAAGAGTCCCAAGCTCAATATTCGGATGGAGACGATTTCCAAGACGCTGCGCTTGATGCTCTCGAAGCTGTAGAAGCGCCGTCATCATTTCTGTTTGACACCGGATATCCTGAAGAGCGAAGCCCATCTCCCTCATTTTCCCCTATAGTTTCGAACCCACCGGTACCCCAGCGTGTGCCAAAAACGCGTTCTTCCCGGACCCCTGGACCATCTCAACAGAAGAAACATTTATACATAAAGTTGCCTTCCGCAACAACTGATAGCCAAGTTGCGATTCTTGCGTGTCCGACCTGCGGTCGAACACATTTCACTACTCTGCAGGGGCTCCTCAACCATGCACGATTGGCCCATGGCGTCGAATGGGCAAGCCACGATGCCTGCATTACTGCCTGTGCTTCCCCCATTTCTGCGGACATTCAGGGTTGGGAAACATACGAGAGAGACGGCGTGGAGGTCCCCTGGGGTGGCAACGTTGTTGGACTACGCCGGCTATTCGAACGCGCTGTCGGCGTTGATGGTGTCCTACCCGATTCTCCGTCTGCGCATAGTCCTCTCTTTGAAGGGTCGGCAACAACTCCGAGCACTCTACTATCACGAACCCTTGGTCTTCATGCGGACTCTGCTGCTCTTGCACAGTTCCTTGGTCGTGCTCCTAAACGCCGTTGCATTCATGTTTACGATGAAGACCAGGAGGTAGATATTGTCACACTTGATAGCACAAGTTCCTTGCCAGGTAAACCACCCTCTGGAGAACTGGCATCTCCCAAGAAAGGCTTCTGTATGCGCTATCCACACAGGAATATCGCACGGAGAGGCTTCGATTTGCAAGTTGATGTTGACAAGGATGCGGTTGCAAATACAGAGGCCACCATTACTTCTGCAATCGCTCCAGCTGGCACGACTGCGTCGCGCTTCCATATCACAGCACGCATCCGTCTCGAGGACCGTAGTCTGTTTCTGAAAGAAGGTGAGCTATCGCGGTGGCTATGATCACACGAACGCTCACAGTCACAGACCGACGTACCCAGCTAGGTACAACTGATCAGTATCGCTGGATGCTAGGGGTCACAGCGCCCTCTTATGTGTGTTTCTCGTCCTCCCCTTGTGTCTGTATGCCAAGTTCATTGAGTAGTCGCTCCCACTGTTATCGTTCCTGACCTGTGTTACGGTCATACCACCGAGGAGTGTTTCACCGGTATTCCTCACTGTCCAGCAGCAACCCTTTGCAGTTATCGGCACTGCAAATGAACCCTTCATCGCCAAGGTCGTTTTCGAGTGGGTTGGTGGTGGAAAAATGGAAGTTGAACATTGGGTCGAAGTACGTAGATCAGATCTCGGATCACGTATCTGTCGCAATCCCGGTGCGAAACTCATCGATCTCATCTAGCTTGATCAATCCAAGTCCAGCACTTCCGTCTTCGGTTCGGATCAATTGCTTGACATAGAACTCGATCGCAATGTACCATTGCTTCCTATTTCCAAAGGGAGCAGCCCTCCTTTGCCGTCTCTTGATCGCCAACTCCCTCCTGATTCCCCTTTGTGCAACCCTTTGTGCAACACGCCTCAGACTGACCGACAGCACGGAGACACCCTGACGACCAAGGAAGAATGTGGGCTCATTCTCCTTGAGTGTGTGAATGAATCGAAATTCATCCCGTGTCGTAGACTACGAACAAGTCCTGCGAAATCTCCTACCGAAGGTGCCGATGACCGCGAAAGGTATCTTTGCAAATATTCAACACATTCATTTTATATTGATTGAGACGCATAGATGTCAAGCCAAGATCGACTGTCCAAGTTCCATACAAGTTGGTCACGAATCCGGCACAATTGCTTGCTTTGCTTCCCGGAAGACGGAAAGCCATCGAGGTACGTATTCGATTGGTACTGTATGTCTCTGTGCTAAAACTATATTCAAGTGGGCTCGCGCTCGCGCACTACGTGCACTTTACGTGGATCATATGGCTTCTGTTCCACCATCTCGGCGAACAACCCTGTCAATTGGTGATGTATACATGTTTCTTGAGGATACATCAAACTTTCCTCGTCCGTCGTATCCTACCCCAGGCTCAGTCCCCGAGCCGAAGAAGAAAAGGAAAGAAAAGGAAGGGACACCAACTCTGGGTGAGGATCCTTGCCCTACCTGTGGAATCAAAAAGCGCCAGCATCCCGTCGTCAAGAGGGAAGAGGAAGTGGACGATTGGGTCTGTGGTATTATTCCGACAATGGAACAACGATATGGAACACGGCTCCCTCTTACTAACTTGACCAAAGTTCTCGCGTGGCCGGATGGACTCGAGCAGGCACTCCAGGGTCCTCCATTACCACCAAATTTTGTCCCGGTCCAAACGTTAAAGATGCTTTTACCACCTTATCAACATGCACCACGTGATCTGGTGATGCACAACCCGCCAGAGATCATTCTCGCTGTCCACAAGATCGTTTCCAAATTGCACCTTCCGGCATTCCCCGTGCTTGGGTCCTATGGAGAAATGCCCACTTTCCTCGCTAAGAGGGAAGAAGCCGAGCGAAGTCTCGCTCCAGCAGCCCTATTGACGGCCACTCTGAAGCCATTCATCTCCGCACTGCTCCGGTCGGCCATTGAAATCGCGAAAAGGGATGTTACGTCTATTGTTTCAGCCACCAAAGATGGTCGAGGAAAGAGGACGAAAAGGTTAACATTCGTGCTGACGCCGGGGCACATCTTACGTGGGCTTCGGCTCCAACCCTCGAATAGCCTCAAGGCTACTCCGAGCGCTGCGCGGTCTGTATGGGGCTCTGATCCCCGAGTAAGAGAGTCCACAGCCTTGTGCCTTGCGCGGCTTGGTGTTCGACTTGACTTCGGCAAGGACGTATCAGTTACATCGGATAAGGGCAATCATGTAGAGCATCTCGTGACTGAAAGTGCTGACGCAGAGTCGACAGACGTAGCACATTGATTTGTTGTTCAGGTCGTCTTGGATATCGTTTGTGTGTGACACAGTTCCGTCCTTCGCCCGTCTTGTTTGACCATATCCAGCATACTACTAGCAATAGTCTTGCAGGGCACGCAGACTATAGTCATCACGCGTCACGACCCTCGGAGCCCATCTTGAACGTTGAACGTTGAACCTCCAACGCATCATCATGTACACCCCCAAGATCATGATTACCGTTCACATGCTGCAGTGTCGGAAAATCCATTCCGAATTGCTACGAATTTATTACCGTAGTGCAATGCCTTGTAATGTCCAAATTTAAAAGCTCTTACAAGGCAGTTCAAAGGGGTCATTTCCGACAGACTTGATCGCCTTCGTCAAATTTTGCGGGCGGTGCCTATCAGACAGGGAACGGCAGGATGGAACTGCATCGCGTGGGTCCAGGAAGGACTCGCATTGCTAGATGCAGATAGTGAAGCGCTTGGAACGCGCGTCGTGGAGTGGGCCAAGATGCACGACACTGCAGTGACATATTAATTGCAACGCAAAGAAGGCCGCGGCGCATTGACGGGAACGGCAAAGATGTCACGAAGCCCCCAACGTTCGACTTCATCACAAGCCAGGAGACTTTACTGTACTTCGAATATGCAATCATCATGTATTCTCGTCACATTCAGTCCCCTTACTTCGAATTGTATTTCTAATTTCTGCTGTGATACACGCACCGCCTCAAGTATGTACATATCTAGCCAGAGAAGTCCACTAATTCACAAGTCTAAGTAACGTACAGCTTCAGGGTAAATGAAAACTACTTGGGGAACTGAGGTATTACATTGGGAGTGAGGAATTCCGAAGCACCGCTGGTGCAAAATGAGCTGCGGACACTGGCATTATGGACCGGAGATAGCGGAAGCGGAAATTGGACAAGAACTCGAGTACACAAGGATTACGGTACCACGTTTGACCCCGAACTGTGAACTGTGTTCGCCGTGAAGATAGCTCACAACAGACCATATCAAGGACTGACCGAATTAAAATATGCGCAAAGCCAGAGAGCTGAAGAGGGCGCCCAATATTTACTTGGCAGAAACAGCGGTAACATTGGGCGCTTCGGGTCCTGCGAGCGCGCCTTCAGGGACAGCACCGGGGGTTGTTGTCTCCCCGACTTGGTGGAAATCTGGTAGGGTTAACACGAAGGGTGTCAGCCAAAGTGATTGTCCACAAGAGAGAAGCTGACCGAGAATCTCGCTGTACATCATGACCTTCCAAGTGTCTACGGGGAGGTCGGCATCGTTGAAGCTCCAATCAAACTGTTCCGCAGCTTCCGGTTCATCGGTCTCATCATGATAAGGTGCGACATATTCATGTGCAAGAGACTTCGAAGCATTTATACGTTTACGGGGGTCAAAGACCAGCATCTTCTCCAAAAGGTCCAACGCTGTAAGCAGGTGAGTTTGGCTGCCTGAAGAAGCAGGTAACCACAGCTCACCATCCTTATCGGCAGTTCTGAGCTTCTGACTAAAGGGAACACGTTCACGTTTTGGAAGGCTTTGGACGAATCTTAGCGTCTGGGTGACAGCGTGAGAATAGGATTTTTTGAGGGGGAATAAGAAAACAGACATTCTCACTGGCGATGGTTTCAATGACATCATCGGGGGGCGTTCCTAAGAGCTCGGTGATGATGGAAAACTGGTTGACATCTACATCCGTGTGAGTAACGCCCGACAAAAGCAGACACACACACACGGTCTTTGCCAGGGAACAATGGTTTCCCTTCCAACATCTCGGCGAATATGCACCCTGTGCTCCAGATGTCAACAGCCACATCATACTTTTGCCATGTCAGCATGATTTCAGGGGCACGGTAGTATCTCGTCGAGACATATCCCGTCATTTGCGGATCTTGAATGCGTGCCAAACCAAAGTCGCATATCTAATCCAAGTCAGCCATATCAGGGACCAAGTCGGATTGAAAGCAAACCTTGAGGTCACAGTTTTCGTTGACAAGAATATTACTTGGTTTCTAACAAGGGTGATTAGAGGCTCGCGAAAAGGAAGCCGATGCCATGACTCACTAGGTCACGATGGACGACCCCGGCAGAATGGACATATTTGAGACCGCGCTAGTGCGTCATGAATAAGCCTGGAAATGGGGCGAACAAGCTCACGCACCAGAATCTGGTACAAAAAGTATTGGATAAATTGTTTCTCTAGCGGACGTGACGTTAGCAGCCGGTGCAGATCGGTGCCAAGAAGCTCGGTGACAAAGTACCTGGAAAAACAAGATTAGATGTTACCCGGGTGGGGACAAATGGGGAGGCTCACAAGTCCTCAAGGGGTGAGATGAATACGTCACTCAGACTGATGATCTAGAAGACCCAAGTGCTTCCATGAGAAGGAGAAAACGACGACACGAAGAACCTACGTTCTCGTGTTGTATGTGTTTCAACAATTTGAGTTCACGATATGTCCGTTTGCTCAGGACTGGTGTGCTGAAGGGTTTCATGATCTTCTTGATCGCAACGGACGAGCCTGTCAGCTGGTCCTTTGCGGAACTAGACACACGTGAGCGGAGTGCAACAGGTGGCGAGTGGAGAAGACTGGTACCAGACAAGGCCGAATGCCCCTGGCGACGAGTCGGTGAGCGAGAAACGCGGGGATCGAGTGAGCAAGCGCACCCATTCCTACGGGTTGTAGGTCGACATAACGCGTAGTGACCTAGAATCGATATAAATCGCATGACATCCAGAGGGTTTGGCGATGCAAGAGACAGACCTCGAAGGACGTGCCGAATATGCTAAGCTTGACGAAGGACATGGCGAAAGGAAAGATGGTAAAAGTTTGAAAGTAAGATTGCAGGAGGGAAAGGCTCAGATAGGTGCCCCCCAAATCGCGCAGGAGGATGATAATAAGGTAACCCTCCTCCCAGCGGCTGCAGTAAATAAGTTCAACCGGCGTGTCTGAGGTCCTCCATAATATGAGACTCGGTTTCACACATTTAACCCCTCATCGTCGTCCTCGACATCCTCATCCTCGGCGAACTTCGTATGCAGGTCGCGCGGTTAGCGTAATCGTCGCTACACGCATCGCATTCTCAGGCCTTTCCGTTTCCACCCGTACCGCGACCTACATACCGCAACTCTGTCATGTCTTTCATCCGTGCCCCTACATTAATCCGCTCGGCGGTAGGTTTACCTTATTACGACACCATCTCACCGTTCCTCATCTCAGCAGGCTAGACTTTACTCTACAGAAGCACCCGCAGCCAAAAAGTCCGGGGCCCGATATCTTCTTCCTGTCGCCGGTGCTTTGGGTGGTTGGGCTTCCTATGAATATTACTTCAAAGGTGAACCGGAGCAAGTCAAGGTGCAAAAGGCCTTGACCAGTCCCCTGGATCCTAACAACTTTGTCGACGTCAAGCTCAAGCGGGTCGAACCGTACAACCACAATACCTCCAAGTAAGTGTCATCCCGGCGTCCTATCATACGTCCACGTACCCACACGTCGGAATGATAGGTTTGTGTTTGATTTAGGCGAAGGGAAAGCTTCTCTCCTCCCTATAGCCTCATGCGTATACCTCAAGGCAGAGGGTTTTAAGGATGCCAACGGAAAACCCATGCAACGGCCTTATACCCCCATCTCTGCGTCGGATTTAGAGGGGGAGCTCACCTTCATCATCAAGAAGTATGAAACCGGCAATGTCTCTAGGTATATCCACTCTTTGAAACCCGGTGACACACTTGCCGTCAAGGGACCACTGCCGAAATGGCCTTGGAAGAGTAATACCCCCTTCCTTGTGTAGTTGATATCAGTTAAACTCTCGATAGTGAACGAGCTCGACGAGGTTGGCCTCATTGGTGGAGGTAGTGGCATGTGAGTCTGCAAGGAACTATCTATATACGTTACCTGACTGTCTTATCCAAGTGCTCCCCTATACCAGGTTTTGCAACATGCACTTGGGGACAAAACCAACAAGACCAAGTTTAAGTTGATCTTCGCCAACGTGACCGAAGCAGATATTCTTCTTCGGGAAGAGTTTGACGCCATGAAAAAGAAATACCCTAACACCTTTGATGTTGTCTATGTGCTGGACAAACCTCCCGCGAACTGGAATGGTGATCGACTATGCTTTCTGTTTGGGGATGTTGCTCACGATGTACTCTGGGTCCAGGACCAAGCGGGTATGTTAACGCTGATCTCATCAAGCAACACATCGCCCCTCCTTCTCTTGGCAACAAAGTGAAGGTGTTTGTTTGCGGTGAGTGATTCCGCTGTGGGGTGGATGAGCTGAAGTTGACGAGTACCACAGGACCGCCGGGCCAAGTTAATTCCCTCGCTGGCAAAAAGGAGGGCCCATACAAACAAGGACAGCTGACAGGTATCCTGAAGGATCTTGGATACACTGCAGACCAGGTTTGTCTCTACGTACGGGCAATACGATATGTTGCTCACGCATGAGTATTCTAGGTCTTCAAGTTCTGAGTAATATACATCGTAGATTACATAAGCCGAGCTACGCACTAGTGACGCGTGCATTGATCAAAGTCGCAATCTACTTCGAATTACTCCGTAGTACTCGTACCGTGTGGATGATCCAGATATCTTGATCGTCTTTGACCCGTTCAACACTTCCAAACCATTGCACGCGATCAACTGGTAGCCCCTCTAGACGCTGATACCACCTCCTTGAAGTTTACGCGACTACGGTAGTATGGACCACAATGATCCAAAGCCACCGACTCGTCACTTGCCATCGCCACCCCAACCCACTCCATCCGCAAGTCCTTCCAAGACACCAAGCACTGTGCCAGTCGCCAGCTTCTATGCACCAAAGCCTCCACCACTTCCATCTCGAAAAACCGTCGGCTCAGCTCATACGAAGGTCGCTCAGTCCACCTCTCCACCTCCAGTGTATGGGAACTCGGATGGAAGCCCTTTTCGCGAGCCACAGCTTGTTGAGGAGACACCTATCACCAATGATTCGATGCCTGGCCTTTTGCCGGCTGATGGTGTCCACACCGGCTGGGGCCCTCAAGTCGACAATGCTTGGGCAGGAACCCAGACATGGGGCACTTCTACGGATACCTGGAATACGGAATCGACGCCTTGGGACAGCACTTGGACCCAACCATTCGGGTCCTCGTCACAAGACCCCAGCATCGATGGCCGAGAAAAGCTTGAAGAAGAGCACTGGTGGGATGCCTCCATTCGCGATACACGCAAACGACCGGGACCAGGAGTATTACCCCCATACTTAGCCGACCTTTTACACAATCCAGAGCATTCTTTGTTCTCAGTCAGCGTCGACCCACCAGATTTCAAGCCACTCTCCCAGGACGGCGATCCGGGTCCGGCGTTCCTGCCACCTTCTCTGGACGACCTTAGGTACTCCATACCCCATCCAAACGCGTACTATTGTAGAAAGCATAATGGTTGGGTCCTTCTTCAATGGAAGTCTTCAACGATGTTGCCTCCTTTGGCAAAGTCGTTCGTCCCCGATCCAGAAACCCCGTTCCCGGAGCGTGCGCGTCGCAAACGGACGACATCGTGCGTCGGGGAAGGCGAGCAACCTTTTGGGCAAGCAAATCTAACTCACCACTTCCATCGCTATGACAAAGCCGTAGATGCACTGAAACTCAATCCTCCTTTGCGCCGCATGGAATGGGAGATTTCCATACAGAAGAAACAAAAGCGGCGGAAAGTGACATCGCTCGACCTGAATACAATTTCAATCGATACAATGTCAGATGATGCTATGGAAGACGCAACCCCCGAAGAGGAAGGCGACTTGTTAGACCTCTACGTTTGTTGCCAATGCTCGTTGTATTGCATTGTCTCCGAAGTCATTCCTGGCGTTATACCCGTCAAGTATATCGAGGAATTCATGCGAGAGAGATGGGATAACCCGGCCCCTGGCCGTAACCGAGAAGAATCTGTTGTTTCCGGGCTGGAGACCTTCCTAACGTACGTTAAGTCCTCCAAACGGCGTTCAAACATGCTCATTGGATGCAGTATTGTTGAGAACAAATTATGGAGGGGAGAGAATCGAGGCATTACGATTTCTCGGCCAGTGTTCCAACGAAAGATCGGGTGGTCATCTGTAGTGTAAGGATAACTTTTACTATTTTTTTATTCAACTCATGCGATCCACGTGTATAGTCGCGGTATTTTTGACCATTTGGGTTTCGTCATCGCTGAAACAATCACTCCAACTGGTGTGAAAGATACTTCGATCACTCCTCCTAACACAGACCCAACGACTCCAGAGGGTCGGCAGAACTGTAGAAGACTTCTTCGTTTCTGGGTGGAGGCGGGCGCTTGGTTGCTCGACTACCAACGCCGAAACAGTATGGGCTATCCAGGTTATCTGGACGTGCACTAAATTTTGTCACAGTGAACACGCTCAAACAGTACACCGTTGCGAGAATATGGGTGAAATTGGATTCCGTCCGTGAAATGTATCAGCTGGGCATGGGAGCACACCCTATGCAAAGTATGCTTCACTTTGTCTGTTCTGACTCCATTGCTCATTGGATGCGCAGTCCCAAGATTGCCAAAACTGCCTGCGTTCATAGAATATGAACCTATTCAGCGTGCTATCAACGCTCTAGGACTGACTCCCACGACATATTCGACGGGTGGGTTGATCTCTGCCGTGGTCTCGTCTGTATTGAGCAGATAGTTCTCAGAACTCTTGGCATTCGCATATCTCGCACAGTGTCGATGCGATCCTAGACATACTCCACATTATTTCACTCAATTCTATAGTGTTATCCAAGCGATCCAGGAGTTCGGCGATATTCCTCCTCAGGAGCTGCAGAATCTTGTCCTTCAGGAGCGTACTCGGAACCGGTACACTGAAGAGGATCGTCTCCGCGCCATTGGGGTCCTTGGTTTTGGCAAGGACAACCTGTTGCGCTTAGATTACGAGGACGACATCGAAGACGAGTTCTTGGTGGGCGCATGGAAGGATTGCCTCAAGAGAGCCTGGAGAGATCCCAAGGATGGCGCGCAACGACTGAGAGACGCTAACGATGCGTTTAGAATCATGGCAGAATCAAGGGGCAGCACAAACTTGTGGAAACTATGGGAGGATGCCACGCGGGATGGTATGGACCCAAGTCGGGCATATACCTTCCTAGAAGCTCCACCAGAGTTGGACGATGTGATGTTAATGACCGTGTTCATGGTGCGGGTATGTATTCTGATACCCTCTTGACATACCATGCCCTGATGTGAAGTTTACCAGCTGGCGGACCAACCTCACCAGGCCGACCGGCTCAGGGAGGCGCTACTTACACTTGCTGAAGCTAGGGACAGCGCCCGGCTACGGGGTTTTCTAGAGACAGGACAAGACCGTAAGTTTAATTTCCACTAATCCGAGCACGGCAATGACGTATCACCTTTTATTCAGCGGGTGAGGTCGTACCAGCCACCCGACCTGACTTCCCCAGGGGGCTCAACCAATTGGGAAATACGTGTTACTTGAATTCCCTCTTGCAATACTTTTATACCATCAGAGAGCTTCGAGATGCCGTCGCGCCTCTGGCAAACATGAGTGACAAGGTATTAGAAGATGAGAAGTACTCGGACGATGATCTGAAAAGGCATCGCGTTGGCGGGCGATTAGTGACGAGACGGGAAATTTTCCGATCAAAGAAGTGTAAGCAATTTCCCTGGCTTGAGGAAGGCAGTCATTTTGACGGTGCAATAGTCGTCGGTCAATTGGCCAATTTGTTCTACAATCTTGAGCACGCCAAGGAGCCTTCCGTCACACCTACGATGGATCTCGCCAAGCTTGCCCTCGTGACCTCCCGAGACGAGGAGGATGAAGAGGCTGAAAGCAGAGGAACGGACTCTTCCAATGATACGGATGCTACACTTGTGGAGGACTCCCAGTCTCTTGGCCGCCTTGCCAACGCAGAGTCGGGTGATACCGTACTCGGAAAGCGTGCTCGAGATAACTACGCTATGGATGTCGATGAGGACGTATCACCCAAGTCGCCTGTGTCTGATTCGGAAAAGAACGGGTACGTGATGGTCTCACATCCATCTTCACCTCGTCGATCCAAGTCACCTCGTCCTGGTCTGGCGAGTAGTTCGAGCTCGTCCAAATCCGTCTCCTCAAAAGAGACTACCGTGAAGAATTCTGCGCAACAAGGCGACGAAGAAGTGTCCAAACTGACATCGTTACCTGAGAGGAAAGTGCAAACTACGTCCGACTCGGTGATGATGTTCGGTAAGTCTCCGTTTTCGTTGATCGGCAGCATATTCATAGCTTTTCCAGGCAAACAACACGACGTATCTGAGTGCATGGACAATTGCATGTTCCAAATTGAGATCGCTTTGCTAAATTTCAGTGGATTGAACGATCCGCAAGGGAAAGACAGCCTCGTGAAAAGGTCATTTTCTCCTGTCGTCGCCCATGGGCGTCACGCTGACGGCTCTGACAGGCTTTTTTATGGCAAGCTGAAGCAGCGTCTGACTCCAGACCGTCGAAAGCCACGAACTTCAGTCACAGAGAAGCAAGATCTCTTTTCTCACCTTCCTGTAAATGTTGCCGATACCGGGTTTGATATTTACGACGGTCTAAGCGGGTACTTTGACGATTTGGTCGATTACGAAGGCGGGAAGGCAAGAATGGAGGTTTCGCTTGTCGAGCTTCCACCTTTGATGCAAATCCAGCTCCAGGTACGCATGAAGTTTTCTGTATGCGGCGTACTGATTGTTGATCTGTGGCTGTAGCGGGTGCAATTCAATCGAGAAACCCTGCAACCCTACAAATCTCAGGCATACGTAAAGTTTAGTGAAATAATTTACATGGATCGTTTCCTTGACTCGGCGGATCCGCAAAAGAAGGCCAAGTCCAAACGCATACAGACAGCGTTAACTGCTCGGAGGGAACGTCTATGTCTGCTCACCGAAAACAAGGTGTGTATACGCCCTGCCTCACAATCCTATGCTGAATTGATCAAATTTGCATAGCACGCACCATTCGGCACCTGTCTCGACAGTACGCTCAATTTCCTCACGAAGCAAGACAACGTCGCATTGCCCCAACTCGACGACGAGCTTGTCGCTCAATTGAACAACGAGCAGCAGGTCCTCAGCACGGAAATCGATGGAGTTCGCAATGAAATTATGAGACTCAAGGAGGAACTGGAGGACGTGTGGAAGGATGACACGACGTATGCCTATGAGTTGACGTCGGTTTTCATCCACCGAGGTTCTTCGCCGTCATTTGGACACTACTTTTTCTACTCTCGAAACCTGCCGGATAAACCGGACGAATGGTTCAAGTACAATGATTCGACTGTCTCGGAAGTCCCGAAAGACGAGGTACTTGCGGATACCGCTGGGTCGACTGAGAATCCGTATCTGGTGCGTTACACAGGTCGTTCTGATGATGGGAGTGTCTCTGATCGATCGTGATGGCTCTAGCTGGTGTTTGCTCGTAAGGGATCAGATGTTGTACACACTGTAAAACGGATTGCGATGACCGCGGAGGATCCGAAGCCATGATTTACATTTGATATCCCTGATGGACGTAATCCCGTGCATACATGACATAGTCGTGCTGGGTAGATTTGATGCTCTGCGATTTGATAAAGAACCGCTTCGTTTCGACGAGTCATGGCAACTGTGACGCCTTAGTAGTAGGGTTTGACTCAATCCGGCTTGTCGCAGACTTTCCCAGAGAATAAATGTTCCCTGTCACGATGAATATGTGCATACATATGAAGTGAACCAACCACAACGCTAAAAATCCAGCTGCCTTCAGCGATGTCATTCTCAATGTCTCCTGCTCAGAATGTCGCGGTAAGGAAACCAACCCATCTATATAAGGTTTGTTTGGTCATGGCACCGTTTGCCAAACAAACCTCGCGGATAGTTCGAATTTATCAATATGGCCTATCAGATGATCGTGATTGGTTGGGATTGCCCTTCGCATGGCATAGAGTCTCCGGAACTTGCTTCCATCAGGTAGCCACTCGCAGCTGTGGGCGTGTGGCTACGTAGCTACGATCAGTGGAGAGCTGCGGACGAAACCGAGGTGGTGGGGAAAACCGACAGAACTGCGCATCGTGCACTGTTATCTCAAATACCGAGGACCGAACCGTGATCCACATCTACGTCATTCCCGCTATCAACATGGAGTCAACTCATGAGCGCACCCTTGCATTGGCCGGAGGTCGTGCGTTAGCCTATTCCACTTCTGGCAGCGCATCCAGTACGACCGTCGTCCTCTACTTGCACGGTGCCTTCACGATCGGAGAGGCATCCCTCTGCCCCCGGGCCATCGCGTCGAAGTATGTCCACTACGTTTGCCCCACCCTCCCTGGCTGGGGAAATACCTCCCCACCTACCCCATCCGTGCCATACATCGTTTGCCTTATTAATGATATGACCTCCCTCCTTGATCATCTCTACCCCGAGAATGGGCGAGACATCAAGCTCTACCTCTCCGGGGGCTCCTTTGGGACCGTGCCAGCCCAGATCCTGTACGGCGCCTCATATGATAAGTTCCCGTATGGGCGGTGCATCGCCGGCGTACTCCTTATGGCGGGCCTCCCCCCCTTCCGCTATCACAAAGGTTATGCAAAGTACATGGATTGGGGCCATTACTTCCTCCTCGGGCCCATCAGCCAATGGTTCCCCTTCAAACACGTGCTCCCTTCTCTCGTCACGTCTGCGATGGCGAGAAAAGTGGACTCGGTTGAGAATGCAGAAAAGTTTATGCGATGGTTTGTGTTTGACAAGATGGATGAAGCGGAGAAAGCAGAATTTGCCCAGTGGAGGGAGGGAGAGGGTATTACGGATGGTGAGGTGGTGAGGCGGTTCGCTGAGAGTGCCGCACGGAGCGTGGCGAAATCTTGGGAGGGGTTCAGGCTCATGACTTCTGTGTTACACTCGGACTGGGGTTTCCGACCGGACACATTAGACGAGGAGCATTCCCGACCATTTGTGATGCTGGTGACGACCACGAGAGACACGCAGGCCCCTCCAGAGTGGACACAATACTTGAGTGCGAGTTACAAGAACTCCAAAGTCATGACCCTTCATGGTGGACATATCGGTGTTTTATACCACATGAATGACATTTGGGAAGAATTTCTAACTGATGTAGAATAGGGTTTGGGTACATAGGGAAAGTACGATGCGTTGTTATGACGCCACTGCTCCGGTCCATTCTTTCTCCCCGTCCACAGAGTGCTTCTGCAATGCGTTACGTTTTGGCTGTTTTCACCGTTTCCATGTCTTGTCGTGCATTCAGTCTTTATATCCTGAATCTGTCTATAAAAGCCTTTGAGTCTCGCTGTGATGATGATGGTCCTTCTTTGTCCACTCCAATACGCCACTGTTCATTCTTTTTATCCTACCTGAGAGTTCACCACCCATGTGAATAGCTCCCTGTTGTTCGTGTCGGACCACCTACAAGGTACCACAGAGTAAATTCAAGAGGAAGTTACAAAAGGAGGTAACAAATAGTTATGAGCGCGAGTAGATGAAAGCACTGTTGGTCAATCGTGAAGTTCTGGCTCTCTTCTGACCATCTCCCTAACTTCGGGCAAGTAACTGCTCAGCGCTGTCCAGAGACGCTATAGCAACTAGCGATTCAGAGAGTTGCTTAAAGCGTGGAGGTTGCAGGAGAAGGATTCGAGTGCCGGAGCGGACGTCTGGCCATCGTTTCTTTTATGCCAGTTGGCAGTATGCGCGTTGTTTTGCTACACGTAACACTGCGCAGTGTTCGGACTCGGCACATGCAGACGGGGGGTGATGCCGGTGGTGCTATGAAGTATGTGGCCTGAGCGCTTGAGCTCGAAGGTCCTGGCAATTAATATTGTGGTAGGGTGGCAGCCGCATGTACATCGCACCGCTGCCCCATCTTGACCTTCAGACCCTACAGGGCTTTCATTAGATAGGAAGATCCTCGCTCCTGCCTAATCTTGACCGATCAATGTCCCAAAAAAAAGGTAAAGTACTCACCCTTCATTTGATTTCATTCACCGACCACCTTCATGTGATGACACAAGAACTGAATTGGTTGAAACGTTGGTGTATTGAGCACATGTGATCCTCATGTCGAAGACACTGTCGCAAATGAGAAAGGCTACACGAGGTGCCAGCCACCTTGATTCAAGGGACCCCGAGTTGGATCATGCGGAGCGACAGAGCAGTGGCTTCGATAGCTCGAGAACTACCGTGCTGATCGGATTGATCGACGCGAGGCTTCAGAAATTGGGCTATGACGCTGTGCAGGAGGGGGCTCTCTGAGTCAAGGTTTAGCCCGCGTTTCATACCATGCCAGTGGCCCCTTGAAGAGGTCATCAAGCAGGTGAAGAGGGATCCTGCAAGTAGGAAGCGCGTTCTCAGTGTTCACCGGGGCGTTGTAGCTGCATGTCTTCGACTCTTCATTATCGAAGCTTCCAGTTCACCACGAGCGGTTTGAGTTGAAGTAACTTGCCGAGCGCCAACCACGCAACAGTTTTCCTGCTAGTACTTGAGCACTTCGATAGGACTACCTCGGAGGGTAGTCCAATGGGGCAAACTTGGCGCCGAACCCACATAAAAACATATTTACAAACCACCGGCCTAGCTTATCCAATCACCCGCATTCGCCAACAACAATATTCCCAGACCCGTCTGAAGCCGGTGCCATTGTTCCGGCATCTCGACACGTACCGGCCGGACAAAAGGCCGGATAAAACACTTCGGGTCAGGGGGTGGTGATATGCGGAGTCTGATTCACAGCAGGTCAACATTACCTTACCTCCGCAGCAAGGACTGGACCCGCACGGGTCGTGGATCCAAAAAAAAAGGGACCACCTCGGGCTCTCTTTAACTCGTCGGGAAGCTCCGCGGAACACAGGTAGTGGTACCGGCACATCTGGTCGTCGCAAGCAACACTGATATAATTAGTTCGTCCGACGCGTTCTCTCGAGTCAGTTCTCCGTTGACTGTACCCTAATGTCTGGAATTGGTCCCGACCAAAGCGGGTGGTTACTTTTGCAATGGAAACCCTAAGGGAATGGGCATCACGTCACTCACACCACTCACGAAGATGTAGGTGGCATGCCACACGCTGTTTCGCTTACACTCTTTGCATCTTTAGATCAGGGTCCAATATAGATGGTTAGCTCTCTTCGAGGGGCTGGCGGAGGTATTCGAGGGGAAGTGACTCCGAAACTTCAAGTGAGCTCATCTTGGATTGGAAGCGGTGCGGAGGTTCCATTCTTGTGGGTGTTAGCTCGAGAGCCGTTGATCATTATCAGGGGCGAGGATACGCATATTACGAGTTTTGGTGGAGTACTTGCATCCTATCACGTGTGGATCTCATTGACCAAGTCATCCAGGACTCGGACGTGGAGACCAATTCCGAGAGCCCTGTGGCCTCCATTCAAGTTATCTGATCATGGATCGTCCTCGATGTTTATTGCTAGCTTCGCAGATGACGTGGTCAAAGTGTTTGATCGGCATCTTGAGGGAGACAGTGCAGTGGTGCGATCTTACCATGAACATCACGCATGGATGCAAAACGTCGAGAATCATCCTAGGATTGGTCCCTATTTCCTTTCAGTAAGATGCGTGGCTTTATTCCGGCACGGACCCTGAGAGGCATGGCTTTAGGATACCAACTGGAGTCACGGTTAGTTCATAATTTCAAGCAGTCAAGCACGTACTTACTTTCGGTCAATCCAGGTTTCAAAGTGGTTCCAGTCCATTACTCACGACCCCAACATTTGGAAGGCCTTGTATATGAACACACCTTCCTTCTGCCTCACAAACCACTCACAGATGTCTCTCTCTCGAGTGCACTCGCACACTCGTGGACGACGCAGCCCCTACGAACAGTGTCGCACTTTCGGTTCCCCTTTAATGGGGACGCTGCCAGGGTTCGCAAAGCCCTCCGAATGATCGGGAGAGGTGAACCTCCCAAGGACCAGTGTCTTACGGTACATTCGATCAATGCTAGGTCCTCCTACCTACCTCTATGTATCCACTGGCATGTGCACTCCGGTGTTTGCCAGAAATACCTCGCGGATCCGATTCAGAATGGCCAGTAGAGATTGGCTGCGAATGCCGCGCAGGAGAGGGCTCTCAAGCTCAAGTGTATGTTCGTAAGGGTTCAGATATTGTACACACTAGGCTAATGACTATGATCGCGGACGATCCGAAGCCACGGTTCACGTTCGATATCCTTGATGGGGTGTAATCCTTGTGCATATACATAGCCGCACTAGTCGCGATGGGGACTCGTTTTCGGATAAATGTGGCTCTACAGTGTGATAAGGGACCGTGTCGCTTTGGCGCTGTTGGTCTCGGATCTATAAGAGAGGATGGGGGTGACTGACCTCATGGTTGCTGGTCCGATCCAGAATGTGGGTGTTCGGAGGGCGATGTCGTAGCCTGCTGTGGCTTATCACCGTCCTTTGGCTGGAGGGTCGACAGCAAGTTGTCTAGTGTGCCGAGAATCCCATCTAGTTTGGCCTCTGCCCCGCTAGCCCAAGTGTCAGCACTGTCCAAACGTGCCAATAGTTCTGCCAATTCCGCGTCATCTGCAGGGAGTTCCGGTGTTTCTTCCACAACCAAGCTCTGCGATATGACACCGATGTCCGCACTGACGACTTTGGTTGCAGACGCGCTGCTGAGGAGGTCGTCAAAGTCCATGGTGAGGTCGATAACGCGCGGAGTTGTGACAAGCAAAACGGCATCTCGGCAAAACCCCCGTCTCAATAAACCACGATGGCCTCGCAAGCCGAGTGCATTCAACGCCTCCTCGTGTCGTTCCCTGCGCGTCCATTTGACCAAAAGACGCTCGACGGGCAAGTCGCGCAGGAGGTGGCCAAGTTTCAGGGTGCGTCGTCTCAGGAAAACGTACGGAGTCGATGGGAATTGGTGTTGAGGAAAGAGGTGTTTACGTTGGCGGTGCGTCTGTGTCTGCATTTGTCCCGTGCCGCCTCGCGTGTCTCGTGTTGGTGTGGTGGTGGTGTGGCATCGACTGGGAAACTCATTTCTGTTCATAGGCCACGGAGGGGAAGGCATTGAAGGAGGAAGGTGCGGACTATTATACTGGGCTACAAGACCGACTCGATCTCGTCCTCACATTCACCGAGCAAGGTGCGCTTTTCTCTCGGCTGGTAACGACTGCACGCCCAATCCGCTCCGACTCTAAATACGTTTCTTCGTCGCAGACGCATGTGAAGTCGCGTTTCCGTTCACAGTGCTTCAAGACCTGCTGGAGACACAGACGATCGTCTCATGCTCACACATCTTTTCGTGGATCGAGATCCAGGCGGCGCGGTTGACGGAAGGCATGGTTCCGCAGAAGGGCAAGGCGCTGATATTGCTCCGGACGCTCAACGATTTGCTACGACGGCTGTCCAAGACAGGTTCTACGACGATGTTTTGTGGCCGGATATTGACGTTTCTGAGCGGTGTTTTTCCGCTGGGCGAGAGGAGCGGGGTGAACTTGCGGGGTGAGTATGGACCAATGTGGGAAGGGACTGTGGAAGTTGGTCGTGGGGATATCGAGATGAAGGACGAGTCGGCGAAGCCATCGATGCAAGGTGACAAGATGGACGTGGACGTGGACGATGAAGTAAAGAAGCAGACGAGGGTCGACAAGGAGGGTATGTTCCTGCATTACATTTGGTGACCTTTCAATAGGTTGACCCTCGCCTCGCGCAGATTTCTATAAAACGTTTTGGTCCCTTCAGCTCCCATTCTCGCGGCCGCCGGTCTTCGCCACTCCGAATACGTTTGACGATTTCAAGCAGGCTGTTGAAAAAGTTCTACCCGTCATCAAAGAAGCCACGACAAAGGAACGTGCCATGATGGGGAACAGGGCATCGGCAGGTCAAACTGGACCTCTGAAACGCAAGCGCGATATCGAACCCGGAGAAGAGACCAACACTAGCGACTATTTTTTTGCAAAATTCCTCACGAGCCCGGACCTACTAAGCCTCGAAGTCGGTTGATTCATAGCTGTTCAGATCTCCGGCACTCAATTCACACTCTGATGCGTCTAGATCGCGGATACGCATTTCCGACGTCAAGTGCTCTTTCAACTGCTTATTCTCCTCAACCACCTTTTGTCGTTCACAAAGACGGAAAAGGCAGCATGGGCAACTCCTCGTAATCGATCCCTTCAGATGGACTTTACTCTTGAGCCCTCGGATGCACAATGGGTTCAAGATACTATTGTCAGAGCAACCGCGGAATTGCGTTCTACAGCTCCAAACGGACCGGCATTTGCGGACACAGTCAATGTCATCCTTGAGCGGGAGAAAAATTGGGTGAAGTGGAAGAACGACCTATGCGCACCATTTGATCGTGAACCATGGAGCGCAGAGATAGATGGGAAGAAGGTTGGGCTCGAAGAAGCGACAAGGGAGTTGCGTACCAAGAGAAGGGAAGAGCCAGAAGAATGGCAATGGAGCCTTGGTTCTCAGCCATTGACTGAGATTTGGGAGATGGGATACAGAGACCTTTCTGACATCCAGAGCCCATTCCAGTTGAGTTTCTGTTGTTCCTACTCTCAAGCCGCGCTGCTGACCATATTGCACCAGACCGGGTGATGTCAAAGATTTCGTCAAAAAGATTAAGCAAGAAGACGCTCGAATCGAGATGCGGAAGAAGACGCTGGCAAAGAATGCGGAACGGATAGCTCAGGCACGGGCGAAAGCTGCCGCGGCACAAGCAACGGAATTGCCGGCACCTTCGCAGGACGGCTCGGGACCCGTTGCAGAACTCGTAAAAGTGGAACTTCCAACGGTTACTCCACCTGTTGTTGCCGGATCTCCTCTACATCCATCGCTTCCACCGAAACCCGGGACCTCTGTCCCAGCAAGGGTGCCTGGGGCCGATGTTGCTCCAGCTGCTCCAACCCCAGCCCCAATACCTCTGGCGCCTGCACCAACGGCACCGGCACCGGCACCATCGTCGACCCCTGCACCACCCACTGACGAGCAAATACTGAAACTTGAAGATGTGAGAACTGTCTTCTCGTTTTCTGTCTAGCTGACCGATCTGCGCAGAACAAGCAACGATGGTCGTGGCTAGCATTGCGCACAGCACGAGACCAACACCTGCAGCATTTCGGCAAGATCGGCACGGGTGACGTGCTTTTGCTCGCGCAGGAGATCGATGCCGAAAAGGAGCGGGAACGTGAGCGAGAGAGAGAAAAAGAGAAGGCACAGAGTAATGCAAGTGGCCGTGGCGAGTCTGCTCCTACGTCAGCTGAGGCGTCTGAGGACAAACAAGAGGAAAATATGACAAGTGGAGGACAAGATGGAGAAGGGGATGTGAGGATGGAGGAGCGATAGGGTTAGTGTACAGTTATCCACCGGTTCTTTGAACAGCAAATTTGCAAGCCACGTTGAAAACACAACACCACAAATATACTAGATCGGATACGTGCGATGTATGGTACTCTAGCACTACTATTAACTTATAAGGTCTAGAAAAATATCAAATGGTGAGGAAATGAATAATAAACTCGACCCAAACGACCCATTATCGCGTGGCACCAGCGGTAAATCGTGCTTAAGTGATATCGCTAGGCGTTATCGACTCTCACTCACTCATCCTCGCTCGCACTCTCCGACCGCATGTCCCCGTCGCTCTCGATCCCGCCTTGCGCTTCTGTTGCCGTGCCCCTGTCGACTTCGTTAATACTGGGTTTGGGAATTGCACCTTCCAGCTTTCTGTGTATCGTCGCTCCTTTTTGGGCTTGTTCTGATTTTCAATATGAAGCTGGCCGGGCCCGAATAGCCGCCTGATCACGTATTCGATAATTCGGCCGCCTCCTCCTTGGCTAATGCCCTTTTCCTCTTGACCGACCGGCCACTTTTGACAGCGTCGCTCCATTTTGACGCGTGCTCATCATGTGTCACTAAGCGAGGTCCTGCCTTATAAGGCATATCATGTAGCAAGCGACACCGCAACCGCCGACAACCGGCAACTCTCCGGCACAATTATAACAGTTTGATTGGGATCTGAGAATAATTGTACTGTACTGAGCAGACCTCTGACAGCTGACAGAGCTGCACATGTATTTCATAGTTTTTTTCAGCCCCAATGTGTTTTTGTAGGTAGCAATGCGCCATTTACCAAAAAAATACGACAAAAAGGCCTCATCATTTCTTTGCCAGGCAGCATGAGGATACGAAAAAACTACTGGAAACTATGCTGTCGGATAGTACCCTCATTTTTCTCGATTTCTGTGCTGAACTTCGTGCACGGTGGGGGTTTGTTCAAAGTGCCAGTGGTGTTTACAGTGCCGTACTGAGATATTTTCGGATGCGGTTGCAATGTTTGAAATAACCGAGCCGATCTGATGCATCACTTCATAATACCACTCTTAACGAACAGCTCCCTAATTCATTCTAAGCAATCATGTCCACTGAAACCGGTCTTCGAGTGCGTCCGTCTCGGACGTGCAACACAGTTGCAGTAGCTCACCGTCCTTTGTAGCGTGTCTTGGTCACCGGCGGTGCTGGCTATATTGGTAACTTTTTTTTTCTTCAACACCTTTTTCAGTTGCCTCACTCCGTGTGTCCGCAGGCTCTCATGTCGTCTTTGCCCTGCAACAGACAAGACGATACAAAGTAATTACTATCGACAACCTCCACAATTCGCACCCCGGCGCGCTCCCCCGTGTCGCACAAATTGCACGCGACGCATTGCCCAAGAACGCGACAGAAGCGGATAAGGACAGCGCAGAAATCGATGCCTTCCAATGCGACCTAACGAATCCCAAGCAAGTCAGAGCCGTTTTCGAAAAGTACGGCAAAGGCGGTATATGGGGCGTCGTCCACATTGCCGTGCGTTATTGCTGTTACACGTGTGAGTTATGCAGCTAACGGCCCCCACAGGCTTACAAGGCGGTCGGCGAGTCGGTCCAGATACCATTGACTTACTATGCCAACAACGTTTCTGCGACGATATCCCTCTTGCAGATCATGTCAGACTATGATTGCATACGGATCGTCTATTCTTCGTCGGCGACCGTGTACGGGACGCCTCCGACCATCCCAATACCTGAAACCACGCGTTTGAAGGCAGACAGTCCTTACGGAAAGACGAAAGTGATGTCCGAGATGGTTATCGATGACCTGTGCCATTGTAGGTCACCGGTTACTCGATGTAATGCCATGCTGACCAACTGGCGCAGCTGAACCGCAGCGTTGGCGTGCTATCTCGCTTCGCTACTTCAAGTAAGAACACGTTTCTGCCTTGAGGTGGAGTCGTCACTGATGTTGAGGTAATAGTCCTGCTGGTGCTCATCCTTCTGGATTAATCGGAGAGGACCCTCGTGGTCGGCCTGGGAATCTCCTGCCTCTGTTGGCCCATATAGCGATTGGGCGAGTGGACGACTCGACGCTCAACGTGTTCGGAAATGACTATCCCACTCCGTAAGTTGGAGTGCATCATCATCGACTAGGACTGACCGATTCAGGGACGGGACGTGTGTCCGGGACTACCTGCACGTGGTCGACCTGGCGTCTGGCCATCTGCTCGCTCTCGATGCGCTCGCACCAGACTCCAAAGTGTTCGATAACTGTGCTGACGAAGCTCGCTACAAGGCATACAACCTTGGCAAGGGCCAGGGGATGAGCGTGCTCCAGATCGTTGAGGCAATGAGGAAAGCGACTGGGTTTGACTACAAGTATGAGATCATTGGCAGGCGGTGCGTTGGAGCATGCATGATTGTTACCCTGATCTTGCTGATTCAACGTGGTCTTTGCGCAGACGTGGAGACGTGCCGGACCTGACTGCAGATCCGACGCTTGCTGAGCAGGAGCTTGGATTCAAGGCGCCTCAGACGTTGGAAGTGATGTGTCGAGATCTGTGGAATTGGCAGAGCAAGAACCCGCAGGGATACGCGACGGAGGGGTGATTATAGATGGGAAGATATCTACGAATATATACCTCAGGGCCTATGTGATGGGTCCTAATCTAGGCGGGTCTAGTTCACGGAACGTGTGTCCGATTACATAAGGAGGAAGAGTTGTACCTGTGCCATCATCCGAGTTGCATCTCTACACACCGATCTACCCTTGACACCATGGTTCGTGGCTCTTCGATGCGTAGAGCGGATCGTACGCTAACACCACCACACCAAGTCTTCATCCGGCTGGGAAATTCGCATGTCCTCTACCCACAAGATCCCCTACTACTTCAATACAAATACTATGACATCCACCTGGGAGCCGCCATTACCCAAAGACGAATTACGGAAGCTTCCAGGCGCGCACTACCTCGACCAGCCAGGGCAAACCCAGTCAGAGCAGATTAGGGCAAGCCACCTGCTGATCAAGCACAAGGACAGTCGACGTCCGTCGAGCTGGAAGGATGTACGTGATGGACATCTCATCGTTGATGCATGTCTCCCAAAGGCGTTCCCGTGACAGACAACGATTACTCGGACCAAGGACGAGGCGATCGCCATCCTGCGAAAGCACCAAGTCGAGATCAACGATGCATCAGACAAGGCCGAGAAATTTGGCGAGCTCGCCAAGGTGCACTCCGATTGTTCCTCGCACGACAAGAATGGCGACCTTGGCCTGTTCGGTCGCAAGCAGATGCAACAGCCGTTTGAAGAAGCTGCGTTTGGACTCAAGGTGGGGGAGATTAGCGATGTGGTGAGCACGGACAGCGGTGTTCATCTCATCATGCGGACGGCGTAGGGTTGCGAAGGATGATCACGACTGCGCTGCGTGTTGTCCGGATACATTAACTGTTGTATAACAAGTCACTGCTACTAACGTGGTGCGATGCGAGTGAGAAACGTTGCGTTGATGTCGGAGTAGTAGTTGTCAAGCTCTACCTTATATGTCCATTGGCCGCCGGGGCTTTTCGCTTCGCCCAATTCCGCATGCAAGTACTAGAGTGAGCATGGAAACGCAGAACCCTTCCACCACATTGCCAGCCATCTTGATCTCAGCGGTCGTCGCCCTTGCGCCGGCTGTCTATCTGGGATTTTGCAACATGCGAAAGCTATTTGGTGGGTGTCAAAAACATCCGTGTAATGACATTGCGCCGTGCCTGGAAAGAACAGCGTGGTTCAAAGAGTCTCCTATCGATCTAATCTGATCTTTCTCAGGACCACAAGAGTCGTCCGACAAGGATTCGGCTTTGACGGATTATGCCAAGTTCGATACGTCGAAATTGCGGGTGACTAAAATCTTCGTCCATCCTATCAAGGTACCCCTCGCTCGAATCATCTCCGTGTTGTCCCTTGCCTCATCGACCGTAGAGTTGTAAAGGCACATCTGTTCAAGAAGCAAGGTACACGTTAGAGGGCCTTGAGGTGCGTTCCGATGGCAACCAGGGTCCTGAAAAATGTGTTCACTTGACTGTCGCTACCAGCATGATCGGAAGTGGTGTATCATTAGGGTGGACAATCACGTTGTGGTGACCGCTCGGCAGGTGGGCAAGGCGCGTGCGTTCGAGTCTTGTCTATTTTCGTTATTTTAATCGTAGCTCTGTGACTCAAGCTCGTATTGGTTCACCCTCGTATCATTGTAGACCCTTCAGCATCCGATGGTGGCCGCCTTGAAGTGACTTTTCCGGAGGAATCGGGTTGTGAAAGCTTTTCTCTCCCTTTGAATCCGAGTGAAGATGCGTTCCGAAAGTGGGAAAGGTGAGGCTTATTTGACTATGTCAGTTTCCCCAGTCTTGTTGACTGCGCGTTCATGTCAGCGTCGAAAATATTGAACTCTGGGTTCGAAAGGATGTCCAAGGGTATATATGCGAAACGTCCGCTGGACGATCGCCGTCGGCGATTCTGTCGGAATATGTCGGATATCCTGTGTACTTCGTGGTCAAGGGTCCACGGATCCGACCTTGTCCACCTACCCCACGGTTCCCGAAACTCGATGCGCCATCATATTTTCAGGATGGATATCCCCTTCTGATCGTCTCTGAGGAAAGTGTGATGGCTATCCAGGAACGGACCAGAGACATGGTGGGCACACAAGGGATAAGCGATAAGTGGACCGAGGAAGAATTACAAGTTGAACGGTATGTGAGATCGTATCAGCGAGTCGCGTATCTCAGCTTTGATGGCAGATTCCGACCGAATATCGTGTTCAAGGGGGCCGGGGTACCCTTTGTCGAGGATGTGATCACGGAGCTCAGCATTTCTTCTGAGAAGGAGCCCGTCGATGGGTCGGGTATCATCCATCTCGTGTCCAAATGTACACGGTGCTTGGTGCGAACTCGTTTCCATGTCCGATATAAATCAGGCAGTGTTCTGACATGGTGTCCCTCGGTCATGCGTTGCTGTCGTTGACGACTCTCACAGCTGCCAAACGTGGACCCAGGTACTGGCATTCGTGACGATGCAGTGCCGCTCAAGGTGATTATGAAGTTCCGAAGAGGGCTGGACCCAGAGCGCGTTAGTTTGCCGTGTGTGGGGTGCAACGGTGTTCTGACAGAGGAAGGGGTAGCGAAAGTCGGTGATTGGGTACACGTGCACAAGATGGGGTTCGTTTGAGGTTAGATCTAGGTGAGACGTTTCACAAGGCCGCACCAAGTGCACCAATGGGGGTGAAGCAAGTGCTGCTAGCTATAGCCAGGAATACTGTATGTGTACGAGTTGCAAAGGAAGACTTCCATTTGTGTCACTTGCCGGTTGAACGGATTCGTGAAGGGGTGAACGGAAACCCATCCATGTCCACAGCCAACAACTCCCATCTTACCTCCTTTCTAACTTGTCCTTCTACTTACCCGCTTTCTCTGGCCCACCTCTAACCTCGATGGCCATCGGAAAGTGGATCTCCTTTTACCAGCCCGTCTCCGCCACCTCAGACAACACCCTCCAAAAACCCATCCCAATCCCGTGCACCGCAGACGGCAAGCAATTCGGACTCGAGAACGTACGTATCTATCTCCTCCTCTACCCTCGCATCCTCTCATCGACCCTGGTCACAGTTCGGCAACACTTGGTCCGTATTCTCCATTCCCACCGTCACCGTCGCTGACTTATGATACCCTCTTACTAGCTATGCCAACTCCGTCCTCCAAGCGCTCTACTTTTGTCGCCCCTTTCGGGAGCTCGTCATCCAGCATGTCGATCCATACCCGCCCCTTCAGAATGTCTTGTCATCGCACTTTGTCCCGACACATTCTCCCACATCCCCGTCCACCGCCGCCCGCCGCAAACCGGATCGAAAACCCACACTCGATTCCACAACACCACCCGGACCCAATCCCGTTCCCCATCCCCCAACACCTCCCGTCCCTTCTTCCCCACGCACCCTCTTCTCTGCCCTCCGTGCCCTGTATATCCATATATCCCAGAACCCCGCTGACAAGGGCACCGTCGCTCCCCGTCCATTCATAGAAAAGCTCAGAGAGCTAAATGAAGCATTCAGGAATACTATGCATCAAGACGCTCACGAATTCCTTAATTATCTATTAAACCGCATAGTCGAGGAGATCGAAGAGGAAAGGAAGGTACACTTGGCCTCTGGCGAAGACCGTACGTCCCACACCCGTGTGTTCCATTCGCTTGTTGACCTTGTCCCAGTACCCCCTTCGATGGACTCTTCCTTCGTTACCCCTCATCTCCCTGCCGTGACTGCAAGTGCATCCAGCACAAGTTCACAGTTGCCCGGCGCGACTTTCATACATCGCATATTTGAAGGCACATTGACCAGCGAAACCAAATGTCTGACTTGCGAGAACGTGCGTTTGATGGTATACACTGCCCTCACGTTGTCTCACCACACCGCTTTAGCTATCTTCTCGTGATGAATCCTTCCTTGATCTGTCGATAGACATTGAACAGAATTCCAGTGTCACCGCCTGTCTCCGGCAGTTTAGTGCAAGCGAAATGCTCTGCCAAAAGGAAAAGTTCTTTTGCGATGCTTGCTGCGACTTGCAGGAAGCCGAAAGAAGGCTAGTGTGACGACGCAGCCCACTGCGCATTGCTGACAGCTGTCGCAGGATGAAAATCAAACAGTTACCCAACGTTCTGGCACTTCACTTGAAGCGGTTCAAGTACCAGGAAGACGTGCAAAAGTATATCAAGCTCACATACCGTGTTGCTTTCCCCTTTGAACTCCGTTTGTTCAACACCGTGGACGATATCCCAAATCCAGACCGACTGTATGAGCTATTTGCCATAGTGGTGCATATTGGGAAGTGGGTGATCAGCTGTTCTTGTCATTACTCCATTTTCTCTGACGTCAGACCCCTGACATGGTCAGCGGCCCGAATCATGGGCACTATGTCAGCATAATCAAGACCATGGGTACCTGGCTCGTCTTCGATGACGAAACCGTCGATTCTATCAAGGAGTGCGACATCCCAAAGTATTTTGGTGATTCGAACTCAGGGTCCGCCTACGTGTTATACTACCAAGCCTTGGACATCGATCTTGCGGCTCTTGGGCTCAGACCACCGAGCCCTGACCCCGTGACGCAACCAGAGCTGCCACCGGTTTGGCAGCCCACTGATTCCCCGGTGTCCACAGCACAGCTGATTCCACCGTTACCGCCCGGCCTCAATAACGATTTAATAGACTCCACTCCCGTACCTGAGGCTCTCCCACGACCCACCACACCACCAATAGCGTCACTCTCGATCCCTGAGAAATCTCCGCGCAAGGTACCATCAACATTCTTGAAGGTTTCCCTTCCCCGCCCAGTAGGGTCCGGGGCATCACGAAGTGACACTGTGTCCCGTACATCGCGATCCGTCCCAGATGAAAAGTACCTCCCCAAGCCGAGCCTGACACCCATTACTATCTTTCCGAAGGAGGACCTCAAGCCCTCAGACAACCAAACAGCGGATGCTGCTAATGGTAAAGAGAGGGATTCTGACAAAAGCATGATAAGTTGGCTTCGGCGGCGGTCCAAAACCGTCAAGTCTCGTGCAAGTTCTGAGGTAAACAGGGATAAACCCCCACTGGATCAAGATTTCCTAGGGGCACCGGGCTCGCCCGAGCGAAATCAGTCTACCGGTTCGTCTTCAAACAGCTCTAAAGATTCTCGCCACCCTCTTGATTCACCCACCCCGAGGCGTGCCTCCCCCCGTGTTTCTTCATTTCCTAATGGTAAACCGCCTCCTCTCTCTCGAGTGACCGATACATCGCCATATGGGACGGATTCGAGGCGGTCGTCGGCTTCCACGCATTCCAACACCACTCCCACGTCTCCCCTCTCGGATCGACGCCCGCCACAGCGACCCCTGCCATCTATACCTGCATCTCCACAGGCGCCCAAGGCCGAGACACCGCATTCGGTGTTCACACGAGCGACGAGCTTTGATCATGGTCGGGTAATACAACGGCGACAAGGCAGACCCTCGCTCAGAGATCTCAGCCCCCGACTATCGCCCAAGTCCCCAAGCCGTCCATCCACTTCTGTTGGTGCTTCCACAGCGGGGCAATCTCCGCTCCAGAGTCCACCATTACCGAGCAGCTATCCGCCAGTGCCTAGCTACCCTACCGCCACGAGCAGATCGGATCCCAATGACGACGTTGGCGGGAGACCCAAGTCGGCGCACGCCTCTTATGGTTTCCTCTCGTCGCTAGCTACCCCCCCTCCACCCTTGCCCGCGAGTGCAACAGAGACTACCCCAAGACGGGCCACGCGGAAGCTTAGTCTAACTGCGCCGATGCTCGGGTTCAAGAGGCGAGAGAAGTAGTAACACCACATCCTCTTTTGGCCCTGGCACCCGTCACCGAGTTCCATCAGGAGAACCCATCGACGGTCGATAGATGCCTTCTCGTTTGATCGTTTTATTTGCTTTGAATTGCTGTCGTCCGTCTTCCCCTTCCGCTGGATGCTCCCTTCTTTTGCATATATATTCCTGTCCTTCCATATTTTCTCATTCTCGTAGGGTGGAACGTGCTCTCTCAGGTCATGCAACAATATTCCCCATGTTTATATATACCTCACCTTGTAATGTACTTTGCGCATGATGTTGTAAGGTACGCTTTACCTCGGGGACCGCTTCAACAGCACGGGGAAACAATTCGTGACGTGTGACATTGCGACGACAAAACAGGACGTGGTAGGAAGGAACGGGAAAACGCAAGTAATAAGACAAGGCGTCGGTATCTAGAATATACACTGTACAGCATCAAAAGTAAAGTTCACAAATCGAGCATGCGTGCATCAGCGAGCGGCAGCGGCCGTCGTTGCCCGTCGGGTGCTGGGAAGCAACGTCAGACCGGTTCAGCCGCCCAGACACGAGACATACCCTGCACAGGTGCCTTTGCAAAGTCGATGACGTGAAGACGATCGTCACCTGGTTTGGCGTAAAATACCCTTCCCGTGCCTTCGTCCCATGCGATCGCTGTCACCCCTGCCCTCAATTCCGCTCGGAGGTCCGTGTTCAAGTTGAATTTGCACATGACACCTTCCCGGTGGCGCACCGCACCACGCATGATGGTCTGGAACAACGCTTGCTTGGCAGTGGCGTAATCAGCCGTGCCGTCGCTGACGGAGACGTGGCTATAGAACCCGCGCAGGGAGAGGCGCTCGGTGATGTCCTCGGTACGTGTGACGTAGACGAGCGAGCGCTGGGTGCCGGGAAGGACGTACCCGCGGCAGAGTCCGCGGTCCTTGTCGTTCTCCCACGTGACGACGTGGTGGTTGCCCGCGACGAGGTTGCCGAGCCAGTAGTGCGGCGTCGAGAGCATGCTCCGGGGGAGGAAATGGCGCTGGGTAGGGTTGATCAGGAGTTCGTGGAACCGGGTTCCGCCTTGGCTGCGGTAGAAGATGGTAATGGGCGGGTGGTCGGCGCCGTCGGACGGGTTGGCGCAAGGGATGGATTCGTAGTCGCTTGGGTCTGTGATTTGGATGCCTTCGACGTCGTCTGCGCGGAAGCTCATGGTTTGTTGGGCGAACGTGCTTTGCATTTCGTTGTCGCCGAAATCTGGCATGTTGAACATGGCAAGCGTGATGAGGTCTTGGGAGAGGCGTGGTGCACTCAGAGATTCGGTGGTGGGGGCTGCCGGGAGTTTGACAGAACGGAGGATGAGTATTTGGCCTTGGTGGGGCAAGATGCGCATATTGCATATACTATGGTGCTAAGCGGACGGGTCATGAATGTCCATCTGCACTGATCACAACGACTCACGTTTGAAGAATACGGTTCTTCGCGGGCGCAACAGAGAGTAGAAAGCATACCGACTCCAGTCAATTCCTTGAAGATGACGGTTTCATGGTTTTTCACCACTGCTAGAGTCGGAACACCTTCGATGACAGCAAGATCGATAGCTCCGAGTTCCGAGCTGCTCCGCAAAACACACAGAAGATGGAATGGCCGGGGTTGCGACGCAGCAAAGTGAAAGAAAGCAGCCGAACCAGGAATGAGACGAGGATCTGACAACGTGTCCAGCGTGTCGAGGGAGACGTGTATGCATGTGCAGGCATATTGGAGAGGCACTGGAGGGTCGATCGGCTTCCTCGGGTTTTCAAAGATGGGGTTGTATATCGACGGGTCCACACTGGAGTGATAATAAGGTGGACGACCGTTTGGCGACGACATGCGATACGTACCCAGAATCGCTATAGCGAGAAGAGATTTTGCGCCGGATATACGCGATGACGATGCTAGGGGTGCCATCGATGTCCATATACTTGGCCTTGAGGTTGTATGCTTTTCGCTTGACCGGTGTCTCTGCCAACGGGACAATCCCACCTATACGGTGGTCAAGGGCGAACACGACCAACGAATAATGCGTTTTAGCCGTGTTGCATACGGAAGCAACCATGTACTTTCCTCCGGGAAGGACGACCATCGACTGGATGAGTCGGTGGACCTGAAAGGAATTACGGGACAAGGGAGAAGGGTTGGGTGACACCCAATTCTTTTGAAGAGAGATAGCCCTCGTCACCAGCCTTTCTGCATCGAAAGACGTCAAGTACTGGTGCGAATGACGGTGCGAGGGTGGTCGTTGAGGAGCATTTGACCCGATCCGCTTGAGGAAATTCTTCCATATTATGCCTTGGTGGGTAAGGTTGTAATAGAGCTTGCTGACCTGTTACTCGTCAAGACGTGTGCACACGGGATCGTGACGATGGAAAACCTACTTGTCGTAGAGATAGGATATCTTCGACATCGAGGTAGCTAAACACTTCCATGAGGATGTCGTCCGAAAGCGCGTTCAGACACTGGAGCTTCTGTGGTAGGGCGATACGCGTGTCCCATGACTGCCTGGTACGCGCTGCACGTTGCGAGATACACGACGAGAAGGCAAACTGCTTGGTCCACAAGCTTGATGACATCCGATGGCGCGAGAGAGGAAAAAAGTATTGGGTTCTCAGACGAGAAAGACGCGTTTACATATCAAAGCCACCTTGTTGACCCCTGGGGTTGGCCTTGTTTTTACAGGAGGTTCAACTTGTCGTCGCGACATCATGGCGACGATATTAGAGGGGAGTACAAGGGTTCTTGTCCGGGTTGTCGACGTCGAGGCGTTGAATACAACACTTGCCTGTTATGGGTGTACATAAGTTGTTAGCACTCAGCCGCTACCTTGATTTGGCGCGTCGCGGTACCGAGTAAGTGTTGTCAAGAACGCCCCAGGTGTCCTCGCATAATACATGGTATAGAGGGGAACCCAGCGTTGCGATTCCAGTGGGGTCTCAAGATCTCATTGACAAGTCTTCAGTCATCTTCAAAACTTGTTAATACTGTACTGTCAAACTCCTACTAGTAGCTGAGTTCCGCGCTAATAACATGACCTGCCAAAGCTGATGATGCACAGTTCAGTTTGATTTTTTGTACAGGATTCAACGCATCGTTGCCTAATTTTCGGACGGCACGGAAAATTCGTACAAGAGGTACAAAGATAATACTTAGGTACGGAAGTCGCGATACTAGTCGGCCCTCAGATAATTCGGAATGTCGAGCTGTGGTAGTTGTTATCCGTACTATTAATTCCAACAACTATGTAGAAGAGGGTTAAAATACGGTGACGACACGGGTGCTGGACGAGTAGACTCACAGAGAACGTGGTACTTGTCAGGTGTGATGTCCATTGGGACTGTAATCTTTAACACTTGAGCTATGGCCCAGACAGTTCCAACTAGGATGCCATCTAACGAGATCACTCAATGGCGACGTTGAGTGAACCGGGTGAGGGACGTACTGGGTGATGCAGGGGGTGACTGGATGAGATATACCCTGAAGTTGTCGGACAAGTCCGAGTTACTACCACTGGCAATCCTGCTCGGAGGGTGATGTGAGGAAGGGGATCACGCAAGAACGTGTTGACATACCATTTGATATTGTGACTTGCCCCCCTTTCCCACACGGAGTGGAGGTGGGGGTTACGAAACTCAATATCAGGATCGTCCAGTACGGACACGGCGGAGGCTACAAGTGCAAATAAGGAAATGAAAAACTTTGGGACCATGGCGAAAATCGAAAGGTTGAAGTGATGGTCTGAAAAATGTAGTAGGCATACTTATAGTCACCTCGCTGGACTGCATGGGTGATTTCCGAGTTGTCAGGCAATACAAGCGAAGCAAGCTACCATATATACTACTCAACAAGTCGAAACCATCAGGTGAGAAGAGGATGCAGTTCGGATCGTGAGCACCGAGGCGTGCACAGACGGAAAGGCAATATCTTGAGATGCATAGAAGATCAAGACGCAGACGAGACATACCAGCAATCGAGATACTACGGCAGTGGCTACGCCGATTCAATATCTGAGACTAAACTAACGGCATCTCGGAGCGCCATCGGTTTCACTGACCAACCTTTATCACTAATTTGCCAACCGTCTTCCCGCCCGTCAGGTCCGTGTGTGCCTCCTTGAGACCTTCCGCGGTGAAAGGATACTCCTTGTGCACAGTCGGCCTCAATGTCCCGTTCTCCACAAGACTCCAAAGTGTGTGCGTGTAGTAGGTCGCCTCGCTCGTTGTGTATACGTAGTTATCCAGACTAAAACGAATAGTGAAGCGAGAACTACACAAGACGCGAACGTGCGTGCTCACACTGGTCTCAGCAGTTTCAAGTTCTTCTTGGAGAGTTTCAATGGCGCAAAAGGTGGGACAGCACCCGATGCATTGCCCACTGCGACGAGGGTACCCTTTCGTCGCAACACATCAAAGTTGGCTTCGAATCTGTCGAATAGAACAAGAGTCAACGATCTGTGGGGGCGCTAGTGGCTCGACAGCGAGACCCACGTGTCTTTGCCGACGCCATCGAAGACAGCATGCACACCCTCTCCGTTCGTGATCTCCAACACTCTCTGCACCGTGTTTTCCTTTTTGTAGATGATGACGTGGTCCGTCCCATTCTGTCTGGCAAGCACCGCTTTTTCCTCGGTGGAGGTCGTCCCGATGACGGTCGCACCTCGCGATTTGGCGTACTGGCTAAACAGAAGACCCAAACCACCTGCGACGGTATGGATCAGGATAATATCACCCTGTTGAACGTTATACGCTTCTTCCATGAAGGTGATGGCGGTAAGACCCTGAAGGAATACTGCAACAGCCGTACGAGTTGAGATAGAGTCCGGAACTGGAGACACGGACTTCCATGGAACAGAGACATATTCTGCATGCGCATTCGATGAACTCTGAATGGCCGGGGGCAATTCCAGTCAGCTCCGCAACGACAGGGGCGACGAAAACACGCACCAAGGTAGCACGGGCTCCATGCTTGAAACCCCGTTTCTGATAATCGGGATTGTTGAGGACCGCTGGATCTGTGGGCAAACCGACGATCACGCCAGCTGCCTCTTTACCCAGGACATAGGGAAAGTGCGGGGCAGGGTAAAGGCCTTCTCTGCACGCTCAACTTGGGTGAAATGGGACCAACACTGAAGAGGGGTGCGATCTTACCTGAAGTAAGTGTCGATGAAGTTGATACCAAAGTATTCTGTCTTTTACAGTTGTCAGTCGTCGCCATGCTGCGGACGGACGGGTGTGACGCCACCTTCACGAGAACATGACCGGGATCGACCTTTGGAAAGGGGATCTCTGTCTTTTCCAGTACCTCGGGCCCGCCGTTCTTGGCGATAGTAAAGGCGTATATGGTGGAAGGGAATGACATGGCTCTTGAACCTGCTGAGAACCGGCGTGCAGCAGGAGATAACCCTGGATGATGAGAATGCGTCTGACCAAGACGATTACAACTCCCGGATCGTGCGGCCCGCCGGCACTGCCAGACTAGGATCGATCAAGTTCCCACCTTTAGTTGGTAGCCTTCTACACCCGCTTTGATGTGCTACTAATTATGGTTTCCACTCAGCTCATCGGTGGAGCCATTGAATTTTTGGCGGTGGTTCCTGTCTGGCATCAGCTCACTCGAATTCAGGGACCAAAGAATGGGCATCTCACCGTTGGGTCTTTGTCCTTCGAGTCCATGCTGTGTTCTCCACTCTTCACTTTTGCTAGTATGCGGTGGTGAATGCATCCTGTCCGGGCCCACTCCATATACCTGTCAGAAATTTCCAAGGTAAGGCGAACCACACCATTGATTGTGGAGGTGTTCCACGCACACCTGTCAAAGCGTCACCCGTGTGGACTTGTGTGGGCGGCGACTCTGATGTGGCCAACAGGACTTGATCTATTGTATAGTCCACACATCCGCATATTTAAACCCACCAAGTTTCGAGATGCCGACCCCCCACTCTCTCCCTCCCACTGCAGACTCGAGTTCACATTCACTCCTCATACCCTCGCCCTTCACGTCGTACTTCTAGTTATGTCGAAAGCCAACTTCACGCGCAGGCCCCTTCGTCGCGAAGGGGCGTTCTATATCTCATATGTCGCCCAGGATCGTGAAGCACCCGTCCCACTTCGCCGGCCCCTACGGCGTGAAGGCGCCTTTTACATTCCTCTTACCGAAGAGGAACGAGCGCGGCAGACTACGCTCGCTATCCGAGCGGGGATCATAGTACCCCGACCAGAGCCAGCAGCCGAGGGGACACAAGTTGGTCGCTCTCGCCGATCGCCCAGCGTCCGGGCCCGTCGTGTGGAAAAGGCAAATTCGAAGAGCAGCCTTTCTGGCCCCAAGCTCCTCCGGGCAGGCTCCAAGTCCAACTTGATGCTTGCCATCTCCACGACCGACGATGCGGAACGTTCACAGGGGGGCGAGCCTGAGACGAAACCCGAGGACCGTAGAGCGTCCGTGGGCGTACGCACGCCGCCCTCTCCACGCCTTGATAGGGGGAAGCTTCAAAAACGGGGGGAGCACGAGGTGAAGGTGGCGGTCCGAGTCCAGCCACCACGGGGGTGTAAGCGAAGAGTAAACGCCAGTCCACCGGCCGAACCCCCGCGCAAACGTCAAAAGCACCTGTGATGTTCACGCAGTTCAGAAGCCTTTCTCTCATGTTGTTTTTTTCCTCCTGCATTGTTATGTTTTTCACTATGAACGACTAGTATGTACTGGAGTTGATTGGGGAGGCAGCGTCTCGTCACACGTTTGATCCTGTGTTTTCTTTTGCACTGTACTTTTCCTCTTGTCTCCCTTCGGACTCAATGGCTAAATGCACTGAACTTGTTGACACGACTAAAGTAACATGAAGTTGGTATTAAGAATACACTGCAATGAACATCTATCGGTGATTTGATATAGGTATACCCCCGTTTTGCAAAGCCAGCATGAGGAATATCAAGTCAATCGTGTTACGGTCCGACAGCACCATCGTCACTTGCTCAAGAAAGCCTGCTCCAATATCCGATAGACCAGTGTTGCTTGCTCATTTCTCTGCACCATCTCGGGTCGCTGCTCCCGCAAGGCGTCGATCTCCTGGGCAACTGGGTCGGGTTGCGACAACGGACCCAGAGGCGATGGACTGGTAGGTGCCGAGCCAGACGTGTCAAAGGCATTGGGTAAGTTTGAGTCAAGGAGGTTGTAGTAACGGAGCAGCGACAACAGCGCGATAAACGTTCCTGTCCTGCCTACGCCGGCAGAACAGTTGACCATGATGGGCGGATCGGGATCGTCACCTCCACCTGCGTGAGGACCCTTGTTCACCTGGTCTACCAACCGCAAGAACTTGAGCAAGCTCGCTTGATCGCTCTCATGCGGAATCCCGTGGTCTGGCCAGGCGGTATACAACAGGTGGGTGAAAACGACGGGTTCCGCTGATATATTTCCCTGGGGGACGAACGAGAGCTTGCTCCGGACACAGTTTGCGTCTTCGATCGACGTCTGCTCCTCCAGCGTCACGACAAATGGCTGGGCATTGTTCCCGGGCTCTGGCGGGATCGTCATGGACTCGCCAACGGTGAGAGGGAAGTACGGATAGGCTTTGATACGCCCGTTTTCGTAGATGAGCGTTAGCTGCACGACAGTGCGTATTCCGCTGCCTTTTGGAAGTGATATGTCCGACGACGATCCTATGGGTTGACTGAGGACGTTGAGGAACGTGTGTGCGGTATCCCGTAATGGGGCTTGTGTAGCAATCCATAGTTTTCGTCCGTGCAACTCCCTCACCCAGCTCCCGTTGAAGTATCTCCCCTTTCCCTCCCCACATCCCAAGCAGGCCGTCGTCCCGGACGTGCCTACTAAGACACGAGTGCGATCGTACGGCTCGATATTGGAATAGCGATTACCCCATCGGTTTGCGGGATCGCGACCGATCGCGACAGAATAGTGTTTGGATAGGTCAGGTCTCTCAGGCTGCGATGGAGTAGATTTTCCAGGCAAAAGCTTGCGCAGCGCAAATGCGCCGACACCGATAGTATTGGGGGGGAACGGGGTGTTACGGTAGCCGGAACGTTCTGTCTCTCGTTTGGTGAGTTCTGTAAACACTTTAAGTTGGTAGGCAGTTTCACGGGCTTGTGTGAGCCACGAAGGAATGGTAGCGCCCATATTGGAGGACATGTTAGTTTAATGGATCTTGTGGGCTCCCCCGGGAGACATGCCACATATATCAATACCGCAAGTTCCCACGCACTGGTCGCACAGCAGATGGTACTAGTAGAAGGTGTTGATCATACCAATTGGACATATCCTGTGAGGGCGATGTCGGGCACGTACAGGTCGCTTATCACCGCAGACACTAAAATAAGGTCAGCTTCCTTTGAGGATCATTGACGCGGGCACCGGTTGATGTTTCAAGTTGATAGAGTTAGCTCGATGCTGGATAAGACGGTCGGTAAGAAGCACCTGACGGACGGCAACCCAGAGACGTGTTGGACGTCACAGCAGGTGTGGTACAGCTTGGAAACAGGGACCGAAACAGACTGACCAGTGATTAGGGTCTCCCACAGTTCATCCAACTTGTATTCCCTGAACCTGTGCTCCCTCAGAGAATTGTATTGACATTTCAGGGAGGATTCGTCGGCATGCAATGCGTGGTGGAGGTTGCTATATCCTGTGAAGATCCAGTGTGGACGACGTGGACGCATCTTCATCCAGAAGACGTCAATAGACGGCAGGTATTCGAGCTGCCTGCGGAGGACCAGGATATCCAGTGTATGAGACTCGTGTTTCACAAGAGCTCGGACTTGTTCGGTAGAGTCACCGTTTACGAACTTGCCGTCGAGTGTAGTTCATGAACTCACTACAGTCGATTCACTCAGTTCATGCAATCAACCGACTCCATTTCGTGACTATACATGCGATGGGGGTAATGTCAATTACATCTCCTTGTCGTCAGATGTGGTTGGGGCGGTCGCGCTACGTGTTCGTGGGCTTGCTCGGGGCGGATTTCGTGAACAGGGCCAAGTTTGCTCAGCGCTGCAAGAAAGGGTGGGTGGATCTTTATGTAAAGTGACGACGACGGGTGCGCCAGAGGGAACCAAGCTAGGAGGCGACTGTCCGCACGGCTACGAGAGCAACGGAAATACGAGTGAATCGCATGGCAGAAATGGTAGGCTGATTGTTTTATGGATATATAAATGGAGTGAGAGGACGTGAGGAAGGAAGGGGGGGGGAGGAATGAACGCAAAGATGCGACGTCATAGGTTGAACATCGATCGATGTCATTGGCTAAAATGGCCCTCGTCTGCGTTCCATATCGCGCATTTGGATTTCTTCGCCGAACCGTCGATATCGATTATTGTCCGACCTCCCGCGCAAGAGCTCTGTGAGCGCCTCTCCCATGCACGACGACAACAGACACCATCCAAGACTGGCAGTACTGGCAAAACGTTAGTCAGTATCGAAGAAATCGATAGCGAAGCAGACGCTAGTTACATGATCACGGCCGCCACCACCAGGAGTAAAGCGAGCGATGGATCCATGGGAGAAAACTGCGCCACGTGCAGGATATAAAGTGAGCCGGGCCACATCCAAGCAGCTCAGAGATTCGGCTGCCGGTCGAACGTCAACCTGTCCTCACTTGCATTAACATTGTACAACCATGTCCCAGGTGTGCCTTCTCTCTCCTGGTTCATTTCTCCATCCTGAACCATGTCACCCACTGGCAGTTACCCGACGTCCTCTCCGTAAACAAGCCGGACGTGGAAGGGGAGCCGCGCGGTCCAGACAAAGAGTCTGACCCTTACACCCTCCGTGGAGGGCTCAAAACCAACGAGGAACTTTCCCAACTCCGCCATCGTCGCAAGGGGAAGTCTCTCGAGTTATACCACCGAAAACAAAACGACGTCAGTCTATGACCTCCTTCCTGCCTAACATTCTTCTTATCCCCGCAGCTCATCCATTCTCTCCTGAAATCTATGGATGATCATACCAAGGACGCCAAGGACCAAGAACAAGTCTACCGCCTTTCAGTAAGCCTTTCCCCTTCGTATATTCCTTGTCTCATTCCCAAATCTAGATTAAAATCGCTATCTGGGCAAGCCTTGTTGCAAACTTCACCCTCGCTGTCCTTCAACGTATGACTTCTATCTAGGTACTCTGTTCCAATACCTGGTTGACTATCCTCTAGTCTACGCTGCCATATCCTCCTTCTCTATCTCTTTAATTGCCACCGGAATTGACGCCACTTTCGACTTTGGCAGTAATCTCTTTCTCTACATTATTCACAAGAAAGCTGAGAAAATGGACGTCAACAAGTGGCCTGTTGGCGGCGCTCGTTTGGAAACTATCGGTAACATCATATACGGTGAGTTTGTCCAGACAGGTTTCCCAGCGGCGCGTCCTCATTCTTGCCCCAAGGTACCCTGTTCGTTTGCCTCACTACCACTAGCTATCTTTTCAGCTAATATCTACACAGAATGTCCTCCGTCAACCTCGTCGTCGTCGTCGAGGCCATCCAGACACTAATGACACATTCGGTTGATAATTCGTTTCACCTTGCCTCCATACTCGCAGTTGCAGCAGCTCTAGGTGACGACACAGCATTTTTGGCTTCCACAAAATCTGACTACTGGCTTTCGATGAATTAAGGGGTCAAGAGCTTACTCTTCCTATACTGTTACACCCTTCGCTCCAAGTCGAGCCAAGTGCATGTTCTTTGGGAGGATCATCGAAACGATATATTCATCAATGGTTTTGGTGTGCTACTTTTGTTTGCAGCGTCTTATTTCGTTTTGAGCGCGCACCAGGTATCCTCATGTCTGCTGGCGGCAGCCGATTGCGGTGGTGGCTGGACCCTCTTGGTGGGCTTCTGGTATGTTTCTATGAATATGACACTATCTCAGGCTGAAAATTCTCTCAGATCGCTGCTGGCGTCATCATTGCATGGGTGCACACGATCTACGAGCAATTTTGCCTTCTAGCAGGGAAATCTGCACCCCATGAATTTGTTCAGCTCGTCATCTACAAAGCCATGACATTTAGCGCAGACATTGACAAGTTAGATACTGTTCGTGCTTACCATAGCGGCCCGGTACATTTTTTTCGCCAGCATGATCCCTCCGATTTGCTGATTTCAGCACCGCAGGATTATTTCGTCGAGGTCGACATAGTCATGGACGCTTCGACCCCCTTGTACAAGGCACATGATGTCTCTCAGAAGCTTCAAGACAAGCTCGAAGAGCTTCCAAATGTCGAACGAGCATTTGTCCACGTCGACTACGAAACTACACATACGCCTGTATGTCTTTTTCCTTCTCTTTCCTGGATTCTCGTAACGGCAATTCAGGAACACCGCAAGACAGTATAATATGCAGCTGTATTCTTCCTGACATCTAAATCTGTGAAGTACGTTCTATGTAGAAGAGATGGACCCGTGGAAACTAGTAGGCTGTTGGCGAGTCGTACCCAGACAACCATGTTCAACTTTGACGTGCTCTTGCAATTCCGGATCATTGACGAAGTCGAGTTTACTCTTAGCTAGCTGCGAACATCGTTCCACTAGACTACGTATGGCCCGTAGATCATGTAGCGTAATATCGAGCGGCTGACGACTTGAAAATGACAAAAGAAGCAAGCGTACGACGACGAGCTCAATTCACCAGCCTCGGCCCATCGGCCACTCCAACCTGTATCTGCTTCTCTTCTCTTTCTTCCCTTCACCGACGTCGAGCGCCCACTCCCTCACGATCATCCCGGTGTCTTTGGTGCATCGGTTCCACCCTCATCACCCCAACGTGGTTATCACGCGACTTCACCTCCACCTTCAACCTCATTTACAATGGTGACAATGGTCTTGCGAACTCAGTGTATCCGTGGCTCATCAGTTCGTTCCAGGATGCCAGACACCAAGACCCAGAGGAACTCTATGTGAAACAAGACAGGATCGGTACTACATTCCTTTCGTCCATCCAGTGCTAGTCAACTCACGTACCGCACAGGGAAGGGTTCTTTCGGAGAGGTTTTCAAAGGGTGCGTCTCCCTCTCGTTCCTCCTCCGACCCTACATCGACATTCTCGCCATCAGGTACGACAAGAGGACCCAGAAAACGGTCGCCATCAAGATCATTGACCTCGAGAGCGCAGAAGATGAAATTGAGGATATCCAACAGGAGATACAGATCCTGTCGCAGCTGGACTCTCCACATGTAACCAAGTTCGTTCGATCATGTCTGTGTTCCTCGTGTAACGAATCAATGGGATTGACATACGACGCTTATTGATGCAAGATACCACGGTTCGTTCCTCAAGGGATCCAACCTTTGGATCGTCATGGAGTATGGTCTGTTGCCGTGACGTCGTTTCCTTGCTCACCCACACATGCAGGTATTGTTCGGGCGGCTCATGCTCTGATCTGGTACGATCACTGCCTGGATGGTGACGTCGTTTACCAAGCAGCGAACAGATGAAACCGGGTGTGTTCAGGGAAGAGTACATTGCTATTATCGTCCGCGAACTCCTTCGTGGACTGGAATACCTCCACACAGAAGGGAAGCTTCACCGCGACATCAAGGGTGCGTTCACCACCCGAACTCAGGTGCACCGTTTGAGAACTCTTCCGTAATAGCTGCCAACATCCTCCTGTCCGCAACAGGAGAGGTCAAGCTTGCAGATTTTGGTGTCTCGGGACAGCTTTCTGGAACGCTATCCGCCAAGAAGAACACGTTTGTGGGCACACCTTATTGGATGTCGCCAGAGGTGATCAAGCAGAGTGGATATGATCACAAAGCGGACATTTGGAGTCTTGGAATCACTGCCATAGAGCTTGCCAAGGGCGAGCCGCCCTATGCAGAGCTACACCCCATGAAAGTGAGTGATGCTGTTCCTCCAACGACGCTATTCGTAGTTCGTGCTCACATCGCTTCCAGGTTCTCTTTCTTATCCCAAAGAACCCTCCACCACAATTAGACAGCCATTTCTCGAAACCGTTTAAAGACTTTGTCGCATATTGTCTACAACGGGACCCGCGCGATGTACGTGTCAGCTCCCCCCACCTTTCTTCTCCTTTCTCGCGTCTTTGTGTAACCTGGGGTTCAACAGCGCCCAGCAGCACGTGAACTTCTCAAACACAAGTTTGTGCGGATGGCCAAGAAGACGAGTTACCTCACAGAATTGATCGAACGTCACGAGCGATGGAAAGCCGAGGGAGGAGAACGACTCGAAGAAGAGGAACAAGCGATAGCTCAGGACGTGTACGTGGCCGTTCTGTCAATACTCCCTTCTGACCCTGAGCGCCACACATCTCCAGATCCACTAGCGGCGACCCCGAGGATCTCTGGGACTTTGGCACCGTCCGACACGCCGGGCGAACGATCGGACGTGCCAACAACTCGATCAAGGTCTCGGGCCCGCCGCTGACATGGGAGATGAATGGCACCGGACGCGCCGACACTTCTTCCATTGCCACCAAACGCACCTCGAGTTCGTCGACCAAAGTCGACCTCCCCCCGCTCCCGACGTCCCCCAAATCCCCACGCACGCCGAGCGTGTACGAACAAGCGACCGTGAGACGCATGCCTAGCGGGGGTCTGGCAGCCGCCAACGGCCAGGAGCCCCAGACACACACGCGGGAGCCCTCCGAGGACGACTATAGCGAGCACAGGCGGGGCGTGGAGGACGACGAGGAGTTGCCTGATACGACCATGCTCGATTCCGTCATTTTGCCCGCAATAGCCTCTGTGAGCTTCTTCCGATCTCGGGTCATCCGGTCGTATCGCTTACTCCGCCAACACTTCAGTTATTCCCTCGAGTGTCGACACAGGAAGCACGGGTCGCACTCAGTGCATTGCAACGCGCATTCACAGACGCTGAGCGTATCATACCCGGTGTGACGTTGGAACTCGTGAACGAGATTGTCGACTCTGTCGAACGGGTCGAAGACGATCAGCAGTGAACCAAAATGGGAGGCAAAGAGGCCGACGTAGTCCGTTTAATCTCTCTTGGCTTTGTGCTTGCTTTTATTCCACTTTCCTATCTATTTTCGGTGCTGCATGACATTTCGGACTTGAACAACCCTTGATAATCCTAGTACCCCACAAGTGCACAGCAATATATTAACAGCTCAAGGCTGGGATGTTCCCGTCTTGACTATAGCATGTAACTTCATGCAGTGACAATGTTAACATAGCATCGTCGAGAACCCATCTCTAGACGGACGAGCGAGCATCGTAAACAGGCTACAGCATATCTATGATGAGTCGATGACATGCGTGCGTAATATCCGCGACAATCCGTCTGCGAATAGGACTCATCAACTGTCCGGAACGACCGGGCGCTTTTTCTTGGTCGACGAAGAACCCTTCTTCTTTGCCCGTGTCACCTTGATAGGTTCCGGAGTGCTCGCTCGCGCATCCTCGTCCGGTACCTCGTACTGTTGAAACGATGGTAGCGTCGGTGGCGGGGTCGATATCCGATCAAACAACCCTGGTGTCTGTTGTCGACTGCCAGGTGTCGACGATTGTCGAATCGGCTCTGAAACCGCACCCTCCGGCATCTCCCCCTCCTTTTCCACGACGAAACGGGGTGGTGCGGACCGGGAGGTGTTACTGCGAAGCGCAAACAGACGGGGCTCCTCTGTAGCGCGGGGCCGCGGGTGAAACTGATCAGTCTCGCGGGCCGCACAACGACTGGCAGGCTGACATTACCTTTGGACAGTGGCGGCGGCAGGTCGTCCAACCGTACCACCGGTATCGCGTCAACGTCCTCGACAGTCGTCCTCATTGGCCGTCCGTCCGTGATATAATACGGGTCCTCCCTCATCCTCTCCAATCGTTCCACTTTGAGCTAAAAAAAAAAAAGTCACAAAATCCGACGTCAGGTACAGATAAAGCGCCCGCATCCACCAGACTGACCCGTTCCCGTTCTGCACGTTCCTCCGCAGTCTCCTCAGGTTCTACAGGCACGAGCACCTCGGCATCCACATCCTCCTTCTGCTTCTTCTTCCCTCCCTTGGCCTTTGTCCGGTTCGGCGTCTCCTTCTCTTTGCCCTTCTTACTCTTCTTGATCTTTTTCTCAACTACGTGGCTCTCGTCGACGAGAGGCTCTTGCATCGCCGGTACGATCCATGCGTCAAGATCGAGGCCCTCCGGAACGGGTACGCTCGCCTGAGCGGCCGGTGCGACTGGTCCAAGCTCGTACGACGACACCAGAGGCCGAATGAGATACAAGCTCTTGGGGAAGCTCGGTTCGGTGACGAAATCGAAACCAGATGCCACTACGTCCGCCAAGCCGGCCTCTCCTCTCGGCCGAAATGCTGCAAGGTCGTGCTTGACGAACGTGAACAACTGGAGAATGTTTGCGGCCTGTGTGGGGGGTGTCCGTATCTCAAAACGTGGCGATGACGGTACGTGACTTACCCGCTCCTGTACCTCGATGTGTGGGCTAGAGACGAACTCTTCCATCTGCTCGATCATGGTCTCCACAGCACCTTTGACCTTTTCCAAAAGGTCCTCCGTCCACTGTTGAGCGGCTTCAGTAGCCCAGTACCCAAAGATCTTGTTTGCCGCCTGGATATACACGGCAATGATCTCGGGGTCCAGTAGAGCGACATTCGGGTGCAAAAGGAAAGGTAGAAGCTCTTCCGGCGCCAACAACTCGCTGGGGATGTCAGCCAACCGGAATGAAACATTCATGAACACATACTCGCAAAACTCTCCACATATCCACGCAGCAGCCCACAGAACTTCTGAACAACTCCCTGGCTCTCCGGAATTCAATAAAAGTGTCTCGTCAGAGAGGACCTTGACCATTAACTTGACAGCATAAGCGCGTGCTGCCCTCACACGACCCACGACGTCTACCAGTTGATCACGAATTTGTGCACCAATGTCGACGTTCGAAATATACGCAAGGTCGATGAGGACCGAGAGGTACCACTCAAAATCGACTACGTTGTCGTAAGTCGAACTGGAGCACATTGAGATGATATGCTGTGAAAGGACGAGACGGTAAGCTGGAGATTGGGACGGAGCGGATGGGGCTTTCGAGGGAATCGAAGGAACGACATGTTGAGATAGTGATTGGACTGCTGAAGGTAGCGATGACCCGTCAGGCTGAACAAGATGGGATAGGAGTTGCTGAACGATAGACTGTAGATTATGTCGAGTCACCTGAATTACGTGAGGAAATGATCAGACGGATGAGGAAGCGAAGACGACTCACGAGAGCAGTTACTAGATCGAGAGCACGCATTCGAATGCTAATATCTTCATCGTCAACGCTGGTGAGAATCATATCCTGATGTTCTGCGACCAATTCGGGATAGGCAGGGACAATTTTAACCAGTGCCAGCAGTGCGATATACTTGACTAGTCGCTCGGACGATCAGTAAGTGCACGAGACCGTTAAATCATTACACCGACGATTCTGATCTGCATCTTGAAGAAATGCAGCAAGCTTTGAGACACAGGTCCGAGCGAGAGACAAACCAGAAGACCCCTGGAGCATGTTACCAATGATGCATGTGTGGACACATTCGTAAAGCAGAGAAATTGCGGACGTTGTGGAAATCAAGTCGGTTATCGGGGGTTTTAATTTCTTCACCAATCGCGGTTCGTGAGGAGAAATCGCACCAAACTATTATTCCGTGAGTGCTGGGGATCTGAACATCGGTGAAGACGAACAGACCAGTTTGACGATCTTGATGAGCATCCAGTTATTGGATGACGTGGTGAGCAAGTGAAATAATTGCGGGGCCAATGGAAGATAATCTTGGGGGTTTCGGCGAGCAAGTTCGCATAATACATTGACAGTGGCGGAAACAACTCCTGGGAGACGGAGATTTGTAAGATTCAGGCGTCCATGGGTACGAGCTGACCTGGATCGGGATCTTCAAGCTTCTCCTGCATACGAGTAACGCTTTGACGGAGAACCTCGGGATATTTCTCGCAGACGCGATACAAGGTGAGAACAGCCCTCTTGCGGATGTGGGCGCGGGAATGACTGAGCATGGCTATTAGGTCGGGACTGAGATCTCGTGCAAGGTCTGCAGTGATGATATCAGACACGCCGCTCAAAGTCACGGCGACATCAGCGGGACTGGAGCTCAGATCCTAACACGATGAACACGAGGGCGGGAGCACACGAGGGGTAGACACACCTTCTTGAGGAGGTTCGTTGTGAGCATGAGGACATCGGTGTCTTCGTTGAACGACTGGGCTGCGGCAAGATATCCAACTGTCTTGAGATGAAGCTTTGAAGAGGACATGACCTCGATGACGTGAAACGAGGCCCAAGACATGTCGTATCCGAGCATGTCGAGCTGGGGTGGACAGGATGAGCTGGAAGTGGATGAGTGGTGAGGAATGGGCACAGACGCACATACGTGAGCTTCATGACGGCGCCAGCCTTGAGTTCCATGTCCTTGCTCTTGATCTCACGTCTGATTTCTTCATTGGCCTGCGCGATGAACTTGGCTTCGTCATTCTTGTTGGCCCTAAGACCCCGAATGAGGTCCTGAAGGGTACGCTCCCACATTGTGGATGGCGCGAAGTAGACGCGTTCCAGGTTCGATTCGGGACAACTTAGAAGCAGTGCTAGTCGCGACTCGAACAAAGATTCATTCTTACAAGTCTACAAGTTCCCCTGTGTCCCTCGAGGCTCTACGCTAGCATTGATGCAAGTACTTGTACCTAGTTGCGATGTACACCGCTATTAAGTAAATGTGAGGTTATACTAACCGTAGTACAGCTGAGTGTGCGATTTGGCGGGGCCTGTGAATTCGTGAATTAAAAGTACCCCGCTTTGTTCCAGATCGTCGTCCACTCTCAGCCTCTCTTTCTCTTTCGTCTCTTTCGTCTTTCTTTTCTTTCTTTCTCCTTCTCTTTTATGGAGACCCCTTCCTTCTCCTCCTCACCCCACCGTATTGTCTCAGAACTCCCCGACACAGACCAGGACCAAGACCGCAGCTCAACCGAGACCACTATATTCACCATCTACTCCATGTACGGCAACGACGAACAGCGGGCTAGCTGGTCTCCCTCGCCCTTTGACAACGCCTCTCGTGAACTCGACCTCTCCCTGGGCGACAGCTTCACTTATAACAACAGCTTCTTTAATCGTAACTCTGCACCATACCCTCCATATAAAGATTCCCCGTACCTCGATCTCTCCACCGCTTCCCGGTCACAAACCAAGTTTGCGAATCCATATGACGCTTCTCCTCACAGGGAGTTCCCTCGCACATCGCAGCATGCCGCTTCTCCCATGTTTAGGGATACCCTTGAACTTCCCTCACGTTCACGTGTGTCGTCCGCCCAGAACCGTCCCAGGAGCACTGCTACGTCGTGTACTTCACGGGCAGACTCAGTGTCCATATCTCCTCCTCTACACCTCAAGCCACTTCCTCATCTCCCTCACAGTCGTCCTGTCCTGAGAACGTCTGACTCCCTCCCCATACTCGACCCTTCCCTACTACCCAATTCGTCTTCCCTAATTCCTCCAGAGTCATCTCAGACCCCTTCTTCCTCCTCTCCGACCACAAGACAACAATCCAAGCTGAGTCCTCCTTCCAGCAAAACGTCTCTTGTACCTTCGGAAGGTGAGGACTTGGATTCTTTCCATGTGCGCAATACATATGCGCAGCTCGACACAACTGGCGTCAAGGGCGACGGTTACGAAGACGGCATCGAACGTACCCGCGCTCGGCAACGCGTGAGTAGAGAGTGCGAACTTCGTGCCGACGTCGCGTTACACGGTGCGGGTGGGAAATCCAGGGATCTGCTTGTGGAGGAGCTAAACGTTCTTGCTAGCCTAGACCGGTAAGCTATACCCCATGACCATTCTATTTCCCCTCATTCATCTTTCCATTCCTAGCTATGGTTTCTTCACTATTCCTTCCCATGATCGGTTAGTTCGCTTACCATCAGCACCTTTATTGAAACGCCTCTCTACCGTTCCTGCGGGCCCAAAATCGGTGCCAAGTCATGCTGTGTCAGTTACTTCATTACCGCCCCCATCATCTCCGTCCAAGGAATTTGCACGAATAACCAAGTGGGGTAGAATGATGGAGCCCTCTTCCCGCGATCGTGGTGGAAACGTCGTGTCATGGACCGTAAAAGCCTCAAAGGCACACAAGTTACGCCGACGAGTTTACAAAGGCGTCCCGGACCGGTGGAGAGGCGCAGTTTGGGAGGTGCTCATGAACATCTTTGCCAAATCAGGTTATGACGATACAAGCAAACTTGGCGAACGTTATCACCTCGATATGGAGAAGCCGTCCAGCTATGACATACAAATTGATCTTGATGTTCCCAGGACGATCAGCGGTCACGTCTTGTTCCGGACGAGGTACGGTCTGGGGTAAGTGCGCCTTGTTCTTGGCACCGCCAATGCTCATTACGGGCATAGCCAACGCTCCCTTTTTCATGTCCTGCATTCATTTTCCTTGCGATGTGAGCAGTGCGGCTATGTCCAGGGAATGGGTCCCATAGCTGCCACTCTTCTCTGCTACTTTGGGCCAGAGAAGGTCTATGCGGCACTTACGCGGTTGCACGGTGCTTACGCCATGCACTCAGTCTTCTCGCCTGGCTTCCCTGGCCTCTTGGAGTCCATCTATGTCCAGGAGCGAATCATGCACCTCAAGATGCCCGACGTTTATGCTGCGTTTAAAAAGCACATGATCTCGACGACATCATACGCGACTAAGTGGTATATCACGCTATTCGCCAACTCGGTGCCCTTCCAGACACAGTTGCGATTATGGGACGCGTTTCTGCTCGATGGTCAGGACGTCTTTGTCGCAGTTGCTATCGCCATCGTGTGGGTCTACCGAGGTAATAATTTCCTTGCCTGCCTGTAACAAACAAAGATCTTGCCTCATCGCCCCACGCAGATCACATCACGTCGAGCTCGGCCAATTTCGAGACCGTGTTATCGTTGCTGTCATCCTTCTTCGTCCCCGAAGACGAAGACGCACTTTTATCGTGGCTAGAGCAACTCCTGTCCGACAAAAAGCTGAGAGTACAGATGCACACCTGGCGTCAAGATTGGCGTCAGCTCGTCGCAGCCGGTAATGAAGGGAGTGCGCTCCTATAGCATTGGCGTCGTTTCTTTCTTGCCTCGCCGATGCAATACCCCACTTCATGTCGCGTGACCAGACGGTTGCGCTTTCACTTTCTTTATTCCATCCATATATCCATCCATGCTGTGACGAACTTTTTTTCATCTTTTTCCTGCATCGTTTCGGAACAACAATTTGCTTTATTATTGCTTACAACCATGAGGTAATCTGTCGTTGTATTCATCCCTCCGACTTGAATAACCTTCAAGTGTACACTGCAAGATGAACGAAATACAATCATACTAGGTTTCGTGCTTTGGATATCTTTGGTAGTCTGATTCGGCCCAGAGGGAACTCTTCTGCGGGTACTTGTATACTTACTGACCATCGAGCCCAGGCAGCAACTGAACATGCCATATGTCTGTAGTGATCGTAGTCGTACAGCTTCGCGTGTCCGGAACCTGGAACAACTTTTATTTGTGCTTATACCGACCACAAAGAGTGCGACGGTAAAGTACGACGCACCTGTGATCAAGTGCCCGCGTCAGTCGAGTGGCCAGCGTCCGCAAGCTCCTTCTTCAGCCAAGCACGCCGGAGACCGTCACTGCTACCAGGTGTTGTAGCAAGTATAAGATACATGTCGATACAATCGTCACTTCTCCCAAACAGATTGACCATGGTGAGAATTTCGTCAGCTGAAAGAAACCCTCGATCGAGTTGCAAAAGCATCATGCACGCATTGTTCCTCTTCTCCGCCTGAGCAAGAGCGCCCCGAGTCGTCATGAGCTGCCGCTGGGCCGTGGCGTTAACTGTCACTGCTCTTGACAAGGCCTCCTGCCCCCATTCCATGACCTCGACGGAGGCCCGAAATGTAGCTCGAAGCGCATCGACTACGCCCCGTAGTGCGTCGGTGTCTTCACACTCCTGTTCTGCCCGCCGTTTGCGACTGCGAGCAGACTTTGCGATTCTTGCTGATCCCCCCACTGATACCATCGACAAATCGTCTTCATCATCAGCTTTGCGCTTGGCTCTTTCTAATCGGGCAGAGACGCTGGATGATGGGTTGACCGAGCTTGCGGAACTTGAGCCTACGTACGAGGAGGGAACTGAAGGCGGTAGAAGCGAGGGATCCGGTGGAAGGACAGAAGCAGACGGTGGCAACGAACATATGGAAGACGCTGGACGATCGGATGCGGAAGACGTCAGAGGATCGGGTGGTGCGCTGGGCGGTCTCGTCATTGCCATATCGAGCGGCTGGCCTACAACACTTGCGGCAGCCGGTGGTGACGTGCAAGAGGTAGTTGCGCACGACGGAGCACGTTGGACAGCTGTGGTCCGGAATGTCTCTTTTTCCTTCGGTTTCATTAGGGACAGCATTTGGTCGTAGTGGATCCATCCCTTCGTCTTAAACTTCGAGGCTCCCTTCGTAGACTATGCGCAATGTCACCACCAACCAATATAAAAGGATGAGCAGAGATTATCACTTTCACAATGTCCTCCCAAACGTGCAGATTTTCCATTCGGACATCTGCTCCATTCTCCGGGGAGTATGCAAGACCAGGCGTACTTGCGATCTTGTGGACAATGTCAAACGTCTTCTTCATCTAAATTCATGATCAGACAGTCAGATAAGTCAAAAATACGGTATTTCCCACTCCTTTCCATTTTTCCTTGCAGGCCGTCGCTGTCTTCTCCTTCCCTTGCGAAGCCAGGAACTGGCCAGCTAACTCATTCCAGAGTTGTGGCCTGGAACTGAACTCTTCGCCGATCGACGCCATGTTAGATTGAACAAAATCGAGAAGGAATCTCTCGTCTGAGAGACTCCAGTGGGTAGACTGTCCAGACTTGCTACCTGAACGGCTATTATCCGGTTTGGCCCATTCGATCGAGGACACGACGGTGTCAGCCATGGCGACAAGCGTTTTCATCAAATTCTGGGAAACCTGTCGATTTTGCACCACTAAGTCGCGAAGCGTTTGATTCCAGAGTTCCTCTTCGTTCACTTTGTCGTCGCTGAGCATCGTTTGACGGAGCGACGAGTCGGTAGAAAATATATGTTGCGTCGTGTTCGTGCCGGCACTAATCTGAGAGTACACCGTCACACAAGGCTCCGCTTGAACTCAGAACGCACTGATGTCACATTGGCATGGTTGGTTTATTCAGCCCCGAAGAGCGAATCACACTCCTTCAACCGCTCACAGACCCTCACAATCTGTTCGTCGCTCACATTCGCCACCGAAAACCGCACCCACCCATCCCATCCCTCTTCTGGTCCATGCCCCGTCTGCCTCTCCATCTCGCTTCCCTCATCACAGAAGAACTGCGCCGGAAGCACCAACACGCCCAACTCCATCGCCAACCGTTGACAAAACTCGATCGAAGACACGTCCCGGAAGGGATGCCTAACGTACGCATAGTACCCTCCTTGCGACCCAATCGTCCACCTGGGCGGAAGCGACACGCGGAAGAGCTCGTGCCGCGCCTTCAACGCCTTGGCATTCGACTGGATGGACGTTCGGAGTTCGGATAACAGCGACGGATCCGCGAGCGCCAACTGCGGCGGCCGGGGCGCGCACACCTGGACACAGTCCAGCGTCGTCGTCACGTACTCGAGCAGCTCTGGCGAGGCGATGACGGCACCGAGGCGGTGCCCAGGGATAGCGTACGATTTGGAGAAGGAGAAGAGGTGGACGATGTTGGACCGCCACGACCAAGTAGAGGGGAATATCTCCTTTGGCACGGGGGAGAACAGCTCGTGTGGTGGGAAGTGCTCTACAAAGTCACGGTACGTCTCATCGAGGATAAGTGCAATGTCATTCTCGCGCGCCAATTCCGCGAATCGTGCTATGAGCTCAGGGGGGTAGGTCGCACCCGTCTGGGTGAGATAACGTGAGTAAGTCCTGGATAGGCTTGGAATAGGGAGACGAACTGGATTGTTTGGCGTGACCAGCGTGATGGCCTTGGTTTTCGATGTGATTAACTTCTTGCATTCATTAACCGAAGGCAAGAAACTTTGGTCGGATCGAGTATACAACGGAACAGGCTTGACACCAAGCAAGTCAAGACTCATGCTACCAGGTGCAATAAGTCCAGGCACAGAGCTAAGAAAACACAGCTGTCATACGCGTGATTAAAGTACCTGGAAATCAAGCATAAAAACCTTGACAACACACATCTAGGAGCCGCTAGAATTACCATGGTACGGGGACAATCACCTCGTCTCCAGCGTCCGCCAGACACATGACCGCCGCTACGAATGACATGTTGCATCCGGCTGTGATGGCAACGTCTTCTGCTGTGATGTCTACGTTTTTTCCGTAGACCGTTTTCATCTCCTGAGCAAAGGCAGTGCGTAATTTGGATTCTCCGAGAACGTGGCCGTAGGATGAAGTTTGAGGAGACGAAGATGTCCTCCCCAGTGCGTCTAGAAGTGCATCGGGGGGAGGCTTTCCCGGAACGCCCTGTGACATGTCAAATAGCGGACGGACCGGCGTAGCAGGGTACGCTGACCCCCATGCCTTGGCACGGGGTATACTGGAGTAACGCTCGGCAATCAGCCTGAGAGTGTCAGTCCGGCCAATGGTCGCATACGCACGGAGGCTGGATGGCTTTGAGCACACCCCGAGAGAGCCGAAAAGCAAGGCCTGAGCTGGGTATCGACATGCCGTCCTCAGTATCGGCCGTCTTGCAGTGAGAAAAGTCGCACCAGCCAACGCACGGATATCAACATAGAGTTTCTTCGTACCTAGTCGGAAGTCGGAAGAATCAAGCCAGAGTTGCCTTTGCGGGAACTACATGAAATTCAAAACAATTGCATTATGGTACAGGTACTTTACAGAATCGACCAACGGACTAGCGAGCATTGATTCGGGTAGCTGGTCTCTAGTATCAGGGGGTGGGCCAGTTGCCCTCTCACCCACGGCGTTCTTCCGCTGGTTGGTTGCCACCAACACGATGGTAGCCACCAAGCGAGCACTATGCCAGAATGACGGTCAGGCCAAACAATAACCAGCGAGTTCCATTGCCTCGAAAAGGTAAGATACCCTCCAATGGGGATACCTACGAAGGTATTCGCGTTAAAATTGTGGATAGAAAACAAATGTTCAAATCTTAAAAGTAGTCCACGCTGGTATGGCGCATCAGATAACTACAAGGTGTATAAGAAATCATAACTACCTAGTGTCGAGCGAAGAGAATACAGCGGTTTTCCCGAAAGCTCCAAGAGAACTACCCACCTACGCCGCTAATGCCACGAACAGCCTGAAAGACGGCAATGGCGGGTAACAACATGGTGGCATTCTGGACAATGACTGAGCTAAGTTCAGTTCGTTGGAGTGAGTTAGGACGAAAAAGTGTACCCACTGGGGTCATTGTTGAGCAATTTCCTAAGATGTCACGGATGCAAGCAACACGTCGCTGGAGAAAGACTCAGTGCATGTGGTTTGTGGATGGGTAAAAAGACAAGCCTAATGACGATGACTCCTCCGAGAGTAACAAAAAATACGATGCAAGCTGTGGAGTCTTGGCACGCTGTACGTTGCCTTTAGCCATCCACCCTTTCATGCTGATGAAGCCGACTCAGCCTTCAACAGACGTGACTGCGCAAGTTCATTACCGATCAGAAGAGGCTGTGCTCATGGGTCGCCCTAAGCATATGTGAAAGCCACAACGTCATGCCTGCGACAACTGTGATATTGTCAGAGACAATAAAGAGAAGACGCAAGCTATCTACTCACCTCCTCGGAAATCCCTCGACCACATCTGAGATGCGCTCTCCACAACATCGGATATTCCCGCAAAATATCAGCACCCCAAGACCAGTGAAAAAACTGATGTCTAAATGACCATGCGATGGTTCATCGCCTGATGGATGGCCAAAGCTGCCGCTTTCACTAAGGGAGTCGTCAGGGACAGTATTCCGTGTACGCAAGCGTTACACTTCCTCCCGGATGACTCGCCAGACAATACAAACGATTAACATAACAGCAAGTGCATTGTGACTCAGAACAATCCACAGTAGAGCTCCAGCGAGACCTGAAAGAAAGTCGATTGAGAAACGTGTCAAACAACCTATATGACCTAGTAATTCATACGGATTTTACCGAGAAGACAATTCACAATCAGGTTCAGAGGCGCAGCAGCCAAGAGAATGCGCGTGTGGACGTTTGAGAGTCCCTGAATAAGTCGGGTCAACCGTCAACACACCAAAAAGCTACCGTTAAACTCGACTCTTTACCTTGAGGTGTCAAAGAGTATATTACTTTGCTATTTTGCCCATCGCATAGGCCAGTAACCGTTACTTTGAGGAACTCACTCGCGGGCGTAGTAACCTCTGGCGGTTGGCCAAGTCGCTGGAAATGTTAACAGACCGACGATTCCAGATTGGTGATCAGCCGACGAACATGTCGTATAAGCTGGCATCAGTGGCATGTATACTGGGCTAAAACGGTGGGTTGCCACGACCGCTGCTTGCGCATGGGTTATCCTCGCAACGCGACTGTTCGGTGCTTTCGCGAGGACTGTATCCAAGGAACTATATACAGCGATATTTGGAACCAGGCACAACCAAGAAGCATCGAATGTGGCTCGTTTATGACCGACCTGATGAAACCCTGAATGACACCATATCCTGTCACACTTGCTACACAGTACTGCCGTGTCCTAAGAATAATCTAAGTGCTATAACGAGTAAGTGCTCTTGCAGCTACGGGTTCAACATAGTTTCAAGTTAGCCATTGCCGGGTCATCCATGACATCACATACTCACAATAATCATCCACTGCGATCCCTTGTAAGGGTATCTCTAAGAAAACACCCATAATTACCCGATTACACGCCATCTAGCTTGTCGACATTGGGGAGACGGCTTAAGTAATAGAGTGGATAACAGGCAGCTTCGCCTCAACCTGTTCAGTTGCAAACTTGAAAAGCCTCGGGATCGCGAAGGGTACCCAGTAAAGGCATTGTCTCGGTAGCGAGCGCGTCGACAAGGTATGAGCCCACGACGGGAAGCTTGGAAACGTGGGCGAAACGATGGAGTGTACTCTAGTAAGTACCAGTGCTTGGGCCTTCCCTTGGGTCCTCCGGAGCGCCACTGACATTTGCAGTAGCATCCGCTACACCACCTACGAGGGTGGGGTTCCCTGACGACGATTTGATGGTATGGAGAGTCTCAATGGCGAAACTCGTCTTTCCAAGAGATTCATGCGGTGACTTCCGGGACACCGGTAGTGATAACGCGGGTACCTGAGGTTCGACGGATGGCACACTCTTCACCTTGAACTGGATGGGGTGGATAGTAACCGGCCTTCAGCACGGGATCCGAGATCCTTTTTGCCAGCACCACCCAAACATTGCGTCTGCGGGATAAAGTGACTAAATTTGGATTCGTACGTTCGTCCTCGCTCGTAGAACCGACTTGAAAGAAGGACCGGGAGGACTAGAAACGCTTTCCCGCCCATGAACGAAAGGCTTGTGAAGCACTCTTCCTAACACGGGCGTGTGTCGTCGATGACGAGAACCCGCCAAAGCCAGCACAAGCGGCGCTGAAGGGGAGGATTCGCTAAGTAGTCCGGACCGCTCGTCACGAGGCACTACATCGTCTCGATTGAGTATAGTCTTGGGTAGCACCGATATGTACGGCATTCTCTCATCATGCTGACTGTCATTGCTAGACGCCATGATTACTGATTACTACAATGTTCAATTCGGAAGCACCTTGGACTAAATTGAACATGACTCACCAGGCATAATGTTTGCACGGAGCGTTATCAAAAATGACAAGGAGTAGATTCCACGTTCCGAAAATTTTGATCGATGCGGCATCAATGCACCAAGGCCCGTGCATCATGATGGGTCGAATAGCTGACCGTGAATATCACGGCCGCCACTAGGCAATTGCCGGTGACGGCGAGTTGATTCATTTTAAGTCATGCCATGTGTCATACGCTTGAGTGCGTGAATTTCTTTCAGTTCCCGTGGACAAGTTGTTTGTGGCTGTCCAAATCCGTCTGCGATCAAATGCAGGATTTTCGACTCACAAATGGACGGTCCAGCCTACATGAACTAAATTTAACCGATTTAGCGGCCACTGAGACCAGTAGTTTCCCAGTAAAATGGCCCGGGGTAGGTGATCCGAAGGCATTGCTGGATATGTAATACAACCCACTGGCAGTGGTACCGCATCCGCCGAGTCATGGTGGGCGTTGGTAAGCATAATCCCCGTTGCCATTGCCAACGCATGTATGATAAATGGGGTCGGAGTGTATAACTGCGCACCAGTAATGTTGACGACCTGTCCGGTGTACAACATTTCATTAATTTGTTTCTGCGCCTCACACCAGGTCCACCCGATCTGATGCCAGTCACTGCTCCTCATCTTCACCCATGCTCTCACTGGGATAACCATCGCCTTCCTCATCACCATACGCGTCTACAATATCCCACAGGGCACCGACCAATTCCCTCAATTCGTCTTCTTCTAATCCCATCGCTAATAAGGCACTGTCGTGTCGCTTTGCCGCATTCTCTACGAAATGGGCGTAATCAGATAGATAGCCCCCCGTGGACGGAGTCGTTGACATCGAAGACACCAACTTGAGTGTCTTGGGTCGAGTGTCTGGAAAGATAGGAGGGAAAGAGGAGGGAATTGGATAACCTGGTAAATGGTGCCTTCCCAGTGCGGTGTCAATTTAATCAGCGTCATGTGCACACGGAAATCACACACCACATCAAGAACGGCTGTTTCAGTTCATGAGCATTGCCCCACGCATCGTACATTGCTACTTCGTTCTGGGTGAATCCACGAGACACATCTCGTCGTGCAAACAGTGCCCGGTCCTGGGACGAGCTCAGAAATCAAGACCTTACTGTCTTCATCACTTACATCGGAGCGGAAGGATAAGCTGGACAGATCCTGAAGGTTCTGGGTGGACAAACCATGTGGATACAATGTACCACGGAGCATGGCAAGCGGAGACGACTTCCTCCAATTTAAGTGGGCCACCATGGTTTGGAGGTCGTCCAAGCTGCCCTTCAACCTATTTAAAGGGCCGTTAACCAATAAAGATTAAAAGCTATATGGAAGAACAACCTCAACGGAAGGGTCACAGTCTCGATGTGAGTCGACAGAACCGCAGAGGATCGGTAGAGAGACTTGTCCTGTCCTTGTTTTAGCTTCGGAGGGTATGAATGATGACGACTAACATCGACATTATATCCGGAAAACCAAGTACTCTTCTCCCATTGAGGAAGGGATAAAATTGGAACAGTCAAGTCACAAAATTCTGTGGCGCTTCGTAGTGAAAGAGCATCATTGAGAACTCGTTTTATCTGGGATGACTTTCCACCAGGGTTGGGAGGATGTACGCCTCAATTTAATACGGTAGCTCACATCCCCGAGATTGGCATCAAGTGGGCTGATGCTCGAAAGACAAGCGAATGTCATTAACGTAGCTTTTGGGTGCTCTGCACGGAAGGTGGTTAACAAGGCATCCGAAAAACCACCGAAAATTGATGTGTCTTGAATCATTTGCACCCCCTGTCGCATGAATCTTGTCGTTAAATCTCTTTTCATGAACGACATAGTCTTGTTCACCTGGAAATTGTTGCAATCTTCCGCCAGTAAGCGGAGGGACCCATCCGTAAGTTCCACGTCCTGACTTGCTCTTTGGTGCACGCGAATGGTACGTAGGGATACACGCACGTTGTCATACCGCGCAAAGGTCTCGCGACTAGCATTCCAATTGCCTTCGATAAGTTCCGGCGTATCCGGAACAGAGTGGATTGACTTGGGATCAAAAAAGACACGGCTAAAATCGGACCAATATCTGATTTTTGTAGCAATTGGCTCCACTTGTTCATTGTCCTCTTCGCTGTCTTCTTCAAGATGGGAGTGGTATTCGCTCTGGGGGATTCGCTCTTGCTCCTGGCGAACAACATCCCCCTGCCTGTAACGACAGGAATCTCCAAGTATGTTGCATTGGGTCTGAACGACTTACCACAAGGCCAGCCCCTCCTCCTGACTCGGATACGAATTCCTGGCGAGTGTACCGAAATTTGCTTTACAAGAAATACATCATGAGTTGATGCGTGCATATTCCTGCAAAGATCACTCCCACATTTCTGATCGAAAGCAAGGAGCCTCGGACATAGAGTTGGCTGATTCTATGAATGAGGTGGGTATCGTTGATTCCTATTAGGACGCTTTCCGCAAATCCTCGGACGTACGTGGTAATCACACCCCTCTTTGAATGAGATGCTATAGTCTGTTATGGAATCGTCGTGTTCATCATAGACGAAGTAGCTCTCCTGTGTATTCCAGTAATGGGTTCCAGTATAGTTTGAGAGCGGGCCGGCTTGGATGTGAATGATCTCCCTCATCGCTGGGCAGAGGGTGGAGTTGGAAACTCCCCTGGCCCGCGGCGGGGCTTACTCATCGTAACTTGAAGTGACGCATTGCCAGTGCTGCCGCAGTTACTACAGCAAGTTCCTTTCGCTACACAGCAAGTCTCATTCATAGTATCCCATGCCATTCCGCTAATCCGGGATAAGCAGACTGATGTTCATACAATTACTCGGGTTGCACAGGTTGGAGTGCCCATTTTTCTTGGTGCGGAGTTTATTATTGCCGGAAAGCGCTTACCATCCCAATTAATCGTAACAGGGCGTGAGGGCGAGTAAATGGGCGATGGTCCCTACCAAACTCGGCCCTGCGCATGCTGGAATTCAAGAGTTGAATGCGCCCGTGAGAACGAGTACTTTACCGATTTACACAATGTAAGCACGTTGCTCCTTCCTTACCAAGCGTGTTGTATTTGTTCCTCACCATCATGATCAGATCAACGCCCCCCCTTTCCTAAGTTCGGCGTCCGCTACATGTGTACTTCGTCATGTACCCTGACGAGTAGATGAACGCTGATAGGCGCTCATATCTATTTGCCACGAACTAAATCAGGATCTCGCCGCAGTCTCTGGTACCGAACAGAGACCGAGTTTTGTCAAGTTCCCGTGTACTAGTATGCGGTCCATTTCGTGTACCCCTTATCGATGACGAGACTAGAATCCTGGTCTGACCGTTTTGTATGTATGTCCGTCTTCCGTCTTCGCTCAAGCGCTAATCAGGCGGGTTATCGCGTTGCCAAATATGTGGCGTCAGTGTCACGCACAAGTGACCACAACCAACATTGTACCAATATGACCATATATTCTTCGGAGGATCTGTGACGCGCCTTTTCCATTCAAGAGATCTCATTTGACCAAAGGTGTAGTGAATGTGTCGGTGTCAATTTCAACGAAGATCTCGTATGTGCGCTTATGGTATTGCGGCCACAAGAGGTGGGCATATTATATTTAGGCGCTCGAGTTCCCAATGTAAAGACACTGCCCACCGCCAAACATCAAAGCGTACGCATGTCTTCGCATGATGGAAAGTTGCACTATGCTGACTCCATGTAGTCAGCGTACATAGCCTTCATCTGATGGAATCCCACCTAGCACAGACCATGTTGATCTATGCCAACATAAGGGTGATTCCCCGGATCTAACCAGTTTTCGCCTTGAGGTTTTTCCAAAGTGTCGTGAAGAGAATTCCTCCCACACCAACGAGTCCTATCTCTAGCCCCACGTAACTCGCCATCCCAACGGCGATGCCCGACCCGCCCCAGATAGCACCAGTCAATCGACCAACGTAGTTGGAGTATTGAATTGCCATGGAAGAACGCCTATTCCATTCTGGGGGAAGTTGTTTGCTCAAGAGGCTAAGTGTCACTGTTGTGGCGAGATTGAAACCTAGAGCGATGGACCACCAGCATGCAAACAAAGACCCATACACGACTTTGTTGGTGGCAAGCAGCGAAATGAATATTAACAGCCCACACAGTCCCAGGGAGGTCCCTAAGGCGAGTAGGTGGCGATCCTGGATATAGCGTGCAAACAGCATGTTCGCCAGGAAGAATGGGAACCCAGCGATTCCACCTAGTGCTATAAAATTTCCCGCTGCAAATGGGGTCCAGTCGAGGGTCGAGGTTGCCGCACCAAAGACAGGGAGGTTCGCCTCCCACGACCCGAGAACAAAGAAGCAAAGCATGGAAAACCAGCACATGCAAATAATGACGCCCCACTGCGGCCGTGTAATGAGTGATAAATGGGCGGTGAATGATGCCAGGCCTTCTCGGGATGATGCCCGGCGTGTGGTTTCAGCAAGTTGGAGCGGTATTGGATGTTCCGCGGGAACGGGTATTTCCCGGAAGTTCGGCCGCGTCTCCGTTGAGGGTACGTCTTCAAAATATCTGGCCACAATCAACCAGAAGATCACGTAGCAGCCTGCCATGATCCAACCAGGACTGGTATATCCGTTAAAGATAGCACTTTTGAACCCAACCCTGTAAAGGAGACCGCCGAGGAACGGACCGAGGGTCATTCCAAGAGCTTGTCCAATCACTAACCAGCTGGAAAGTGTTGTACGACGACGAACACCAACGATCAAGGGATCCGTGCAGTATCGCTTGCAGTACATGAAACCCGAGAATGAGACGCCGCTGAAACACCGCCCGACGAGGATCAAGTACAGGAAGTTGGCACGATATGCGATCGCATATGCGACGTGCCCCAGAATGGCCGCGAAGCACCCTACGTGTAGTGCTGCGGCGTACCGTCCTACAAATACGCGGATCAGCAATGAATTCAGGAGATGAAATGGAGGTGATAGTGATCTACCTTTGTCATACTTCGTCATTGGAATGAGTGCCATGCCGCTAAACAGGGTGGGTATGCCAATAACAATTCCGGAGAAGGTAGCGTTTCCGCCCAGAAATTCCGCATATTTACTCGAGGAGGAGACAATGATATAGAACGAGATCTTTTGCGGGACATGGGTCACACTATTGTAGAGCCACGTACAAATATGTCGTACTGCATACCTGCAACATGATTTGGTAGGCAATTATGATAACCAGGGAAGGCATCTTCGGGAGCTTGAACTCATCGCCCCGCTGGTCGGAGTCACTACTAGCAGATGTAAAAATTTGTCGCAGTGCGATCATCATGATGTCCTGGTACCGCAAGACAACGGTAAAGAACGCTTCTCCTGCGGACCATTACATGGATGGGATGGGGAACTTACCTCGTAAATGGTGGAGAATAGCAAACAACACTCTTACACCGCATTACTCACCAAGTACCCACGAGTGAGTCGTTGGGGTACCATGACTCAATTGGCTGCGTATTTTTCGACCTGCCTGAATCGGCCTCGGATCACATTCATCCGGATAACTTGCGCATCTCCATACTGGGGTTAACGTCATCGTCCAAGACGTGTCATGCAAGTAAGTTTGCACTAAGGCAGTGAGTAACTTGAAACCATCATAGTTCGGACGTTACTGAGCGCCACAAAAAGTAACTTGGAGGCGCCGGTCTCGCTGATGGTGGCTGCGAGGAATATAATTATTCCTCACTCAAAGAGTGGACATACTCTAGCATGAGGCCGGGACCCTTGGTGGGTCAGCATCCGGCGGGAATGGAACTATTAAGTAAATGTTTGGCTGCAGCTTCTCTGGTTCTCTCATGTAGTGGAGAGCGGAGCTTCTGCATTCTCCATTTGCCAGCGGATCTCTCCCGGGGAGGAGTTGGAAACTTGAATTTGGCAGAACCCTTGCCCTCACCTCCAGGCTCATCCCGGGCTTTACATTGTGGCACTTAATTCAGCCCAGACATTGCCGCGCAAAGGTACGGAACATGAATAAGAAAGCGCGAAATTCGATCAGCGCCAACAACTGCAACAGGGCGCATGATGTTTATTCATACAATAGGCGCCAGTCTGAGCTGGAATGAGACTAAGGCAGCTGTGTGATACGATGGTTCGCAAGGCGTCTAACTGAAACAAATAGAACATGCGCCACCAGTGCTTCCGCACATTGCATGTTCCTTTTGGGGGTCCCGAGGGGTATCACGGTATGCATCGGGGATCCGAGGCGGCTGCAGTATTTCATTCAGCGTTTAATCACTGGGATCTATGAAATTTCGGCCCGTGTACAGGACACCGCTACGTGCCCTAAGGGATCGCCTCATGTTCCAAGGTTGGCGCCGGGCTGGTTGCTTCCCTGTAGAAGACTAGCCATCACACGCCCTGATTCGCATATAAAGGTGGGATAAGTAGGGATCAGAATCTCACAACATTCTTAACCGATAACTCACCAATGGCGCCTCTCTCTACCTCTGATCTCAATAACCCAAGCGCTTTCCCTGCATTCCTGAACCTCCCAGACGAATATGAGATAAACGATATGTATTTCTCGACTGCGAAACCGCGAAAGCACTGGTGTTTTCTCGGCCGGGTGGTCAGTAGTGGCGTTCTGGTGCGCCTTACACTAGAGGTAGAGGACAGGAAGGGACACAAAATTCTGGTTGCATTCCACACCAACGATCGTGGCGCTGCTTTCCAGGCTCTCTGCACTCCTGGGAGTACCATCGCAGTTCTTTACGCCACGCAACACACATTCGCGTTTAGCCCACCTGGCTTGCGAATAGAAGAGAGTTCCCACGTCAAAGTGTTCCCTTACCCGCTAGAAGCAATGCTTAGGACGAGCAGAGCAATCTGCGAGAGGAACAAGGTTGCGAAGTGTGAGGTTTGTAGAAGAGGAGATGGGACGAAGAATTGCGCACGATGCAAGACCGCGAAGTATTGTTCCAAGGCGAGTCTATTCAGCTCCGCTGCCAGCCATCATAGCAACAATCTTGATTCAGGGATGCCAGACGAATGGATGGGCGGCGCATAAGGATGAGTGTGCCATTTTGCGCGACGTACAGTGGTTTGTAACCAGGAACTGGGAGACTGGCATCAACACGCATGCGTTTCCTGTCGAACGGGTGCCTTGGCGCGCATTGACAGTTTGACGTACGCAAGTGATCACAGCATGGGCATGGATGTCTTGTGTGTACTCTTACCAATATTGTACAATGATTATTCCTGTCATGCTACTGTGTAGAAAAGTGGGTCCACCCACGAGGGATGATCTATTTGCTGAGTATGCTCGATCGAGGTATTACGTCCCGGTAAATGCACCCAATAGCGTGAAAGCAAATATACGTGTTGTTGATGACAGGATGTAGGCGATATACTATTGTTTGGGGCTATGATGGAACTGTTGGAAGAAGTTAGCCGCCGAAGATATGAGTGCTTCAAGGCACCTACTATGTCACGTAACTGGGCTTGGGCGTCGTTGAATTGCTTCTCAAGAAACTTGGACTGCGAAACGAAGTACATTTTAACCCGTAGATCGGTACAGATAACCCAAGGTCACCTTCTTGTTCAAATTGTTGATATCTTCTGTCAATTCTTTTTCTTGTCCTTTCAATTCTTGTTCCATGGCTTTTTGGGGTACCATCATAAACCTGATCAACCAGTCATTCAGCGTGCCGTCTCGAGTAGGGACGACATACATCTTTCCTACACCCTTGTACAAATTGACATCTCCTTCGATGGTTGCTATTTCACTAATGGTCAGCTGGACGATTCGACGTTCGCGTTCCTTCGCAGCAGATTGTTGCTTTGCCAAGTTCAAGGCCCGCTGCGATTGCACTGCGGTTTGTTGGATCTGCACTAGGATCTTAAGGAGGACGAGTAAGTTGAAGTTTGACGTCATAAGAGGAACCAAGGAAATGCACCTTTCTCAAGGTTTCGTCAGACAACGTAGACATGATGAACGATGGTCATTGACGAAGGCGCATTTGTAATGGGTACTAAGCTTGAAGCTTGTAAGTAGTACTGTAATAGTCCCTAACCTTACGGAGTTCGAAATTTATTCTTTTACCCTCGACGCGTCGAACAGCTTCGCCTGATCACGAATACGACAACGACGGTTTCATTTCTCTACCATGGCTTCATTCGAGGATTACGACGAGTTCGGGAACTACATTGGTGCGGACCTGGGCTCTGAGGATGAAGAGGAAGAGGCGATGGAGACAGGCTTTGGCGAGGCACCACGGCACGAACCTGCACCTACCCTCGAAGATTATGAAGACGAGCCAATGCAGACGGAGGAAGCAGGTGCGCTCATGGAGGTGGAGGGTGAGTACATTGGTAGCGGCGGAAATACTCTATATCAACCTCGAAAACTAGAAGCCGTGCACAATGCTGTCATTCTGCACGAAGATAAGCAATACTACCCTTCTGCCGAAGAAGTGTACGGGGCAGATGTGGAGACCATCGTTCAGGAAGAAGACGCGCAACCACTCTCAGAACCAATCATCGCCCCCATAAAAGTGCGGAAATGGACGGTAGAAGAGAAAGATATGCCCGAAACACGCTTTGATAAGGGGTGCGTCATACGTTGTTGGGCCCCTTCTAACTCTTATTAGATTGCCTGGTCAGGTTCCTACTGAACATGATGTCTTTTCCCGAGATGATACGAAATGTGGCCATAGTTGGACACTTACATCACGGAAAGACGGCGCTTATGGACATGTTGGTTTTTGAAACACACAAGCTTATGTGGGACGCGGATAATCCGGTTTGTGAGTTAGTCTCCTTCAGTGGCTATAACTTAGACTTCTCTGTCCCCAGTTGAAATACACGGATACGCATGTCCTGTCGCGTGAACGAGAAATTTCGATCAAGTCCTCCCCAATGTCGTTGGTTTTATCGACCACCGGCGGCAAATCGCATTTGTTACATCTCATCGACACACCGGGACACGTCAACTTTGTTGACGAAGTGGCATCAGCGATGCGGCTAGCCGATGGCATTTTACTGGTGGTTGATGTTGTTGAAGGGGTCCGTCTCGACCTGTTAGAGTTTTTGTTTCAAGCTGAATGGCTAATACAGGTGATGGTTAACACCGAAGCTATCATACGTCATGCCCTCCAGGAGGGTATCAAAATCACACTCTTGGTGAACAAAATCGACCGACTTATCCTTGAGTTGCGCATCAAACCTACTGATGCTTACTACAAAATCAAACACACGATAGAAGAGATCAATACATTCATCAGGTTGCCTTGCTTTCATATCCAGAGGTACTGTCCTAACTGGTTACGCTTGACAGTGGTATCGATCCAGACCCAGAGTTACGTCTCAGCCCTGAAAATGGGAACGTCGCGTTCGGAAGTACAGATATGGCTTGGTGTTTTACCCTCCGGTCTTTTGCCCAGATGTATGCAGACACATATGGTCCTCTTGATGTGTCTGCCTTCGCTGGTCGCCTCTGGGGAGACATTTACTTCAACATTGAGACACGGAAATTCACACGTAAGGCCTCCGACCCCGAACAATCTCGAACATTTGTCCATTTCATCCTGGATCCTCTATACAAGCTTTATAGTCACGTGCTTAGCGAGGAGACAGATGACCTCAAAGAGACACTCGCGTCCCTCAAAATCACACTGAAGCCTGTGATGTACAAAATGGATGTTCGACCACTGCTCAAGGTGGTTCTTGATCAATTCTTCGGGCCTACAACGGGGTTGGTAGATATGATCGTCGACCACATCCCATCTCCGATGGTTGGCGGACCAAATAAAGTCGAGCGGATATACACAGGTCCACAGACGTCGGAATTTGCTTTATCTATGAAAGCTTGCGATGGACAGGGCCCGTTAATGGTCCAAATAACCAAGCTTTACCACACGACGGATGCCCAGTCCTTCAGAGCATTCGGCCGTGTTTTGAGCGGAACATTGCGAAAAGATGCGCAAGTTAAGGTTTTGGGAGAGGGTTATTCGCCGGAAGACGAAGAAGATATGATGAAAGCCACGGTTGAAGGGCTTTGGATAAGTGAATCACGGTAAAGGGTGTTCCGCTTTACATGACACCCACATGTTCACATTAATCTCCAGATATTTCATCCCAGCAGACGAGGTACCAGCTGGAAACCTCGTACTCATTGGTGGGGTCGATGCTTCCATCTCCAAAACGGCTACGCTTGCCTCCGTCGATACTGAGGACGACCCCTATATTTTCCGACCTATCAAGCATATGACTGAATCAGTTCTGAAAGTAGCCATCGAACCCATCGCGCCGTCCGAGCTTCCCAAAATGCTATCCGGGCTGCGAAGTATCAACAAGTCCTACCCTCTCGCCGCCACTAAAGTGGAGGAAAGCGGCGAGCATGTGCTGATTGGTACGGGGGAACTATATTTGGACTGCATATTGCACGACCTTAGGAAACTGTTCTCGGAAATTGAGATTAAAGTGTCCGATCCCGTCACAAAATTTTCAGAGACGGTATTGGAAACGAGCGCCTTGAAATGTTATGCTGATACGCCAAACAAAAAGTGGGTCACTGTGACAGACGTCCATTGAAGCAACGCACTAACGAGATGATCAGGAACAAGATTACAATGATCGCGGAGCCCCTTGAAAGAGGGATAGCCGAGGACATTGAACGCAGCAGGGTGACAATGCGAATGACCCCGAAAGAACGAGGAACATTCTTCCAGGAGAAGTACCAATGGGATCTCTTGGCATCAAGATCGATATGGGCCTTTGGACCAGATGATAGCGGGCCGAACATCCTGTTGGACGATACATTGCCCTCGCAGGTAATCAATTCTTCGTTGTGTGCCCGAGTCCATACCGTTGACCCTTTATAGGTAGATAAGAAGCTACTGGTGTCCGTCAAGGACTATGTTAAACAGGGATTCCAATGGGGCGCACGGGAAGGTCCTCTATGTGACGAACGTAAGTCACGATAGTGTTCTTCACAATGGAATGTCTAACTGACGGGTGCCCGACAGCGATGCGCAATGTCAAGTTCCGGATATTGGATGCCAGCTTGGCGCAGGAACCGATCTTCCGTGGTGGAGGACAAATCGTACCTACGGCGCGACGCGTGTGTTATTCCTCATTCCTGATGGTAGGTCCTCCTTTTCGCTCTTCACACGTACTGGGTTGATTTGACATGTCTGGTAGGCTACGCCGCGCCTGATGGAGCCCATATACTATGTAGAAGTGCAGGCCCCAGCGGATTGTATTTCTGCCGTGTATACGGTGCTTGCTAGACGGCGAGGTCACGTTACACAAGACACACCAAAGGCTGGATCTCCCTTGTACACCGTCAAGGCACTCATACCTGTCATCGATGCGAACGGCTTCGAGACGGACTTGCGCACTGCGACGCAGGGACAAGCATTTTGTTCACAGGTGTTTGACCATTGGTCTATTGTCCCGGGTGAGTGACCAAACACTGTCTGAGGAAGGTAGACTGTCGTATTAAGTGAAGTGACAGGTGACCCTACGGACACGAGCATCAAACTCAGGCCACTGGAGCCTGCTTCCGGACAAGCACTCGCGAGGGACCTAGTACTAAAGACGCGACGGCGAAAGGGACTTGGAGACCAGATAGCGGTGTCCAAATACCTCGATGATGAGTTTGTGGTACGTCATGTCATGGTATTGCGGGTCTGCATGCTGAGTTGATCGATGTTGCAGCTCGCACTGTCGGCATCGGGACACGCTGATTTACTTGGATAGACTTAGTAGTTGAGCATGTAACTAGCGTATGGTGATCATGGGAACGAGCGGGAGCTGCCACGATCGACGAAGAACGTAGGACGTGGCGGGGTGACGCAGAGCGTGGGAGAGTATACGTGGCCTTGTTAACCGGGCAGGATTTAGAGCGTGTCTTGCGTTTCTTTTAGTTTTCCAACACAACTTGAACTTCGTTCCTTTCTTCAACTGGTCCTTCGTATTTATCACGATGCGAAGCGTAGCGCTCTCTGTTGTCCTCGCCGCCGCCGCAGCTGGCGTAAATGCTGTTGACGACCAACCTGTATTCAAGGTAGGTCACTTCCATGCGCGTCGTGCATCTCCCTGATCACGCGTTCACCTTTCTATTTAGGCGACGGATATCACCGCCCCGTTCATCGAACAATTCACTGACGACTGGTCTGAACGCTGGACGCCCTCAGAGGCTACCAAAAAGACCCCCGTCGGCGGCGAGACCTTCTCCTATGTCGGCGAGTGGAAAGTCGAGGACCCTGAAACACCTCTCGTCGTCGGCAAGAGGGCTCTGGTCGCAAAATCCAAGGCTGCACACCACGCCATCTCTGCTCCTTTCTCGACCCCTGTTGACTTCAAGGCCAAGCCCCTCGTCGTGCAGTACGAGGTTCAGTATCAAAAAGGCGGGAACTGCGGTGGTGGTTACATCAAGCTGCTCGAGGATGGCTTCCAGACGAGCGGCAAGGAATTCTCAGACACGACCCCTTGGGTTATCATGTTCGGACCTGACTTGACGTGTCCCGGCAACAAGGTAGGTGCCAGGTCTTGCTGCTGTCCACGTGTGCTGATATGGATGTCACGCGTAGGTACACTTTATCTTCCGTCACAAGAACCCCGTGACTGGCGAGTACGAAGAGAAGCACCTCAAGGTTCCTCCCAAACCAACCTTTGGCAAGGACGTCAACATCTACACCCTCATCGTCAAGTGAGTTGGATTCTCGGGGGTATTGATGATATCGTTGACCAGCGCATAGCCCCGACAACACGTATGAGGTCCAGTTCAACGGCAAATCTCATTCAGAGGGCAGCCTGCTCGAGAACTTTGAGCCCCCTGTCAACCCTCCCAAGGAGATTGATGATCCCGAGGATGTCAAACCTTCAGACTGGGTTGACACTAAGCGGATTCCCGACCCCGAGGCTGTCAAGGTAAGACACCTCTTTTAATCTATTTTGCTAGCCCTGTTAAATCTCTGAATGCCTAGCCTGATGACTGGGACGAATCTGCACCTTATGAGATCCCCGACGAGGAGGCTGTCAAGCCTGAAGGTTGGCTCGATAACGAGCCCCAGGAAATTCCTGACCCTGGTGAGGCTCCTATCAGCCGGATGCGTGTCATGAGACTGACGATTCTTCAGATGCGGAAAAGCCGGAGGAATGGGATGACGAGGAGGACGGTGATTGGATCGCTCCTACTGTCCGCAACCCCGCATGTGACGAGGCGCCTGGCTGTGGTGAATGGAAACGGTATGTAACTATGCTGGTATCAAGTTTGTCCCAAACTGATGCAGGGGATTCAGTCCAATGATGGCCAATCCCGACTACAAGGGCAAGTGGTACGCGCCTATGGTTGACAACCCAGAATACAAAGGCGAGTGGGCTCCCAGTAAGATCCCCAACCCAACCTTCTTTGAGGACCTCGAGCCTGTCAAGCACCTCAACAAGATTGTGCGTTCCATCGCGTATTGTTTTCCGTTCCTCCGCTCATTATGTCTGTTTTTAGGGTGGTGTTGGTATCGAACTTTGGACCATGACTGAGGACATTCTCTTTGACAACATCTACGTCGGACACTCCGTTCAAGATGCGGAAACTCTGCGCGCCGAAACATGGGCTGTCAAGCATGCACTCGAAGAAGCTGCGAAGGCGACGCCTGACGTCGAAGAGCCCGTAGTGATTCCAGACTTCGCCGCTGACCCTGCTGGATATGTCCGTGCCAAGATTGCCGTGTTCCTCGACGCTGCTCGCGAGAATCCCGTTGGTGCCATCACGTCCCACCCTGAGACTGCTGCTGGGTTGCTTGGTGTCGTTGTTACGCTCTTTGGTCTGCTGGGTGCATTGTTCGGCTTGGTTGGCGCTGCCCAGAAGCCCATCCCGAAGGCAAGCTCGAAGAAGACCGACGCGCCCACGGCAGACGACAAGAAGGAGGAGAAGGCACCTGTTGCACCTGCTGGTGGTGAGAAAAAGGACGGAGAGACTCCTCTCAAGAAACGCAAGTAGACGAGTTGTCTAGTGGCCACAAAAATCTCGGCGTCGAGGGAGCCGAGTGGAGGGGCGATGGTTGGTGTAATACGTGGAGGACACGGGTGGCGTTGGGTATTTGGCACAACACTGTCCATCATTCTTTGACACCATACTCCGCTGCGAATAGGGCGTGCTGACAACTGATAGCACAATCTGGAATTTTCCTCTCTTTTATCCTTGATTTTCTTTTATTATACACTGGCATCCCGACGTGTTAGTTTCGTGATTGTTTCCGTAGCATTTGTCTTGTCTAGCATTAGCTAGGAGATGAAAAGAATGTATGGTGTTCTCCATGATCAAATGATGCTCCGCGCGTAACAATTTTAGTGGTTGGATTCAGATCACACTACTACCAGGTCCTATGCTCATCCTCCCCACACTACATACATACCTCTCACAACTGCTTTCGCCGTCATACATACACACTGCGCTGCTGCTTACGCCTGAAGGGGCGTTGGTGTCATATGCCTCTCAGATGAGCGCGGAGGGCTCTTCGGGAGCCACACCAGCGCACGGATCACCATCCAGCTCCAGCAGTCCCACTGTCTCAGGGGCTAGCGTAGCGCCCCCCAGCTCGAATTCCGTCAAGTCGAACGGGTCATCCCACTCGGGCACACCACAGGGTTCAAAACCTGGCAGCGTTGCCAGTGTAGAGACGCACACAGGACCTGTGGCACAGCAAAGGTCCAAGGACGAGGTTCGGATGGTAGCGGGGCTCGGCGCGGAAGTGTGGGCTGAGACGAGAGAAGAGGGAGAAGGGATGGTCGAGTGCGAGGTACGTTCGCTCGTGTGCATTGTCGATACTGAACTGTCGATGACGGGTACGGTATGTCTCCAGCTCGGACGGATTCTGGTGCTCGCGGTGGAGGACGACGATGGGAGAACGGCCGGGGAAGGTACGGAGCCGCTGCTGTTGCTCGCGGTGAATGGGACGCTGGAGGCGGACTGGGATGTGATGCGGGTCAAGGTATGTATATGGTCGTGTGCGCGACTCTCGGGGCTGAGCGTGTGGCATGCAGGCACATAAGTTGGCCAAGTTTCTTGCGCCGTCTGTGAACAGGCATCGTAGTTCGATGGATACGACGGCGGCGGGCTCTCGCTGGACGCGAAGTACGGCGACGTCTCCTGGACGAGGGCTTAACCGGTGACTAGTATTTAGCTCTCTACCAAGTAAATTACATCCGCGGGAAAAAAACGTAGACCGTGTCGGAAACACCTTTGACGATGACGACGACGTGGTTGTGCACAACGTCGGCGCTACGTCTGTCGCGCCCAGCTTTCGCGTCTCCGTCGCGACTAGCACGACATGCGCGTCATCGGTCCGTCAGTGCCTTTGCAACGCCCCAGCCCGGACCGTCCACGTCGACCCATGCACGCTCGTCGCCGCTCTCGTCGACCAAGACGGTGGACCCGCACGCCTTGCTCAAGACAGAGATGACCCACGTCCGCTCTGCACTGCTCAATCTGCTCGGTTCATCGCACCCAACGCTCTCCCAGATCGCGGCGTACTACTTCCACCACCCGTCAAAACAACTACGCCCGCTCCTCGTCCTCCTCTTTTCCCGGGCGACCAACGGCCTTGGTTCTCATTTCCCGCTCAAGCTCTGGTCTGCAGAACACTCACGTCTCAGCCCTGAGCAGCTCGACGCGCCGCTCTCGCGTCCAGACGTGCTCAACGACTTTAATCCCTCCATGCCAGATCACACCACCTCCTTCAACTCTCCCTTTGATCTCCGTCCTCCCCCAACTCGTACATACCCCTCACCGCCCCCGTCTCTCTACGCTGAATCTGCCGTCTCGCTGCCCCAACTCGCACATACCCTCCTTCCCACCCAACTCCGTCTCGCTCAGATCGTCGAGATGATACACGTCGCGTCCCTCCTCCACGACGACGTTATCGACAAGTCTGACCTCCGTCGTGGTGCCCCCTCGGCGCCTGCTGCCTTTGGCAACAAGCTCGCCGTCCTCGGGGGTGACTTTTTGCTTGGCAGGGCTAGTGCGGCATTGTCGCGACTCGGTGACAGCGAAGTCGTCGAGTTGATTGCGAGCGTGATCGCGAATCTGGTCGAGGGTGAGATCTTGCAGATGAAAGGGGCTGGTGTCGATCCGTCGAGCGAGGTCGACTTGGCGAGTCTGCATGCACAACCCGCGCACACGGAGGTACCGGATAGGTGGAGTACCTATCTCAAAAAGACGTATCTCAAGACGGCGTCATTGATGGCGAAAGGTGCACGGGCTGCTGTCGTGCTTGGAGGTTGCCAGGAGGGTGAGGTTTGGAAGGAGGTCGCGTATGCGTATGGGCGGAACGTCGGTATTGCGTTCCAGGTGCGTCGTCTCGTCGTTTGGGTGCTGTCTCGTGTGACGTGTTCTCCACGCTCTTTTAGCTTGTGGACGATATTCTGGATTTCTCTTCCTCGACGGCACTCGGCAAGCCGGGCTCGGGGGCGGACCTTCGTCTGGGACTCGCGACGGGTCCGGTGCTGTACGCTGCGGAGGAGTATCCCGAGCTGGAGCCCTTGATTGCGCGCGGGTTCAAGCAGGATGGGGATGTCGAACGGGTGAGCGTCGTGTGCCTCTGTTGCTAATTGCATCGCTGAGGATTCCTGTTCGGGCTTAGGCACTGTCCTTGATCCATGCTTCATCTGGCGTTGCTCGCACTCGTGATCTCGCGCAAGCACACGCTGAAAAGGCGAGGGAAGTGCTCGGTGTACTCCCTGCGAGCGAGGCCAGGGAGGCGTTGGAAGCATTGACGGATGGGGTTGTCAGACGAGGGTGGTGAGTGTGCCGGTGAGGAGTGGTGAAGACCATGAGATACATGGCTCGCTCGGACAAGGGAGACACTTAGAGAACAATGCACACTACTTAGCATGCACGTACCGTAATAGAATAACTTAGGTGGTGATCGGGGTCCTCACAACCGCAAGTCGTCAAGGCAAAGGCAAAGGCAAAGGCTCGCTTCGTCTCTCAAGCTGCGACTCTAATGCGTTCCTTCGCGGCAATACCACTCCTTTTCGCAGTGCTAGTCGCCACCCACGGCGACCACGACGCTGCCGAGAATGCGAAGCTCGCCGGCGTCGACTACGCCATCCGTCATGTACGTCTCCAAGACATCCGATCCCGGGCGCACATCTCACCCTTCTGACGTCTTCCGTTCTAGATGGCTTCTGAGCACCACATGTGTGTATCCCATCTCCCTTTTCGAGAGCGACGCTTGACACATCTCTCTGGATTCGCAGTGATTCGTTCGACCTCGAGAGCTTCTTCCAATTGCACGACCTCAACCAGTACGTCTCGTCTCCGTGACCCGGCTGTCCCCGGACCTTATCACTTGTCTCGCCCGCCCTCTAGAGATGGCGTATGGGACCGTGAAGAGATCGAGGCCATCTACGGCGTCCACCACGTGTACTCGCAAAAGAAATCCAAGGCAAGTCCCCCCCCGCACCCCCTCTCCCACCGCTCACCCCTCCCCAGGACGAGCTCGAACACCAACAAAAAGCGGATCACGTCGTCGACACCGTCCTGAAAGCGCTGGACAAGAACGGCGACGGCAAAGTGACCCCCGAGGAGTTCGAGGCCGCCGGGTTCCACAGCCTGCCCTCGTTTGACGACATCGGCGCCGAGGGCCACCACTATGACGTCGAGAGCGGTAAGTCCTGCGTCCGTTCCTGGTTGCCGTTCCGGACCCCGCGCTCACGAACGACGCCAGAGTTCTTCCTCCACCACGAAGGTGCGTTCACCCCGTGCGCCTGCGCGCGCGCAGCCGCACGTTCATCCCGTCACAGAGCAATACCATTCGACCCCCGAAACGCAGACGGACGAGGCGTACAACCACCCTGAGGACGTGGCGCATTTTTCCCACCACGAACACATCGAGCTGCTGGAAGCCGAACGCGAGGCCAAGTACCAGGGCATCACCGTCCAGGAAGCCCTGCGCGCGCACGAAGAGGCTGCTGCGAAAGCCGAATCGGCGCAGAGACCGAAGATAACGCGGGGTGCGCCCAAGCAGGATCCGGAAGTCAAGTACAAGGATATCGCCAAGGAGATGGAGAACCAGTCCGAGTGGGGGACGGGCGAGCAGGGGTACAAGCAGCCCAAGTCGCCGGGCGAGAAGATGAGGTCAGTATCGCGTGTCGTCTGCCGATGCGTTGCGTGCTCATCCCTCATAGGAAGAATCTACCCTACAAGGTACGGGATTATTATGCTCGCGCTGAGCGGGATGTAGATGGACCGTTGACGTCTAGGAACGCATGCAGTACAAATTCAAGCGTAGTTGGGGCGACTTTTAGCGATCCATCGACATTTTGTGCACGCGTGGTTTTCCATATTGTTACTCTGAAATCGCACCACATTTCTATACCCTCTACTGCTGTATGTTTGCATCTTTTCGCGAACTATAATCAGACCATGCACGTCGTTCCACGAGGTCGAGTGAAGCATTACATTCCCGTGCAAAAACAGGCCAACGGAAAATAGGAAAGGTCGTCCGTACAAGAAGCAAGCCAAAGGATGACCTCGGTGGTCATTGGCCATCGAACATATCCTCCACCAACCCCTGCTCCACAGCCTCCCAGTCGATATTCCCTCCGCTCGCATACACGCTCTCGTAGGTCGAGATGCTCACATTTGAGAAAAATGCCTTGAGATCGCGCACGGAGTCGATCTGCCGCAACGCGCTCAACATGGGCCGTCGCGTCGCTTGCGTCTCCGCCATCGATGGGAAACTGACAGACGGGAACGCGAGGTGGCCGTTCTTGGATCGGGTACGCTCCTGTGGCAAAGCGTGCATCAGCGGACAACCTGGACGTCGTGCGACGAGGCACCCACCCGAGCGTCTGGAATAGGAAGGCTACCGACGATCTCTGCGAGTTGGTCGAACATGGCCTCGGGATTCCACACGTCTGGGTGGAACACGGCGTCGACCGTGTCGGTGATGAACATCCACTGGTGTCTGAGATGGCGTCAGCGGATTCCGAGTGCCCGACAAGTCAAGTGGGACGTACATTTGGAACTCGGGGGTTTGGAGAGCAAGAAGTAGATCCAGGCATTTACTCGCAGCGAGAATGAGATGGAGATCCTCAGACTCGTCGGCGGGCACCGTCACGGTGATTTGTTCGAATATTCGGTACTGTAATCCAGTGAAAAGGGTGCTTCAAGGCAGGGAGAGGAATAACTTGCCAGTTCGGTCAAGATGACCGGCCAGAAGCTGGTCAAGTTGTGCGGGGAGAGGCGACAGAGTAGCACGCGGATACACAAAAACACCTCACTCTGTACTATGGGCGAGGGAACGTTGCGCAGCGTGTCCACCAGCTTCTCTTGCACACTGGGTAATTGTGTCAAGAAATGATTCTTCTCTCCACAGAAGAGGACGAATGACAGCCGTCGCAGGTTAAGAGACCGAACCAGCATCTCGTTCTCGCGGTTGACGAAGATGTTGGTAGACGGTGCAGATGCAATACGACCTGCAAGGGCTCAACAAGAACACGCGACACGCGAAGACATTAGACATACCAAGCAGTTCGCCAAACGATGTCTTGTCCGAGTCAAAGAGAGTCTTAATAATTGTTTTCCATCTGAGAGCTGCCGCAGGATTGGATTGAAACAACCGGCTATCATATAAGATATCGGACACTGGTGTGCGCCAAACCTTGAGTGCGGGAGGCAGTTTGGTGAGTTCTGATATGATATCGACCACTGTATTGTCCAAATCCAAAGGGCTAAGCACAAGTCAGATCTTGCTACTAGGTCAAAGAAAAAGCGGTTTACCGCGTTTTTGCCTTCACAGCCTGGTTGACGATGTAGTACACAATGTTATTGCAAGTACTTGCGACTCTGTCGTTGTCCATGAAGAATTTTCGAAGGTTAGGAACCACAGTGGTCGCAACGAAATCGACAATCTGTTTAGGGATGAGTACCCGGGATCGAACTAATCACGGTGCATTACCTGGGACGGCAGCTCGTTGCCCCATGTCGGCTTGGCGGTATCTAGCAGAGACACTGCGCTCGCATCGACCTTCTCGTTCGCCTTGGAATCTGTAACTGACGCGCAGCTCAGCAAGCGGAGCGTCACTAGATATTTTCCTTACCACTGCGAGGCGCAGGTGATGATCTACCATTGACCATGGATTCCTTCGTTGTACGTCTTATCCAACTCGAAGGCTCGGTAGTCCGGCCGACAAAAGTCACGCATGCGTCGAGGAGCTTCCCAAACGTTTCTTGAAGGTCTTTCTTGATTCGCTTGTCATCCATGGCCGTCGTCTGGGTAACTTTATCTCCCAGCACGCGAAGACACCTGCAAACTTCCTTTAAATATGGAGTCGGTTCGACTGGACGTCCTTCCTACCTGAGCGTTAAATAAACTTGCGAACGAAACTCCCGAGTGCTAGAAGCAACATCCTTTGCCAGTTGCATAAACCTTCCCCAAACTTGGAGAGCCAGTGGTCCCTCTAATCGTGATAGGTATTGCTCCAGGAACTTGAACAGAGTAGCATCAGAACTGAGGGCAAGTTCGTCAGTTCTGGTATCCGGTAGCTGGTCGGTTGTACCCACACATCGGGGTTGATATACTTCCGACTCCTCTCAGAACCGCCTGGCGAGCGAATGACAATGCTCTCGCATATCATATGCACAGCAGAGTGAGCGCTTGCAATGAGAATGTCGACCAATTCAAACGCAATGCTTTCGGAAGGACTTGGGTTCTTGGATTGACGCCTAAGCTCGAGATCCCAACAACCGATCACGCCCTCCAGAACTTCCGAGGGATAAACACGAAAAAGATATTCCAACACCCTCCGACAACGACTCCGCGTTCGACTATAGATCATGGCCAGCGAATCGTCTTCGGAGCGCCTCGTACTTGGGCTAGTCCAGACGAGATTAATCCATATCGAAAACAAAACGTGGACACCGTCATAGAGCGAGCGGAAGCCGGGAGAGCGGACCTGAAGATCTAAGCTGAACCCCCCAACTATCCGGGCAAGACGGACTCACCGCGGCCTGTTCTTCTGAAGGCAGAGTAGCTTCCGCGGTGAAAACGTTCGACACAAGGCCAAGGATCCCGGTGCTTTCTCCGCCGGACTTCTCTTGCGTCGGAGTGTCTTCGTCCTGTTGGGCCAATTCGGAATAGTTTGCTAAACCCAAGAGGAGCAATCGCTCCAAAGTATTGAGCAACATGACAAACTCAGCATCGGTCGCAACAATCGTGCTTGCACTCGACCCATCCGACTGAGTAGCTCGAATCACGCCATCCAGCAGTGATCGGAGCTGTCGGCAAGTACAATCAGCCAAGGGCGGGACCATCCCTTGAAGTGCCGGTTGGAATTGCGGGATAGCCATAAGAACGAAGTCAAGCCAATGTTGTTGAACGGGTCGATTATGGGGCACGGCAATCCCATCCATAAGCGTCTGCGTCAAAAGGGGATTTACAGTGTACGACCTCTTTCCAGAAATAAGGGAGCCTTCAGCGCTGCTTTGCTCTTCAGCGTTTGCATGAGCAATGTGAGCTGTAGACGCTGAGATCAACGAATGAAGAATGCGGAGGAGCTTGTTCTGGAGGTCAAGGCGTTTCAGATGGACGAAAAAGTATAATTTTCCGATGATAATGGGTTCTAGGGTCTCGAGAGTAAGGTAATCCACCTCTCCACGGGCGACGATGGCTTGTAAGATATCAACAGCTGTCGACTGAATCTTGGTGTTCAATGGGTCCATTGTTGGTGCGTGTTGCTCTTTCGGCTCTGACTGAATGAATCTACACAAAGGTGAGAACGTAACCAGGGGGACTTGCAGGGTGTACATATGTGCATACCTCGACAGAAGTTCAACCAAAACGTCCAAGAAACTGGATTTTGGGTCGACGAGTGCTGAATGAATTGTAAATATACCGAATTTTTGAAAAAGGGATCAAATACCTGTTTCCATCCTCTGCACCAGCAGCTGGTATTGAATCCGTTGAATTGGAGTACTTCGGGCAGTCTTCGTGAATCCTTGTCCGCCAAACTGGACTATGGAATGTAGGACCTCGAGCAGATGGTGGACATAACGCTGATCGAATTTCTGCTCATAAAAGTAGCTCCGAATTTCCTTGCCTCTGATCTTTATCACGGTAGGTCTTTGCCGAATTTTGGGATCAAGTAGGTCGTAGAGGAGCGGTTCCAGTACCCTGTAGGATCCTATCATCAGTACCGTCCACTGCGGTCAGTCGCTAGATGCATACCGTATGTAAGATCTGAGGTTGCATCTCATCCAGGTCTCTCCGACACGGCGGGAGGTGGGACAATCATGCTTCAGTGTTTCCAGAACAATCATCATGGGAACTTTGAAACGGAAACCAGGGATACTTTCGTCATCTGGGGTTAACCAAACTCAGCATCTCCTCCTGCTCGTCCAACGTTGAACTTACCTGACAATCTCCAAAGAACACCAAACGCTTCAAAAGCATTGTGGACAATGCAAGGCTCTGGAGAACTCATGCTCTGAGAGATGATAGACTCCACGAAATGATGGCTAGTGGAAGATTCCAGTGTCCATACCAGACTGACGGCACGAACATGGAAGACTGCCCAGTCCTGATGGAGAAACCTGAAGAGCTGTAAATGCTGTTGAGGGAACCCCGGAGAGCTGACGACAGTATCACCAACCTTCTTCACCATCCGACCCGCTACTCGCTTTTGGTCGGGGACGAACTTCGGGACAAATTTAGACGACCGCTGAAGAGAGACAAAGATAGAGATGCTGCTGTCGACCAGATTGAAGTCGACGTTCTGAGAATGGAGCCTGAGTCTACGACATGAAACAAACAGGAAAGCTCCGACCTCAACATCCAGACTATCTAGTACGTCGCTAATCCATGCTGATGGATCCCAAGAGATCTCCAACAGGCCCTCATAAGTTGCTTCGACAAACCCGATGAGCTTTTCAAGTGACGACAGGGCACGCGAATATGATATCCTCAGAAATGAACTGATATCTTGCTGCCGAACCGCGACTTGCGCACAAAGTCGGCTGAATGCAAATGAATGTTCAACAACAGAAGTTAAAGGCACGGCCGAATGGTTGTTGGCGACAGAAGCGGGAGAATCGAGGCCATAGAAAGCCAAACCGAATGCTAAAGAGCTGAGCGTCGATTCCTGTGATGGATCTGCGAGCTTTGGGCGTTGCTGCAGAGCATCTGGGGAAAGGTGTCGTAATATTTCATCTTGAAGCAGAAAACACTCCCGGACCGCGGGTGAGACGACGCGAGACGAGTCCTCTTGGACATGTACCTGCGGCAAGTTAGATGCCGCGAGGCTGAAGCAATCCAAGATCTCACAAGTAATGTCTCCATCAATGCAGCAAAGATCACAGGTAAATGAACACTCTTCACTTCGTCATCTTGCACAGGAAGAGAATGGAGGAGGAATAGCGTAAGGCTGATGGCCTGACCAAGACTATATTAGCAAAAACGGACGGACACGCCCATTTGGCATACCTCTAGCTGATTTTCGCCGGAGTTGATTGCGCTTAATATGGATTCGAGTAGATGTTTCCAAAGTATGCTGGGCTCCGCAGCCTCAAGTAAGGTGCTTGCGGTCATAGTGATCTGTACCTCATGTCAATAGAAGTAGATGCAGGTGTGCAAATCCGTACGTCTTCTTTGGTCTCTGATTTGGTTGTCAGATGCTGACGGATGGCTTTGAGAGCGTCATATATCAGCGCCTCGGTGAGCGGAGAACCGATTTCCCACTTGTCAAGGAGAGAGATGAAGATTTTAAAGGGACGCGATTCAGAGTATTCTCCGGAGGGTGTGAACATCTCGCTCTAGTGCGGCTAAGTCAACTGTCCCTCAGAACAGGGTGGGATCTCACTTTTAGCGTCGAACTCAACAGCTGTAGTGCGTGCTGCCGCAGATACGCGGACTGAACCTCACTCTTCTCATCGGGCCCCAATAGCCATGTATATAGCCGTCTGTTCAGTGACAAGTCTCGCCTCAGAACCACACCAATAGCCGCCTTCATAAGTATCGCAGAATCTTCAGACTTGGCACGTTTAATGGCTGCACTGTCAACACGCATTGTCTGCAGTAACATATCCAAGGCGGACCTGCGAACCAAAAGATTATCATCTTCCAATGCGGCTGCAAACGCTCTAATCATCAGTCCGATGTCGCGCCCAACGACATGAGTAATATCTGAAACGGGGGTAAAGTGACGGAAAGGCACTGAATTCGTCTTGCCCTTACCTTCGTCCGCATGTAGCCTGGGTAGACGCCGCAACAAAAAGTTGAGGGCAGTACCCCGAGCGGATGGCATTGTGATCATGACAAGCCAAAGGTTCTGCATGAAGAAAACCGGTGATACCGTTCCCGATAATTTGTCCAAAAGCCCCAATACCTATTCAACATCCAATCATGCATCACAAGCGTCGGAGTGTAATCATACCTTGTCAAAGAATTCACCCGTTTCTTCTTCAAGTCCAGGAAGTAGAGCAAGGATGAACGACTTCATCACAGGTCGCAGATCATGCTGGAGTGGAAGATAATACGTGTCATAGATGTTGAGCAGGGTGGGCTGGCTAGACTGTAAGCAGGGAGAATATGCGGAGTAGAAATTTCGTCAAACCTTGACTGACGTGGACGCATATTCGAAGAACGGAAACAACCCTGATGACCAGAGTGGGAGGTCGCGTTTTAGTCCTTCGGTCTAGCATCTGTTCGTCAGGACACGAGCGAACCGTGTATCAAGTTACTTACCCCGAGGACCGAAAGGATATGGATGTATACATCGAGAGCTCGTTGATGCACCCCAGTTGGCAGTGCGGGATTTAAGCACTGGGAGAGACGTTTGGCTACAATGAGTTTATACGGGATCTCCTTGAACTGGAGGTAGGATTGGAATGTCTGCACCAAACCGCATCAAGCACAGAAAGCTGCGATCCACCTGTACACGTACTTTGAGTAGCTGTTTCAGGAACGCTACCGAGTCCGCCCACTCGTGTACGTTGTCGAACGTGTTCAAGCATTTTTCGACTTGCAGAGTGTACTTTTTGTATTTGGGATCAGACGAGAACGACTGCTGGGCTGCTGCTACTTGGGAGTTATTGCTGTGGTGGTGGCGGTCAAGACATGGAAGGCTCACCCCGTTCACCCGCTTTGGTAGATGGTTGAGTAGATCCCGTTCCCGCACCGGATTCCTTAGCGGGGAGGGTCTTCTGGGACATTCTACCTCGAGCGAGGCGAATCACACGAAGCCAAAGAATTACAGTAAGTTACAAGTCCAAGTGCAACAACTGAGGGTAATCTCGCTCGAAATAGCAGTCGTCACGAGTGACAACTGTAACACGTGTCAGTCTAAGTGAGCTTGCAATCTCAATACCCCATCCTTGGCCCATCCCATCCCTTTCACGCCATTCCACCATTCCTTTGCAGCCAACATAGCCCTGTCTTGCGTCTGCAGCCTGTCTACACTCAACCGTGTCCCCCCTGCACACCGTATAACCAATGATCCCGTCGTACGCGAGTAATAGACCGTTCCGGGACACTCTTTCTCGGAGAATGTGTCTAGTCGATCCTCGGGTGGTATCGCTTGCAGACCCGCGACGACCACTCCCCGTCCGTCAGGAAGTGCCGTCGTCACCGTGAGCTTACGCTGATGCCCAATGGCACGTTCGAGTCGTGTGATCTCAAGAGCAGTTTGGGATGCAAAGTGAATGGTGGCATCTGCGGCTGCAATGAGAGGCGCATGCGGAGTGTTCAGTGTCATTGCTTCCTGGGGTCTGTTTTGAGCCTGTCGTCCCACAAGCTTTAATGCGCCATCGTGCACCGAGTAAAATATGCCTCACTCTTCCCGAAAGCATGTCTCGCAGGACTTGGACTAGAAGCTTTCCACCTGATGCGGCAAGGACGTCCTGCATATACAAGAAATCGGCGCCTTCTGGTACGTGCTATCCAGCCATAGCAGTGACGGTATCAAAAATAGCGTATCAGCACTCACTGTCCGTTCAATAGCCCAGATATCACCTGCATCTACCAGCTTGCCTGCTTTCCGACTCACCTCACCCATCTCAATAACACACACGCCTGTCGCTTGTTCACCGGTCATCAACGCTCGCTGGATCGGTGCAGGCCCACGGTATGCCGGAAGTAAACTCGGGTGGACGTTCAATCGTTGGGTAACCGAGAAAAGGCTAAGAATAGACTTTGGAAGAATACGGCCAAAGGAAGCGGTGATGAGTATGTGGGACGCATTTTGAGAGTACCAACTGTCAGGATGTCTGGTGAAAGGTGGTGGGGGCTATCGAAGAAAGAGTCAACATCATACGCGCAATGTATAGAGCAGAGTAAACTTGCAAGCCACTTTCTGAATGCAACTTTGTCTTCTGGTATTGTATGCACCGGGACGCCAGCCACCTCCCCCGCGACCTTGAGTGGTGCTACGATCAGCGAGTCAGGAAATAACAAAGAGCTACGAAAGGTTGAACCCACATACATATGTCTAGCCGCGAACCTCTGCGGCCAGTCCTTATATCGGCGTTCGTGACTACGTGGAGACTGTCCCAAACGTCTGTTTGTAGGGAATTGGCCAACTCCTACGCGTACTTTGACGCGTCTGACGCGGCAACTCACCTTTTGCTTCGTAAACTTCCTTGAACACCGCGCACGAGAACAAGTCGCGTCCACAGAAGAGGACTTGGAACGGGTCTCTGACGAACCGTTGTGCATTTGGAAGGGGTGACGTTGTACGCGCAATTGTGCTAGAGTGGTACTGAGAACGGGGGGCTCCTGGCAGTCGTTCCTGCCAGTGTGGACGTCTTGATCTACTCTGAGGGTGCACATTCGCCGACGTTCTATTGGACAACAGCCACGGTGCTGTGTGAATCGTCAGGCCAGCAAACCTGCGATGGCGAACCAGCGTGAAAGCTGGAACTGAATGGCCGTGACGGCAAAGTAACATGTCCACTGTGACAGCCGCCGCTGGCCCCAACTCAGATTTCTGTGATCGTGCTTGAAATAGTTACATGGCTGCGAGGAAGTAATCAAAATTACGATAATCGTGCGTAATCAAGCCAATAAAATACAGGCAGAATGAAAACAACCAATACAAAAAACCGAGTCTATGACACCGTAGATATGCTAGGGGGTTCCGGAGCAACCATCTCAGTCTCATCACCAGCCTCCGAAGCAGGACCAGTTATGATGTTGCGCATCTTCGTGGGCGCCTTGGGGGTATGTAGCTCTGGTACTATAGATCCTGAGCGAGACGGTGCTGCTGATATCCCTGCCGAGCCACGAGCTGCTTTCGACTTGCCAGCCTTGCCCAGCGCAGGCGCAGAAATAGAGGTGACCGCTTTCGGAACTGCAACCTTGTCCGAGTCTGCGACCTTGGCGGTGGCAGCCGCCGTCGCTAGGGCATTGGCAAACTCTGATTCCTTCTCACCAACCCATGAACGAGCAAACCAGCGGCCACCCGCAATGCCTCGGATCTCGCGGTTTGCAACTCGCCATTGACGAACCCTGGCACCGCTTCGATCCAAAGGTTGCACAGGTGCAAACCCAGTTCCGATTTTTGGTGGCGGCTGTACTGGGAAAGGTTTTGAAGGGAGGGGATACACTGGTAGGGGAAGCGGCGTGGTTTCTCCTGGTTGTTCAGGGCCAGGAACAGGAGGCGGAGGGGGCTCGACCTCCTCGGGTTCAGGAGATGGACCATGTGAAGCAGGGAATGGTGAAGATGGCGCAGTCATTGTGTGTGCTACGGATATTGTCAGGACATGTAAACACAACCACAATTACACGTACTTTCACTCATCGCGGCGTCCTCTGGGGGAGGAACTGCCAGGGCCTTGGCTCCTCTACAGGTGGTACGTGTAAGACCCGATCTCTGCCAAATCGAACGGCAACGTACTTTGGGGGGACCTTTATTTTTGGCTTTGCTGCTGCGGTTTTGCGGGGTGCCGCCTTTTTCTTGGGGGGCGGTTTCTCTGGCTGAGGAGCTGCGCTAATACTTTGCGCAGCCTCGTTCTCCGGAGGTTCTCGAGGTTCTATTAGGAACAGCGGTCTTAGTCCCGCACGCGGCGACGTAAAGAGGATGGAGACATGACTCACCATCGAGCTTCTTATCCTCCTTGTCCTGTTTGTCGGTTTTGCGGGGTCGTGATGGCTTCTTTGATGGTGCTTTACGCTTTGTGCCTGCTGACACGCTAGCAACCGGGGCTGCGATCGACGGGGTTGGTTCATCGTCATCAATCAACTGGTCCTCCTCTTCCTCTTCGTCGACCTCCTCTTCGGGTTGGGGGTGCGACTGAGTTTGGTTCGAATTCTGTGGTACGCTCTTCCGTGCAGCGGGGGGAACACTCGGAGATGATGATTTCCCTGTGCCTTTCTTGTCTCCCACCAACAACTTGACTTTGAGCTTCGAGCCGCGAGGGGGTGGGGGCGTACTCTCCTCGCGCAACGTGGAGATTTGGGGGGCGTCCATGTCAACGTCGTCGTCCATGAGGGGTGTCCAAGACTGATTCGCAGTTTGTTTGGAGCGGGGCCAATGGGCGTCTTTTTCCGGAACAAGTGGAACTTGGAACTGCGCGATTAACGCTTTATGCACATTCCACACTCCAGTCTGGCGTCATTTCGCGAGCATTTTCTCACAGATGTTGGACGTGGTCAAGCGGTGTGTGGCTGTTTCGAGTGACTCAACAATGTACTGTTCGTCGTTTGACTACACTCAAATCCCGGGTGAACACGTAGATACTGGGATATCGTGGTAAGTATCCTCTGACCTCCGTAAGCGTGGAGGTGATAGGTCGACATTGGCTTGGATCCCGGCAGATATTAAGGCTTAGTCAGCAAGGAAATACCGACTTGCTCCGCCAACCTTTGCACTTGACCGACATTCGAGTGACCCGCTAAACCACAGGTAAGTTGTCCTGGCAAATACTAGGCATAAAACGGTACTGATTTTGGTGTAGCCATTCAGCGCTGTAATTGTCTCTCTTTGCTCTTTATCAGACCAATCCTTCCAAGTTTGTCATGTCGTCGACCTTGAACGTGTGTCTGTCCATGAAACCAGTCCCCCCAGCGCCGGCTAATATCCTTGTTTTACGCTCAACTTTCTGTAGGTTGCTCGTTATACAGCCTTGGCGTCGGGTATTGTCTACGGCATCTACCACCACCGTTCCTTGCAAAAAGCTCATGACCACGAGAAGGAGCACCGCGCGATCCACCACCGAGAGCAATTAATAGCGCAAGCCAAGGATGCATGGCGTCAAAAGAAAGCAAGTGCAAAGGGTGACGGTGGTGAGCATTCTCGATGTTATGACCATGTCCCTCAACCCAAACAATTGCGGGTTCCCACCTACACTCTTTTCTCCCCCCTTTTCGCACTGTTGACCCCTTTGCGTTACAGTGGTCACGGATCCAGAGGATCCACGGTTTGATTTGGAAAAGCTGTTTGCTAAATGGGAGAAAGAGTATCAATAGACTTCGGTTTCAATATACTTGCTAGAGAACACGCTCGAGTCTGTCAAGCAAGGCTTGAAGCCTGTTGGGAGGTTTTACTCTCCATGGTCATTCGGCGAATGCATTAGATAGTTGCCACGCTCGTGTGCTGACATTGTAAGATTGAAAAACGCGTGTATTCGTTCACTGGGGGTCTGGGCGGTAGCGTTTGGTCTTGACGCGACGCGTCTTGACCAAAAAAGCCATCATCTGCATTGTCTAACACCACCCTACCGGAGATGAAACCAACAGTCCAGGACGAGGACATGGAAGACGACCTCGCCGCTGAGGAAGAGAACAAACTAATCAACGAGGTCCGTCCACTGAATTCTCACTGCCGCGATCTGAACCTATTGCTCGCGCAGGAGTACAAGACATGGTCAGTAAGACCATTTCGTCCCACTGTACCGTCAACTTATTCTTCACCAGGAAAAAGAACGCGCCCTACCTTTACGATCTAGTCATCACACATGCGCTGGACTGGCCAAGTCTAACCTGCCAGTGGTTCCCCGACAAAGAATCGTGCGTTTCACCTTGTCCGAGGCGTCCTCTGACGATCCGTTCGACAGCCCTCCAAACAAGCCCTACACAGTCCACAGATTGCTTCTCGGCACGCACACGTCCGGCCAGGCCCAAGACTACCTCCAAATCGCCACCGTTCATATCCCGAAGCGCGACGGTCCCTCGGCAGACAAGCTCGATCGCAGCGACTACGACGACGAACGTGGTGAACTCGGTGGACACACGATCCCACCCCAACCGCGCATTCAAATCATACAAAAAATCAACCATGCAGGCGAAGTCAACCGGGCGCGTTACATGCCGCAGAATCCAGACTTGATCGCTACGAAGGCTATATCCGGAGAAGTGCTCGTCTTCGATCGAACGAAGCATTCGAGCGAGCCGGAGCGTGGAGGGGTGTGTAAGCCGGATATCAGGCTCATCGGACAGACCAAGGAAGGGTATGTGAATCACGTCTTGCGCGCTTTTTGGAGGCGTTGACTGGGGTAGATTCGGACTTGCCTGGAACCCAGCGAAGGCAGGACATATCCTCGGTGCATCTGAGGATATGACCGTGTGTTTGTGGGACGTAAATTCGTACACAAAGGCTAAGAACACGCTTGAACCCACTTCTATTTACAAAGGCCATACGTCCGTCGTTGGGGTAAGTGACCAAGGCAAAAATGGTGTTCGTGTTGACCTTTTTGCTTGCAGGACGTCGACTGGCATCCAACGAAAGAAAACGTGTTCGCGAGTGTCGGAGATGACAAGCTGCTTCTCCTGTGCGTGTACCCACCGGTTCTGAAGTCTGTATATGCTTATGTGCACCGCTCGTTAGGTGGGATACCCGATCCTCTGCAGAACCAACTATGAAAGTGCAAGCTCATGATCGAGAGATCCTTGCCTGTTCGTTCAACCCTGCCCAACCGAACCTCCTCGTCACGGGTAGCGCGGACAAGGTAAGTCGGAGGAACCTTCCAGTAGCCGTAAGTGTGTATCATATCTCTTTTTAGACCATTGCCCTGCACGACATGCGCAACACGTCGAAGAGAGTGCATATCTTTGAATCGCACACTGACGAGGTCTTACACCTTTCATGGTCACCTCACGTTGCATCAGTGTTTGCCTCTGCGTCGAGTGACAGGCGCATCAACATATGGGACCTTGCACAGATTGGAGTCGAACAAACACCGGATGACCAGGAAGATGGACCACCAGAACTCATGTTCATTCACGGGGGCAAGTCATTCGAACCCAATGCCATGGCCTGAAGCGCGCTGATGGTGTTCAATTTACACAGGTCACACTGCTCGACCGTCCGACTTCTGCTGGGCACCTGGTATAGGTGAGCAGTGGACGGCTGCAACTACGTCTGAAGACAATGTTGTTATGATCTGGCAACCCACGGCGCGAATCTGGGCAGGCGACGAAGTCAAGATTGATGAAAAGGAACTCGAGGGGGATGCCATGGAAGGTATCGAGGAAGTTGGCCCATCGAACACAGCCTCAGGCAGCAAGCAAGCGACAGGTAGCGGCACGACGAGCGCAAGGAGCCAGAGCATGAGTATCAGCGCGACAGCGAGTAACTCGGGGGTAGACGTCGAGGAAGATAGTTAAATAAATTGTGACAGAAAATGAGTCCAAATAGATATGCAATGACCGACTGCCATCCAATAACCCACATATCATCTCGCGTGTGGTATGGTCTGGGGATGTAGAAAATACTTAGATGATACCCTGCGGCGTGATTTTGATGTTTTACAGGAACAGAATTCTGGCCAGCTCGAATAAGACTGCGTGTGCGAAGTGACACGTCAGTTGGTGAGAATGAGCGAACTAGGGAGATACTCGCCTCCGCCTATCACTACAAACAACACCATCCCTAAGGCCCACAGACTGACTGGGCTCCGTCTCGATAGCTGGTCCTGTCGCGACGGCTTGACCGCCTTCTTGCCTGCCTTGACGGCGTTGGCGAACTGGGCGTTTTTGTGTCGCAGCTCAAATTGTGTAGGCTATGTGATCTTCAGAGTCGTCGAAAGCCTACAAGACTGAAACATACACACCATCTTTACCTCTCGGGTGTGAATAGAACGAACGACGTGTAGCCGAGGTGTGACTCTGTATTGATGGTAGGTGTCCAAATGACGTGCGTATGTTTGGCAACAGCCTCTGATCCAAACAACCACTTACCGCTTTCCAAATTCAAAATGGCTCACAAAAAGAAAACGTCCCTCAAAGCCACCCTTCAGTCACAACAATTCAGACTGAGAGCCAAAGCCAAGGCAGAACATGCTGCCCAAGTTGTCGATCGAAAGCATGTCCGAGTCAAGCCCCAGAACGCCGCCAGGGCCACGCGGACCGTGCCGTTCAAACCCACGGACAAGATCCTCCTCATCGGCGAGGGCAACTTTTCGTTCGCCCGAGCGCTTGTCGTCGACGCGCCACCCTCTCTGGCGCATCTCGTCCCCGGGAACGTCACAGCGACGTCGTACGACTCGGAGGAAGCCTGTTTCGCGAAATACCCAGATGCAGAAGCGATCGTGCACACGATTCGACAGCGCGGGGTGCACGTCCTGTTTGACGTCGACGCGACGAAGCTGCAGCGACACTCGAGCCTGAAAGGAAAACACTGGGATCGGATCGTTTGGAATTTCCCGCATGCGGGTAGGTGATTGGGTCGGTGTAGATGGGTCGTGTCGCTCATCGCTCGCTCGTCAAGGAAAGGGTATCACCGACCAGGATAGGAACATTCTGTCCAATCAGCGTCTTATATTAGATTTTCTGCGCTCTGCATCACGGTGCTTAGCGCTTGGACCAATACCGGTTATTCATCCCACTCGCAGGCGAAAACGGCAGGATGACGACGATGACGAAGAAACTGTAGAGCATAACATCTCTGGATCTGATATGGAGACCTCACCGGCACTTGGGGGTTGCAGAGGGACTGTGCTGATCACCCTGCGAAACGTTCTTCCGTATACTACATGGCATGTTCAATTCACTGTATGCCTTACACTTTGACAGCTCACGCCGCTACAGGGGTGTTCCCCGGTTAGCCAAATCACCCCCCAAACCCACGAGGATTGGCGAAGAGCCCAGTCCACGGTATAAACTATTGCGATCGTTTGTATTCCACAGAAATCTGTGGAACGGCTACGAACACCGAATGACAAAAGGGGAGAGAGTACATGGCCATGGGAAGACAGGTGAAGGAGGAGAAGATCGGACCTGGGAGTTTTGTTTGCAAGAATGAGATTTCTGCTGCTAGAGTATGATAAGATTATAATGTAAGCACGGCTGTCGACACTATGATGATGCCTCTGCGCTTTGTCCCTCCTCTAAACCCTTCTTGAAGCCTTCCAAAGTCCTTGCCAGTTTGCCCCCACTGGCTTCGCTAAGCACCACCGCGAGTTGCATTGCGGGTGTGCTGAGCAACCCAACAATCTGCGCTCTCAGGGTATCAAGCGGGGGTAGTTTTGCGATGTCCTTGACCGCAGCGGAAGCGAAGACGCGGCCCTCGATGAGTGCACCCATCACCTTCAGTTCAGGCGACAGCACCGGCTTGATCTTTGGGACCGGTCTCCCAGGAATCCAGTCCGAGTCTTCTTCTCTCCCTTTTCCCTTGCTCGGTTTTGCCTCCGCTTCTTGTCCCTTTCCTTTCTTCGGAGGGACCACGCGATCGATGGCACGAATGATGGCGTTGAGCTGCGGCGGACTGAGTGAGGGCAAAGTAAGGACAGCAAAACCGCCTTCGATGAGTTTTGCGATGTCTTTCGTCTTGTCCGCGTCTATAGGCACAAAGTCACGCAGTGCCACACCAAAGATGGACGTTCGCATGACGGTGAGCGATGGGTGCTCTGCCAGAACGGGCGACGGGGACGGGGAGGCCAACGAGGGCGCGAACCGTGCGCTGGCGAGCTCGATCTCGCGTCTGAGATCCTGCATTTTGCGGGCGGTGAAGTCCTTGTGTTGGAGGAAAAGAATGGGTGCGTCGGTGCTCTGTGCTAGCATGCGTGTGTATTGGTTGTAGAGGTATGTCTTGCGCTCGTCGTAGCGACGCGGGACGGGTTTGCCCTCGTACACGACGGGGGACTCGATGGAGAGGGCATACGCGCGGGTGAAGAGACGCGGTGTGAAGCGGGGTGCAAGGACGAGCATAGTAGGAAAAGAAAGTTTGTGTATTGTTGACTTGATGGGTCACACGGCGTAACACTGTAATTTTGTCACGCGAACTTTGTCTTCTTACTTTCGAGGTGAATTCGCTCGTATTCGTGGCGGTGGGAAGCGCTGAGCTCAATGTCCGTCTGTTCTTCAACACAACCCTGCGTTCAGTATTGACCGAGACCTACACCAGGGACGACGACGACGCCTTTTTGTACGGTGAGACGGGTACGGCGGTTGTGGCGACCTCTGGTAAGGAAACAGCTCAGACTCGACCTTTCCGAGGCTCCGAAAACGAGCTCCTTGCTGTATTTTTTTCGTCTGCTCAATACCATCCGTTTTTCTTAACCTATCTGCCGTTCCGTGTGATCACCAGTGTCGCAACCGTGAGTTCTTCTCGGTCGGGTGAGCTATCTAGCGGTTGTTGAAGTCTCTGTTACAGTGTCCCAATCGAGGCCGTGAAACCGTCCAACGGCGTACTCGAGAACCTGGAAGCCAAGGCTGAGGAAGAGCCTCCCTTCGGTCCCTCCCCCGACGAGGAGGAACAGGAAATTGAAAATGAAGACGGGGAAGAAGAGGAGGGAGAAGGAGAAAACGGAGAAAATGGTGTAGCAGAGGAGGAGGAGAGCGATGAGGACGTACGTGTTTTGCGAACGCGCTCGATATACGCGCTCACAGTCGGTTTCCAGGATATCGAAATCATCATGGAACCAACCTCTCGCTCCCTTGATTTCCGGTGAGCACATCCCCTCCATCTTCCGTCTCGTTCGCCCCTCCACGGTGCTTATACTGGTGTAGACAACAGAATGTCACAGGGCGGTCCCTTCAGCCACGTCCCACCACCCAAACGAGTAAACGTATATCAGTTCTCTTCGTTTCTTCTTGGATACTTATATTTCTGAAGCACTACCCTCACAACTTACCACCGAATACACCCCTCATGAACGGGGTGCCCCAGCGAAACAACTCCCACCAACCATTCCTTCCATACCCCCCACTGCCCTATCTTCAACGACAGATACTCGCCTGGACCAAAGCCTAGATCTATCCACACTTCCTCCTGCGACTGCACCCCCTTCACATCCTCCAATAAACCCAGATTTAACCGGAATTCTCGACGGTCGTTCAATCCTTGAAGTTGATCTCAGCGCAATGGCCGAAAAGCCATGGCGTCGGCCTGGCTCAGATATCAGCGACTGGTTCAACTATGGGTTCGACGAGATCTCTTGGGAGGCATATTGCTACAGGAGACGAGATCTTGGAGAACTTGCAAACGTACTCAAGACGAACGTCCTCGTGCGTATCCGACGGTCACAACTCCACCCCATCCATAAGCGCTAACGTTTACACAGAACTTTGCGGCCATGCCAGAAGACCAACTTACAGCGTTGCCTCCGGATTTGCGTACGATGGTGATGACGGGTGCCAACGCAATGATGAACAATAATCCGAGCGCAAACATGTTGGGTGCCAATGTCGGAATGAACGCCATGATGGACATGTCTGGCATAGGGGCGATGAACATGTCGATGGGCATGGGTATGAACGGTGACTTGGGTTTGCAGATGCAGGGTGGAGGCCCCATGATGCAAGATGGCCCAGGGCCCGGCGCTGTGGGACCAGTCGTAGCAAATGGCACGTCCGAACAGGGTGTACAGTTGGGCATGCAGGACGGATTTGGAGGTGGCCCAGGACCCGGCATGATGGGGATGGGAATGAATGCTGACTACGGTATGCAGGTATGGATGAGTCCCTCTTACTTCTAGCTATACAACACATAATGAATATCCGTCGCGTTCCGTGACCACGCTGTCCTTTTTGAGCAGGAGCAAGGGCCGATGGGACAAGGGATGTACGGTGGCATAGAGGGCAACGCGACGCCGGTGACGGTGCCTGTGCAGACGCCCGTCCAGGCGCCCACGCCAACACCCGGCCACGTAGGACGTGGTGCGCCTCCAGCCCAGTTTCGTGGGAGGGCGATGGCACAAGGATTACGTGGACGAGGCGGATTCATCGGTCGCGGAAGGGGAAGATACGATGGACGTACGTCATTTCCTACCAACGAGTTATCAGCGTGATGACGCTCCCGTTCAGCACCACAAGGACCGGCGAGACCAGCATCCCCGTTACCCCCTGGCGTCCCGACTGGACCTCGGAACCAAAATAGATACAAGGACCGAGACGGGAACGCGCCTGCGGTCGAGGGTTTGGATTACGGCGGTACTGCCAAAGACGGGAGTACGAGGACCCCGTCGCGAGAACCGGAGGATCGTGCGCATGGCAGGCGCGTTTTTTCTTTCTCTTTCCAGATGTGATCGTGCTGATGATCTGACTACCCCGATCAGGAAGCGTCGAATGTCCCCGGGCTTGGATGACAGTCGGGGATCTAAGCGGCGCTGAGGTCTATTTTACTATGTATACGAACTTTCCCTTTTCGCTTTTTAGTGTACAGCATTCTGGTAACGTCTCGATTTCTCGCAATGACATTGAAGCCTGCGAGGTTTTTTTTTTGCATTCCGCTGGCAACGCTGTGCATATCTCACAAGATGGGATCAAACCCATGTTCACCATCACCATCCCAGCATGAGCAGAACTCTAGTTTATCGGTACTATCGTCTAATCCCGCATGGGCTTATGCTTGACCAACGATTTCAACCATCGAATGATCGGGATTCGGGATACAATAGATTCTAGCAACTAGCAATTTCAAGTACCATAATTACGGAAAATGGTGTTATTTGTGCCCAAAGGCACCCCAGACTAGTTAACCGTACTCAGTTCACGATTACAGGAAATAATAAGACAGGGCGACCATACATACGGGAGATCATACACAGCATGTCACGAGTTGTTTGCAGCCTTCCCACCTGAACGTGCGCCACCCACACGCTTTTTGCCTCCCCTCGCGGCGCGCCTGGCATTCTTTTGCTTGGCTCGACACGCATCACAGAACCACGATCCCTCCGGGACCGAGGCTAAACCAATACAGCTGAGATGGAACTAGCAAGCAGGACCGCAGTCAGCACTCGAGCTTGATAAACCATAACGCAAAAACGCACCCATTCCCGTTCGCAGTCCTCGTCGTCACACGCGATCATCTCTCCGTAGCTTACACCATCACAGAAACAGTAGGTCCGATCATCGCCCTCGCCTTCACCCTCGCCTGCTTCGGTAGCCGTGTCTGCTGCTACACTTGCGGGATGATCGCTTGCCGGTCCCATGGGCAACATTGACTGCATGACGCCCCCGGGACCTATCGACAAACCAGTGTGTGCATTACGTGTCACAGGCATTCCTGGTCCTTCTAGTTGTGCGTGTGGTAGCGGGCCAGACCAGTCGTTTGCCATGGCATGGCCGTTGGGTATATCATAATTGTGCAGACCGTTGGCGCCATTAGTATATGGTAATGGGAGCGAGGGGTGACTTGTCGATGCGGCAGGTGGCCCGGCAAAAACGTCTCTGCGTGCGGTTGGACCATTTGGGACGGGATCGTCGTATGGCTGTGAGGTTGCCAAGGTTTTTGACCTTTTATTCGCGGGATTGCCACCCCGGCCAGGGTGTGCCGAGGTGCGTGGGTTACCGTGTGATTGAGACGCTGCTGCCGGGATATGAGACGTGACTGACAGAACCGACTCGGTTGGGGACGGTGCGCGATCCGGTCTGAAGGTGGACGTCAAACCAAAGTTAGATAAAATAGTGAGAGAGACGTACTTTCTGCAGCGTGCGCCATTGCGGGACCTCGATGGCCCAGCCTCACCCAATTTGTTGTCCTTGCGGGGGGACTTTCCGCCTACGTCGACGTCGTCGTCGCGCGTGGTGCGTTTGCGCTTTGCAGGGCTGACGTCCGGAGCCGAGTTCATGATTGAGCCATAGTTGCCTCTCTTGCGACGCGACGTTTCGGGAATGGGCATGTATGAGCGGGAGGAAATATGTGGGTATGTAGTTCTTCTGTTCAAGAGGGAGACGTCGAAGCCGTGAATTTCACCGAGGAGGAGACGCATGTGGTCTATGTGGCCCTTGAGGTTGTCTGCAGCCTGGCAGGCGACACGGATCTTGTCCTCGCCACCGAGCTTGAGACGAGCGGCCTCGTCTGCGACGTCAGCGAGGAGAATGAGACGCTCCTGCTTTGTGGAGGAGCCTTGTTCGATGATTTTAGTGAGATTTGTGATCTTGACAATGATGGAGGCCATGGAGGACGAGAGGACGGCATCGAGCTCACGAAGGTCAGCAAAGTTGCGGGAAAGGTCTAGCGGAAGTGAGTCGAGAGTGTGGTTGTACTCAGAGAGGAGAGAAAGGGTGTAGACGGTGTGTATGTTGCTCGTCTGGGAGACGTTAGCTCGCGAGGGGGCCATGTCAGATGAGTACGAGTAGAAAACGGGGGTCAGTGTGATCTGAATGGAATTTGCCGGACCGGACGAGGGAAAACTTAAAAGTATTTTTATAGAAAAAGGTAAAAAAAAAAAAAACATAGTAATAAATGGATACAGCAGGTCTATGTAAATGATACAGTCAGAATGTCGAAGATATCCGTGGTATAATTGCTCCCATCCGACCCCGTCTCCCTCCACCGTCCTATGCTACACTGGTTCCGTGTTCCCGAATAATAAATGTCTACTTTCTGAACAGCTTCTTCAGCGGGTTGATGCTCCCGCTCTTGTGCGATTGTGAGCTACCTGACTGGAAACCCATGGAAGAGCTCAGCGAGGCGTACATCGCGTGCGAGTCACGCGGATTGCCATGCACGCTGGAGAATGCGTGGGGTGCGCAGGGTGCGCTTGGGAAGAGCCCAAAAGTGGGTGATTGAGGAGGTGCGCAGTTGAAGGAGGACATGATTTATGATTTTATTATGCAGCGCAGAAAGATGCTGAAGATATGACCGGTCGTGAGGAACGGCGAAAAGTGATATGCCGAGGGTGCGACGAACGAGGAGAACAATGTAGTGATAGAGAAGTCGTCGTCGAGAGACGGTCGCAAGTGTTCTGAGATAGTACTGATAACTGGATGACCATGTTATATACAGCAAGTCGAAGGGGTCAGATGAGAAGCGAAGTACAAGGCAACGCCCAAATCGGGTACAAGACAATGTCTCGGTTTGGGAGCTGTCAACGCGCCTTCATCCTTTTCTGTATTCTAACTTTGTAAAACAAGACTCTCATCAGCCTGGCTGCCCCTCTCGTTCGCTCCTTGTCCCTTCCGGGAATATTAGCATCAGCAAGACACGCGGCTACTCCATTTTCGACTTGCCGTCATCATCATTCCACGATGCCCAAGGCCCGGAAATCTGGCTACTATGCAGTCCGAATAGGTCGAGTTCCAGGGATTTATCAATCCTGGTATGGAACAAGTCAGCATCCTTGCTATCGTTGACCACAACCAGGGCCGATTGTGAAGCCCAGGTCAGGGGCTTTGCAGGTGCACTCTTCGAGAAACTGGACACACAGGCTGAAGCGATCGAGTTCATCGTAGCAAACTCAAGCGTAGCACACACATCCGCTGCCCATGATATTGCCCCGGTTGCATCTTCGAGTCGAGCTATTGTCGTCTCAGAACCAAAAGTACAGTCAAGGGCCCTCCAGACAGCACGCGCAGTGCCCGACGACGAAAAAGACTCTGACATAGTCTACTGTGATGGCGCTTGTAGAGGCAATGGCCAACCCGGTTCCGTAGCTGGGATCGGAGTCTGGTGGGGCCATAGCGATCCTCGGTATGTCTTCCGTGTTCCCTGTCAATGCATGTTCCAGCAAATCTCTAGGAATATTTCGGAGCGATGTCCTGGCGATCAGACGAATAACCGGGCCGAACTCATTGTCAGAATTATCCTGCATCCTGCATCTGCATCAGCTCAATGTGCATATAGGCAATCGTCCGTATACTCGAGACCACTCCACGTCTTAGGCGCCGACTTTTGATCAAGACCGATTCTAAATATTCTATCAAATGTAGTTGATTCTGCTTTCTTCTATTTTGTCCCGCTCGATGTATTTCTGGTTAGGTGTCACGTCGTGGATCTTTAAATGGATGGGGAACGGCTTCCTTGCTTCCGATAGGAAACCAGTGAAAAACCGTGCACTCATCAAATACCTGGCTGCTCTTCTCCACGTGCGGCGGCAGACCTCTCAAAGAGTCGAATTCAGACACGTTCGCGGCCATGTCGGAATTGAAGGGAACGAGGCTGCTGATCTACTCGCCAAACTTGGGGCAACCAAGCCAACAATACCAGAGCAGGATTGGGAACGCTTGGAGGAAGAGGCTTTGCAAAGTCTCAAGCCCGTTAATCCAGTCGAAGTAGCGGATGATGATCTCAAGGTAATTTGTGCTATGCGAAATCGCGTTTTGTGGTTGAAGTTGGACCAATTCAGGCATATGCGGATGGCCTCTTGGATGATGATGAACTTGCAGAACTGAGTGATACGAGTGTTGGCAGTGTTACAGTGCCTGTACAACAAGCACGACCTGGACACTTGGAGAATGCGAAAGTTCCCACACGTTCCCTTATGCCTTACCAAGCTTCGCCTCCATGGGCCAATGTTATTGCACCTATGCCGGGAGTTGGAACTGCCGTGCGCCACACGTGTAAATCTTCGTTCGGGGGTGTTTCCTCCACGACTGCCATAGGCAAGGAAGAAATGGAGGTACGTAGCTGTCGGTGCCCAACATGGTAACTAGAATGCCGAGGTCTACAACAGATATTCGCATCATGCCTGCTTGATGAAGCCGAATTGGCCGCGATTGGAAAGGATGGCATATTTGATTCTGACTTTTGACAAGATGTACTACGAGTATATACTTACTGCGGCACGGGTAGATTCGGGTACTTGCACGGACGCTGCCGGGCGAAGTGAAGACCGCCTCAGTCATTGACCAAAGTAGTGACCAATAAGCACAACGCCGTGCCGTTCTCCTCGTGCTTTAAATTGCTTATGTTATCGTCCAAGACATTCTTGAGGCCCTGAGGTTGCACCGTTTGCCGTGTTGCATCTTGTTCTCCGTCCACAATGTCTGCAGCTGTCGTTACGTCTGAAGGTCAGGTCAATCGGCTGAGAGTTGGATGGTCGACAAGGCTCTATCACGTCGGATGGCGTGTCTACCACCATGCGACTAAACACACAGGTGTAGGCGTTGTATGCGCGGTAGCGTATTTCGATCCGTGAGTGGTTCAAATTGAACGTTTCATCATTGGTGCATCGGACTGATCGTTGCTACCACTCAGTGGGAACTGGAGTGTTGATCTGCAGGCCGGGTCGCAGTATGGATATGCCCTCTTGTTCGTGGTTCTCCTCTCCGGCATCTTCGCCACCTTTTTGCAGGTTGATCGGTTCAATTCCATCGCGGATCACATTCTTAAAATGTTACTGTGCAGGTGCTTGCGGCCCGATTAGGGGTTGTAACAGGTCTTGGTAAATCACTCCATTGCATGTGCAACCCAAGACTGACTCCGACACAGACCTTGCTTCACATTGCCGCTTGTTATTTCACGATCGTCCTCGGCATAAGCTATTGTGGCGATGGGGTGTCCTTTATCCGCTTTACGCTCTTGCTGAGATTGCTATCATCAGCACGGATTTGGCGGAATTACTGGGATCTGCAATCGCGCTCGTCCTCTTATTTCCAGCGCTACCGCTATGGGCAAGCGTCTTGTTGACCGCCAGCGATGTTCTGTTGATCCTTGCGATCAAGAATCCGCTGAAAAGCAGACCAGTGAGATTATTCGAGGCTATCATTGCCGTGTTGGTAAGTAAGAATTCATCCTGAGTCGGTGATATGTCTGAACGCCGTTGAAGGTTCTCTCCGTACTTATCTGCATGACACTCATTTTATCTAGAGTAACCGTCAATTGGGGAGATGCTTTCCTCGGATACGTTCCGTCAAAAAAACTGGTTGCAAACGGTTCCCTCTATACCTGTATGTACTGTCCATCTCTCTATGCTCGTTCTCATCACCATTTCAGCTGTGGGGGTCATTGGTGCTACCGTTATGCCACATAGTCTCTTCCTTGGATCCCATCTTGCAACTCAGGATCGACTAACAAAAGATCCGGATTTACCCAAATTCCCGTCTTCAGAGTCGCCTCAGGTGACATTATTCCAGCGCATGCTTTGGACCATGCGTCGCGTGTTCAGCTGGAGAAGACTCTTCAATATCTCCCGCTCAGACGAAACCAGGTATCCACGAAATGTCTTAACGCACGCCGATCGGGAGAACAATACACTCCACTTTGTCAGATCACATATATACCACGGCATGGCTGATGTTATAATAAGTTTGATGGGCTTTGCTGTTGTTATCAACTCTGCGTAGGTATCGACAATTGAGCTTATTCGTCGTTGGCCTAATCACTTGGTCACAGACTTCTTATTCTTTCGAGTGCTGTTTTCTATTATAACTCGGGAGCGTATGGCAGCCAATCCCCGGCGAGCTTGTTTGATGCCCATTCGCTAATTAAAGGCGCTATTGGAAATGGCAAGTGCAGGTCACTTGAAAATACCGACTTGCTAATCTGCAAACGTAGGTGCTGCTCTCCTGTTCGCTCTGGCTCTACTCGCTTCAGGTCAGAGTGCGTCCATAATTGCTACCTTGGCCGGCCAGAGCGTTTCCGAAGGTTTTCTGCGTTGGAAAGTTTCGGTATTAATTTCTCTACTTCGGCTCCTGCTTTGCGGCGCAAAATTGACGAATATGCTTAGCCAACACTGCGTCGTCTGATCACTCGCATGCTTGGGCTCATCCCTTCCGTCGTCGTCGCTTGTGTCGTGGGTGAGAACGGCATCAACGCACTGCTGGTCGGAAGTCAGGTCGTCTTGTCCATCACGTTGCCATTCATCGTGTTTCCACTTGTCTATCTCACGTCGTCGTCACGCATCATGTCTATCAAGTCGGTCGCAGAATCTCCGTCTGCATCCGCATCGCCAGAGCAACTCAGCACTGCTGCCCCGTCACCCCATCGCGACATCAACCATACGGGTACTCTGACAGACAAGGAAGCTGGTTTCCAAGATAAAGTGGTCAACTTTAGCAACTGCAAGATTGCGAGTGCGACAGGGTATCTCATCTGGTTTGTCATCCTCGTGGCCGACGTTTATGCGTTGGTCACGTCGTAGAATTAGAGTGTGCCGTTCTTGGATCCGAAAATGCATAGAGCAGAGTAGAATAATTAGCAGAGTGTGAAGGGCTGCGCAGAGAACGAGCATATCTAACGACACCGCTGGATATCGTTTTCAACGCAAACCTGCCTCTCACCGAAGCTGTATTCAATAATGATCCCTTCTCATCCGAGCATCCAGGGCTCGACGAGGTTTACTTTCCTTCCAAGATCAGAACTATTGATTGCGCCTTGTCGCAAGGCTGGTATGTAGATGGAAAATGTTGTTATGTCTCATCAAGCTCATAATGAGTCCTGTGGTACAGGTTTGGTAGTAAGAGGGGAATGTTTGCCAATATTGCTGTGGGTGTACAGTAACATATCATCTCAGCACCGTCAACATCTTCTTGCTCTGTACATCGTGGTCAATAACTTGAAGCCGCATATCTCAATTATCGAGAGCACAGATAGAACTGTGTTCGGCCGTCTAGCACTACATGTTTTGTCATCTTCGCGATGAGTCTCCGTGACACCATGAGAATTGATGTTTTCTTTCGCGCCTAGCGTGTAAACGTCATACTCCTGCAGCGACGGCCACTAAACTATATCAGTCTATATTGGTGTTTCAGCATCTCGACGTAATGTTCTAGTAAATCAAACGTCATGAACGATGTCAACTGAAACCATCGATCGCCGCCGAATACGTAACATGGATGCGTGCACCGAGACCCGACGACCTCACACACAAGTCATACACACCACCTATATCGGTGACGTACGCCATGACCGGTCGTGGGTCCAACTGGCGACAAACATCTGCCCCGCCGATGACCACATGGATAGTCACTCCTGTCAGTATCAGCCTCGTGGTTTATGTCTGCGACGACATCGGACACGTATCAGGCGGCTCATGATGACGTGTGTTTCCAGGCATCTCGCAGCGATCTATTGAGGGGGGTGGTGGCTGCGGTGACGAACTCATGACCGAGATGGCCGGAGGCGCCGTACACCCCCGAGTCCTAATGCCGATGTTGCTGTCCAGTTTATTTGTTTTGGTTTGTCTTTCGCGCGTGTCGCATTCCTCGTGGTATGCGTTTACAGCGGCTCGCACAACCGCGCGGTGACGATATAAAAGACTGTGATGCCTCCTGTGGGTACGTTGCAGGTATTAGTCTAACGACCGTACGGCAGGTCGGAAAAAGGACGTCGATAATCGGGTATCAACGCTCGAGTACCCACCGTAAATTTCGGTCCACACCGGACCAGGAACCCGTATCGGAGAGGGCTGCTGTGCACGTTTGGCATTGCCAGCCAAAATCGACAACAGTCTTGGGAAGGGAAACGGCACGACCGTGAGGCAAGCCAGGGGCCATTGACAGTCGGAATGGGCGCGGTTCGGACACTGATCGTGTTCAGGTCCGCCGTCGACCTATTGGCACGTTTGGAGATCACGGTGTTTGTAAAACGGGACCGAGGTGGCTCACCATCTCGGGCAGTTCCGACCCGCTGGCAGGTCCCTGAGCTTTTTTTGATTGAATCATATAACTAAAGTTGAGACAACATGTCTCAGAGGTCTTGGTGCCTATCGAGCATATTTCCTCCAGACCATCACATCGTCACCATCAATGAACAACGCAAGGGAATACGAATTTTATAAAAATAGCGTACTGCAAGTATTTACAGGGAAACAGCGAAAGCGGATGTCGTGCAGACCCGACAACTGAAAGAATAGCCTGATGAACAGGGCATGTGATGGCCCGTTTAACTTCGTTTTTGAGATGCCTATCAAGAGAACGTCAAAAAGGAACAGAGGTAAACATATAAACGACATACAAGGAAGGCCATCAGTTGTTGATATCCTGGGCCACCCGGCTGAGGAGCACCTGGGGGCAAACTGGACATGGGAGGCGGAGACATCATCTGCGGAGGTGGCGGGGGCATTCCATACTGTGGAGGAGACGATTGTTGGGGTGCCAACGGAGGTTGCTGGGTAGACGACTGTTGAAGTAACGCAAGGATGTTTGGAGGTAGCGTTCCCATTCCCGGAGGCGCTTGTGCCGGTTGTGGTGTTTGGGTGTGTGGTGGCATCTGCCCGTAAGGACTCATGCTTTGGCTAGGTATCGCTGGATATGGGGGTGCCGGCTGTTGCATTGATGGCGGGGGGTAATACTGAGCTGCGGGGTGCGGTGGCTGTGCCATAGGCGGCATAGGGAGCGTGGGAGGAACCGGACCAGGGGCTGGTTGAGCGGGAGGGGCAGCTCCATTCTGAGGTTGCTTCAAGGCAGCCAACAGTTGCTGTACCTTTCTAGCTTGTTCCAAGCGATCCTCCGTCTACGTCGTATCAAGAACTGATGTTACTTGCAATGGGTGAAGAGAACATACCTGAGAACCAGCAGCTCCGGAGGGGGGTTGGGTGTAAGCAATTGTCGTGCTTGTCGGTTCGTTGTGGCTGCCACCTGCGGAATAAGGTGGGCGCGATTCGAATCGATCCCCACCGTAGCCACCCCTATCATTACCATAACTTCGACCACCACGCCCACCCCTAGAATCATCGTCGAAGCTTCGTCTGTCACGATCTCTGAAATCATCTCTACGGTCCCAACCGTCATCGTAACTTCCTCGGCCACGACCTCTACCTCGACCACGCCCACGACCGCGGAAGCCGTGACCTCGGTCTTCCCAATCTCGACCACCGTCATATCTTGACTCACGTCTGAGGTAACAGTTACATCAGCGATTATCCCGGGAACACCAGTCAAAAATCTACCGCTGAGTAGCCGGACCAGTTATCTCGGATTCTTCCCATGCATAAACAATATCCATGGTTCCGTCTTGCAGGCCTTGATGACGCAGCCGATCGAAGGCTTCATCACAATTCTAAATGGGGGTGAACGAGACAATAAACGATTGAGGAAGACACCTTACCCGCATGTCATAGTACTCAACATATCGTTGGCTGAATGAACATGAGCAACCAGAAATAATCAAGTTCAAGTTGCACATACTCGGTGCGATCTCCAACGGGCATTACGGACTTGACATCTCCGAATTGTTGGAATTTGCGACGTACTTCGTTGTCGTCAATCGGCTGACGAGAATCTTTCAACGTGACTATCAGACAGCCCTGGTATTGCTGAGCCGATATCAATGGATGTGAAACCATAGAAATTCGATAGACTTACCTGATTTTTCTCTCGGTCGCTTCCTCCTTGTTTCTGATCGTCCCGTGGCAATGAATAATGAACATCAATCTAATGTGACGAGACCGTCAGTCAGACCCAAGTTGTCAGAGACAGCAAACCCACAGGTCGACCACTGATCTCGGAACCTTGCAAGCGTTCCCTGGCTCTTTCGGCAGCCCTTAAATCGTACTAAATGGAAGTTCTAAGTAAAGAATACACGGCACCACGCATGTAACTTACATAGGTAACAAAAACCATTCCACGCGTGGCAATAAGATCGAAAAACGTCTTAATTTCACCATGTTCTTCAAAGGAACGACGAACATCTTCACTATTAGTCTCGTACTGAGGAAAGCGAGACCATCAGCATGGGCGTGTACGTACAGTGCAAGCATAGGGTGCATTGCACTTGATGACAACTTGCCTTAATGTTCCGGATGAACAGCGTGCGACAAGGTCGCTCGCGCTGTATGCGTTCTTCAATAATGGAGTCATGGACTTTGTCATCACGTTCGCGGCGAACAACCCTTCGAGTACGGCCAAAGCCTCCTTCATCGTAGTTGGCATCGGAGACTTCTAACAAGGATTGAGGCGGTGAGATTATGAATTTCGAAAGGAAGAAAACCAAGTTGATGGCGAGGCAGAATGAAGGCATGTAGCGCATCGAGTCGCAGAGTACGAATGAGAATTCTCTGGGGAAACTCAAAGCATCGCATCGCCCGGGGCGTGATAAAATAATGAACGAATGACGTAAGGAAGACTCATTTCCCGGCATTTTGCTGGAACGTCCAACTCCACTGCTTTCGCTAATGAATAGCTCAAAGCTCGCGACGAAGGCTCTTAATTCCTGCTGGGCTATTGAAAGAATACCCAGCCAAGAATGCAACGAGGCTGCCAGTTTTACCCCGCTTTGACTGCGGCTCAACTGATGCGACGACGTATGACAAATGCCTGTATTCGCACTGTATGTTCAGTCTCAATTTCAAGCGCACCTTCGAAATTGCCGTAACCCTGTGTGTATCCCTCTGATATACTCTGGGAAGTGTACTGAGGAGTAGACGTTGCACCCGAGTAACTACCACTTCCATTTTGATAGAAATGGTCTTGAGTACCCGTATCGTAGCTATTGTATGTGCTGACGTCGGCTTGATGTTGACTTTGATCATAGGAACTGGAAGGACCGCTGTCGTAGCCACTATGAAAGCTGCCGCGACCGCGACCGAAGCCTCTCCCACGTGGTGCGCCGCCTCTGTGATTGTAGGATCTATCGGGTCCTGGTCCACCTGGAGTACCACCCCTTCTATGGCCACCATCATAACCGCCAGCATAAGGATGGTGACGATTCATTTTTTTCTGTGTTTTAATTTCCTTTCTGTTCCTTTCAAGACGAAACCGGGGGAAGACACGAGCACTGAGCTAGCGAGCTTAGCAGACGGCGAAAACTGAAACGACGAGAGATATGCGTGATGGCGACGACACTGAGAAGAAACTTTCTAGACGATGTAGCTTAGCCTAGGACAGAGAGCAAATGCAGGGAACGGTGGTGATGGCGGTTAACAAGCAAGGTGGAGTCGTGCAAAATTTTGCGCATGTCCCGTTGGTCGTGGGAATATAATAGATTAGCTAATCCCACATGTACATCCTGCGGCCCTGTACCACTTACACGACGAGCTCAACTTTCCTTACGCCCCCTTCTTTCGCTTCCCTACCGCGACCAATGTCAAAACAGTTCCAGTTCAAGCTTGTTCTGCTCGGTATGGGTTATCATCGTCAGCCGTGCAGGCTTCTCTTATTCATTTCCTCCAGGCGAGTCTGCAGTTGGAAAGTCCAGGTACCGTTGACCCACCTTGCTGTGAACACATCATTCAAGCGCCTTTCAATAGCCTAGTCTTGCGCTTCGTCAAGGACCAATTCGACGATTACCGAGAAAGCACTATCGGTGGTATGGTGCTTCAATTTGCTATACTCATCACTCACTTACGATTCCGTAGCTGCGTTCTTGACACAGACCGTCACACTGGATGATCAAACGACAGTAAAATTCGAGATCTGGTATATTTCCCGCTCTCCTACCAAGCCCGCACAATTCACTCCTTTCTAGGGATACAGCAGGTCAAGAACGGTACAAGGTATGTTGGCGCGTTTACTTTTGTGAGAGGTAGCATCTGACGATCACTTGGACCCCTTGATAGTCCCTCGTGCGTCCTTTTCAATCCCTGCATACGAATCGAGATTGAATAGTACTTGTGTGATATAGGCTCCTATGTACTATCGCAATGCAAATTGTGCAGTGGTAGTATACGATATCACTCAGGCATCATCGCTCGAGAAAGCACGAAACTGGATTCGCGAACTTCAGCGCCAAGCCGATCCATCCATAGTGATCGCACTCTGCGGGAACAAGGCCGACCTTGCCGCGCGTCGCCAAGTCACGCAAGAAGAAGCACAGAAGTACGCCCAGGAAGAAGGTCTGATGTGGAGCGAAACTAGTGCCAAGACGGGAGAGGGTGTAGCAGATATATTCACGGCCATTGGTACGCACAGATGAATTTTCTGTCCGCGCCATATTCTCAGCGGTTACAGCCAAGAAACTACCGCTCACCGCGCCTCCATCATCGCGGACGGGTGCTCGCGGTGGTCCTTCTGGAGCACGGCAGGGAGTCGACCTCAACAAGCAGGCCGCCTCTCAGAATAACGGCGAGGCCTGCAACTGCTAGTCGCGAGTTCTACCTCCAGCCTGGACGTTAATGTGTCCCTCATTCCACATGTAATATAACGTACATTGCGACATGCTGAACTTGGGTAATATGTTGACATGGTCAGCACGAAATAGAGTCTAGGATCATGTGCTCTTCACTATCAACTATCATGACCTTGTCCATCTAAGACATCCATGAGCAAATAACCTATAAATTAGTGTTCTGAGATTTCACATCCGATGAATGGTCATATCAGCTACTAGTATTTGTTTCCTCTTCCCTATTTTTGGGATATCGAATGTCCTAGCAGCCTATCAACGACCGAGTGGCTCGGAGCTCATCGTCGATAAGTCTCCGTGCCTTTTGATTTTAAAATGATATGGGGAGGACTGATGGTGCAGCATGTTGTGCAGGGCGGTGGCCGAATCCGCATCGGCGGCGAAGGAAGTCGTACCAGAGCGACCCACTTGTTGCTCCTTGATGCGGTTTACAAAGGGGATAGACGGTCCCTTTGCGGCGTCCATGGCGTCCTCAAGGCGACGGAACTTGTTTGAGGTATCAATCATGTCCCGTAGGGTCACAAAAATTTTCTGGCAAGCGCAACGTGCCCAAGCAGATTCGAGGGAGGACAGGGCTGTAGATCCGGACAACGCCAAGATGATGGCGCAGAGCGAATTGAAATTACCAAACATTTGACAGACCTGTAATAACCGGGAGGATGGCTTGTTAGTTCAGGATGCCAGCTGTCAAGGCTAAAACGAAAACGAAAACCAAATCACCTCAGCAACCTGGATCCAAAAGTCAAGGACATCAACTTGTCGCGTCGTCTCAGCATCCGCGAAGACGGACAGTCGCACCCACGAGGCGATATGCTCGTGCGTGTCAAAGAAGCGCCGCAGCCCCGTCACTTCGGTACTTCTTCGGTTTGTCATCCAGCTGAGACAATCGTTCTTGCAGATGGTGGCGTACAACGCGTGCATCAAAATACACAATTGTTCCGCCAAGCTGTGTGGATCCCAAATTGTAAGTTCGAGCGGTTTGATATCTGATATGCACTGATTATGGGGTGCAAAGTAAAAAGCTGTTGATATGGCATCCAAAGCATTTAGGATTGGCTGTCAGTATTTCGATCGTGTCGTCGAAATAAACTACTCACCGTCTTTGGAAGTGACGAGTGATTCATGCGCAGCGAACGGCCCTCCGGATCCAGAGATAAGCTCTGGAGGGGTTTCGTCCGAGTTACCGGAAGCTGTCAAGAAAGGGGACGACACATCATATGGGCGCGACTGGCGATGCAATGCCGTATGAAGGAACGTAGGACTTGCGGGCCGAGTGAGTTGTGATACCCCAAGCTCGGATAGAGAGGGCCATTGGGGGCAGTGCGGCAGTGCCAGTGGACTCTCGGGTGTTGAAGGGACAGGACGAATATCGCCCATGTCGGAGAATTGTACGGCACTTGACAGATTCGTGAAGGGCTCGCAATTATAGTCCCGCGATCTCTCATCAAAGAAGTGGTACGGAACGAGATCTGTCGGAGTTACTAGTTGGAACTGAAGCGTTTCAGCAACTTGGTGTCAGGAGGGGAGGGGCTGAGGACGTACCTTGCAATCTTCGCAAACAGGAACCCATGGGTCATAAACCGCGGAGAGAGGGCAGTCAGTTGAACTTCCGTGCGTCCATGGTTCTTCGTCTGACGGCACAATCCCACACTTGTCTGAATCCAATGGTTGGACAAAGGTGCTTGGTATCCACCCAACCTGCTCCCTGTCGGACCGCATGGCTGCCCACCACCCCGAATGTTCTTGCTTAACGATGGTTAACACTTCGTCCTTGTGGAATGACAAGTGATCCGGATCCGGAGATTCGAAGTCGTGCATGCAGAGCACATGGATGAAGAAATGATGATCGCTCGTGCTCGGTGTCGTCCCAGGAGTGATACTCTGGGTGGAAAGAGATGACGAACAAGGCGAAGAATCGGACAAGTACCTCGTGAGGGGTATAGCGGTCGAGATGCGCAGTGCCTTGCGCTGCCAGAGTCGGGCGTCGGGCATTTCGAGGAAGGGGGGGGAAGTATATAATCAGCCGAGGCACCAGAGCGAGGGCGCTTTCGTTTTATCCTTGCAAGAGAATCCTCAATCGTCTCCTGGGTCAGATTAGCACAGGACGTGATCGGTCCCATCCACACTCGTATTCTCTCCTGTCAATGATGGCGGACTCGGACAACCCGCCGTTGAAACCGGCACACTACCCGATATGGCCCATCAACACGAAATGCATGAAAGGCACATTACTCTAACCTGTAGCAATCGGTGACTTTAGGCGGCGAGGACGACTCGGAAAAGATGGTCAGGCCGTTACACCAGGTTCAACTCGAAGCCCACGAGCTGGATGGACAAGCTGCTTGGACAGGTATGTACGGCCAGTTGGCAAGATGACCTCATAGATTGAGTTGGGGTCATTGGTATAGCCAGTCTAGCAACGAGCGTAGATCACAGCCTTTGATCAGTTTGGCTGGAAATATTCGTGATAGGGATCATTGATTCTGGGGTACAGCATCACTGGGACCAACAACAGGAGTAATTGTAACTTGAGTGGTGATGCATTGGCCAGGTGAATCATGAATGGTCCGAACCGGTTGCCGATCTCGGTCCGTACCGGTACTGCAAGCCTGAGTACTAGTGCTGCGCGTCCTGTGCGCTGTCACTCTCGACAATGCCTACCCCCACATGGAATTCCGCAAAAGCAAAGGTGTGGCCCGTTCATCCGACACATAACACGTCACTTACCCGTTCGTTTCGTGCAGGTACAACTTCGGTAAGCCCTTGACAGTTTGTGGATATGTTTATATGGAACGCGTGACCTCTCGGATGAGCCAGACTCTCCGTTCAGCGTCTTCGAACAGTGCAGCAGAAACGGGAAGCACAGGCCAAGAGTTCTCGACGTGACATCGCACTCTTATTAGAGAAGGGAAAGGTCGAGAGTGCGCGGATCAAAGTGGAAGCAAGTGGGTCCCCAACTCAATTTACGCAAACACCTCGTGTCATGCTGACCACACCGACACCTCGCTTGCTATCTTCTCGTCAGTTATCAACGAGGACATCAACCTCGAACTTCTAGAACTTTTGGAACTCTACTGTGAACTCCTGATAGCCCGCTTCGGATTGCTCGATCAAAAGTAGGCGAGCATATCTATTGACCGTGTAATTCCTCTCACCTCTGTCTTAGCACGCGTGAGCCTGATCAGGGCATTAAAGAGGGGGTTTGTGCCATTATTTACGCCGCGCAGAGAACCGAGGTGAAAGGTAACTCAAGGTTCCATTTTTCGCTCATCAGCTAATTTTCTTGATCGTTTGATCACTCGCAAGAACTCCACGTACTACGCGAACTCCTCGTGCAAAAGTACGGCCGAGAATTCACCACGACAGTTCTTGAGAACCGCGGGGATTGTGTTAGCAACCGAGTAAGCACGTCTTGCTTAGACCTCCTTTACTCGTCCCCAAGTAAAGTCGACCCTAAAATTGACGTTCCAAGGTCGTGAAGAAGCTAGTGGTGGAGACACCGTCGACGGAACTGGTTGATGGCTATCTCACAGAGATAAGCAAGGCATACGGGGTCAAGTGGACTTCTTTCACCGCGGTCGCTAAAGATGAGCCGAGCAAACTGGTTGGTATTTCGTCATCCGCTGCCGCTCTGCTCACACTCCTTTCTCAGAATCAAACCCAAGGTCCAGATGAAACGTCAGAGGCCCTTCCAAGCTACTCGGAAGAGGGACCGACTCGTGTCACCAAATTACCTGATCTCCCACCGACGGAAGAGGAAGCAGAGAAGGCTGCAAGAAGATCAGACAGTATTGCCACGGCACCTGCTAAGCAGGTCCCCGAGGACGACTTTGAGTCTTTGGCACGTCGCTTCCAGGAATTAAAGAAACGCTAGGCAAGTTCCATGTATAGGAAACGGGCGGTGGCTTCAGCTTCATTGAACTCCACCCGTGAAACCGATCGGCATACCCTACCCCACCATGCGTTGATCGTATAAAGTTTCGCACACTGTATCTGGATATTTTGCCGTTTCAACATGTTGCACCTCATGACCATGAGCGTATTTCTGTCGACCCGGCGACACCTTGAGCGAAGTCCGCCGCCGACTAGCTCCGCTGGACGTGACAGAGGCGTTGCTCATGTCTACGGTCTCCGTGGAGCTGCAACGCGGCTAGCCACTACAACCACGCCGAGTATAGTACTTGAAATGCCCGAGGAAGAACCATGTGGTGCGTACGCTGCGTGCGCCGTAGGCAAGGTCGATTGTAGCTGCATGGAAGGATTAAATCCGATGCATACCATGAGGTGTGATCAAATCAAGCTGAGTGATGTGTACTGTAAACGCAGTTAGAGTTGCATGCGTGCAGCAGGGAGTTTCAGATGGGTCGATATCGATAAGACTTGAGCTCAAAATAGAGAATTGAAATGAAAACTCTGGGCGAGTGCGATTGATTCGGATATGGGGAGGCAATATTTGGACATATTTAGAGCCTGGTACCAGCCTGGTACGGTAAAATAAAAGCTGATGATGTTTTCCCCGCGACTTGTATCGCCGACGATTCACCCAATCGGCGGCAATCAACTGGAATGCGCCCGTATACTATGTTTGACTAGCGTGGTGCAGTGGGGGTCGACGACCACCAAGGCACTTTATGTCCGCAACAGGGGGTGATCTCACGGACGGTTTGTCTTGGTGCGCAGGTAACCAGAAAAGGGAAACAGTGACACCGAGGTCAATCTGGAATCTAGAGCGAGTGTGTTGCAGAAGTTGAAAGGGTTAGATGTTTACAGGATGGTGACGGCATGCAGCAGAAATAATCTGAGACCCTGTAACACGCTGGAGCGATCTAAGTTTGGCCGAAATTTACGGTTAACCAGGTGAAATGGAAAGTCGGCGCGGGTGGGCCATTTGTCTCAGTCCATGCGGAAGAAGGGTGGAGATTCTCCGCAGCTGTGTGGGCAGTACTTATTCTGGGTGCAATGCTAGGGATTATCGCTAAAAGGGAGGAGAGTACGTGATGAATGTCTAAGAGTTACAAACGTTCGACCCTGCATGGTCGAATTCAGGACAAGCGAGTTGAAGTAGTCTAAGGTGATGACAATCGGAGATGGCAGGAAAGCCGGGAGAAGAGAGGGGTGTATCACGTAAGAGAGTAGGAGAGGAGCGAGGAGCGGAACGCTGAGAAAAGAAGGAGAGAGGGCGATGCAAACCCGAATTTTATTTTGTTCGTGTTGTTGTTTAACAGTAGTTGTAGTCCTCGGGTCTACCAGTTACCATTCACGTGGTTTGCGGCGGTACGAGTGTGAATGACGGAGCAATACGAATGTCCGCCGACTACCTACTACCAACCCTACATTATTTATCATTTATACCCCTGCCACTATGTGCACCTCTCTCTCATCCCCCATGATCTCTTCCGCAATGAACACCCACCCCCACTCCTACCACGATGACCCAGACAGCGACACCGAGTCCGATCGCTACACCGAAATGTCTCTCGACACCAACACCGCCAGCTCAAGAACCTCCGTAGACCTCTCCATGCGTTCCGCCTCCCCCGTCCCCTCCGTATTATCAGTCACAAGCTCCATACGCGCACAGGCTTACCGCCAAGAGTATGGCAGAGGCCTCAACAATTACTCGGATGTCTACCGCCTTCCAGCGGATGAGGAGGAGCTAGACCGTCTCGGTCCGTCGATATCTCCCCTCCTCCCTCCTTTCGCTCATCCATTCCAAAGACAAACAGTACGACATGTTCTGCAAGGTGATGGGGAAACATCCACCCCCTTTTGGACAAGTCATGGCCGACGATGGTTTCGAAGTCAAAGCTGTCCTCGATCTAGGCTGTGGAAGCGGCAGCTGGTAACCCTTCATTCCCTGCAAGCATCTCCGCGTCCTCATTTCCACCCACAGGATCATGGACGTCGCGAGAGATTTCCCTCATTGCAGTGCAGTAGCCGTTGATCTCGTTCCCATGCAGTCCCCGTAAGACGCCATCTTAGCCCTTTATATACCCTTTCTTGACCACCTGCAGGACTATGCCCCTAAATTGCAGGTAAGTCTACACACGCCCTGCTTTTCGTGTGCTAGACCTCGTCGCTACAGAAGCGAAGTTGATGACATCAATCTTGGGTTGGAACATTTCTACGGTGACTTCAACGTTGTCCATTGCCAACTCATTTCCTCGGGGGTAAGTCGTGTCCCTTCCTCATCTTCCGTCAACTATATCAGTTCATTATCAGATCCGTGATTACCAAGCTTTAATCAACCACATAGCACATGTCCTTCGTCCGGGTGGTCTCATAGACGTGACAGAATTCCCTTTCAATTTTTCAGGGGCGGAAAAACTGCCAATCGTCCCACCTGCCGGATCATTCCACCCTCCATGGGTACCCCTTTGGATGTCTTATGCACAACGCGCGGTCAAGGAACGCGGCGGAGATGCAGATGCGTCCACCCACCTCCATGAATGGGTATCCAACCACCCAGCCTTTGAAGATGTTGTATATCGAGAGTTCTGGATACCATTGTCTCCCTGGTTGCGTGGAAAGGACCCACAATCAGTTTTTTGGAACGGGATCGGAACAACCATGAGGGACGATCTCAAGGCGAGTAACGTCTACGGTGGTGCGATTGATCTTGTTTATTTTGTTTTATTTATTATTTTTTCTTGTAGGCGTTCATGAAATCTGGGCGGCCTCTCTTACTGGGTCATGGCCTATCGGCGGAGTTTGTCGACGCCATCGAACGGAATGCATGTGCAGAGCTCGACGCGGCAGAAACTCCGGTTTACGTCCTGATACAAAATGTTTACGCCCGCAAGAGGCAGTAACTATTCCTCCTTTCAAAATCATGCGGTACTTTTCTTCCTTCCAGCTCGGGATTATACTATATCCAGCGTATATCGGACTCAGAGCATATTGTATGATTTTACTATGCATGCTATGTATTTATGAATTTTTTGTATATGACATAGAGTGGTTGTCGGGAAAACAGTACGGCAGCCTAGCGAGCGTCGGGAAGTCGTGCCGATGCACAACACATTGGCGTTACTCCGCGTCATGATCGATTGATCCCAGACTATTAGTTTTTGATTTTTGATGATAAGCGAACCTGGAGCAGGGCTCCGGTTACAACTTGACCCACGGCTGATCTACCGACCATTTTCAAGCCGTAACACCCGCAGCGCGACTCATCGACAAGGGGAGGGGGATGCGTGCCGCCTTCTTAATTGCCAGCCTGTCGAGGCAATACTTCCCGAAGAGTCAACAGGCTGTAACAATGACTGGAGTTCGCCGGTATCTAAAGCACATCCATTCGAGAACAAGAATTGAATAGTTGGGCCACCCGAACCGTGTGTTCATTCCGGATAGGCGCTGCAGGCAACCTGGAAAGCATCGCTCTGTTTGGGAAATTGAAAAGGGTACAGAGGGCGCGTCGTATGTAAGGTATGACGACAATGTAGTGAACTAGTGTCACAGGGCGGTAAGCGAGCGTGACGAGAGCGATCACTGAATTCAATGTTGGCCGCGGTCGCGAGGCAAGTTTGTAAGTCGGGCTGGCGACTCGTGCAATCAAGACAACGTCGTAGGGTTAATGCGCCTCACGGAAAAAAGTGACTGAACACATGAGAGAAAATCTGCGAACCTGACTCGTGTTTCGAGATCGGCTATATCGAGGACAAGATAATTGATGGGCGGGTGGAGTAGGGATTGGGTGGGGAAAATGGAACACCATTTCCCAGCTTGCGGGAGAACGAGGAAGGTGGTGGTACGGGACGAGATGCCATACACATACTACATCATGGTCCACCAGAAGATTATGTATATTTCCACTATCCCGCATGTTATTCGCTACGCCACAGACCCGCGTTGTCTCGGACTCACCTAATCGGACAAGCACTTATGTCCACCCAAATCTTAAATTTCTACAAGACGTACTGCCCTGGGGCCTGGGATGGCTTATCAGAACAACGAAATGTGGAAGAGTCTCACCGCATGACCTTGGAGATTAGATTATTGGTGGCCGTTAAAAGGAAGAGAAAAACCCCTTGGGGATCCTAATGAAACTTTAAAAAACAAGAAAGATAGCCGCGTATTCGTGGGTGTGTCAACCTGGCTGAGGGGTATCCATCGGCTGGGTTCACCCAGTTCTCGGCCGCACTCATCGCGACTCGTAGCCATTATCCTGGAGTTGGTAGAGGAACGGGCATTGTGGTGAGGCTCCCCGGACAAAACGTGATCAGATTTTTGACGGGCACCCTTTCTGGTCGGTCTGTAAACAGCGCAAGGATCTAATAAGAGTAGCGGTAGAATCATTCATGGCCCCGATGGGACTTGTTACAGATCTTTACATGAGGCATAACAAAAGATAGTACAAAGTATCTGTATCTGGGAGTATCGTGAGCGCCATTGTACGCATTCAGAGCAACTTGGAAGTTTACTTGACGGCTAGCACTGCCAGACCCCTGAAGTTCTTCATCCACTCAGTGATGATGATTGATTAAATGATAGTCGAAGGTTTGGATCAAACCAAATACCAGCCTGAGTATTACCGACCCGTTTGGCAATCATAGATGGTGAACGCAATGCGCTTGCTGCTCGTCTTGGCTAGACGAACATGCGTGTATCATCAAAACACGTCAAGTGTCCGCCCGGTATATCCAACTTGAGGTTCATCATGGCTTTGGAAGACACTACAAAGAACGACGATCTATCTGTGGTAGGAATTTAATTTGGTACTTATCCAAACAAGTGTCAATAAAAGACCTTGACCACGTCGTGTGTAGCACACCGAGCCCAGCGTCGCGCGCGAGTTATTCACCATCACCCGCCATGGCCTACGTGTCCAAAAAAGAAGAGGAAAGCGGCCTCAGCTCGTACTACAACAATAAAACCACGATTATCCAGGAGGCCCGCCTCTTTAATGACTCGCCCATCAGCCCGCGCAAGTGCAGAGCCCTGCTCACGAGGATCGTGTACCTCCTTTATATTGGCGAGAGTTTTAGCTCGCAAGAGGCCACAACGTTATTCTTTGGCACTACCAAGTTGTTCCAACACAAGGACGTAAGGGATGCGGTGCGCTGACATTGGGAAGGCTAATGATGTACCACACAGAGCGCGTTGAGGCAAATGGTCTACCTCGCGATCAAGGAACTGGCCACCTCGGCGGAAGACGTGATCATGGCTACAAGTAGCATTATGAAAGACATGCAGCCGAACTCCGAGGTCATTTATAGGCCGAACGCCATCCGTGCACTATGCCGGGTCATCGACGTGAGGAACTAATATCGTGTTGCGATGGCGGTCAACTCACTATCTTTAGCCCTCTATGGCCCAAGGTGTTGAGCGTTTCTTCAAGGCCGCCATCGTCGATCGGACACCGTCGATATCGTCCGCCGCTTTGGTGTCTTCTTACCATCTCTTCCCCAACGCGAAGGATGTAGTGAAGCGATGGGTTAACGAAGCTCAGGAAGCAGTCAGCGCCAAGTCTTCACCTTCTTTATTCGGCGGTTCCTCTGGCGGTTACTTGAATTTCGGGTCTTCGAGCTCATCGAATAGTGGATACCAACCCGTACCATCGACTAGTCACATTTCACAGTATCATGCCCTCGGCTTACTCTACCTTATTCGTCAGCAAGATAGGATGGCGGTCACCAAGATGATTCAACAACTTGGTGGTGGTAAATCTGGCGCTGGCACGACGCTGAAGAACTCGATGGCCCTATGTATGCTGATTCGGTATGCTGCCAAGGTCATGGAGGAAGATCCAAAGTACGTAGTCCTTCTCGAACGGACAGTGGGCTGGACCTCACTGCCGTCCAAGCGTGCAAAAACAGATGCTCGAACTCCTTGAGGGCTGGCTACGGCACAAGAGCGACATGGTCAACTTTGAGGCCGCTCGTGCCATCTGTGAGATGAGGCATGTAACTCCTGCCCAACTCACGAAGCCCATCGCAGGTTTGTTTCCTCTCCTTTTGGTGTAGCAATCTTCAATGTTTCTTGTAGTCCTACAACTCTTCCTCTCCTCGCCCAAGCCGGTCTTGAAGTTCGCCGCTACTCGTACGCTCGCCGCACTCGCTTTAACACACCCGTCAAGCGTAGCCGCCTGTAATGTAGATCTCGAGAATCTCATCGCTGATGCCAACAGGAGTGTCGCCACATATGCGATCACCACGCTTCTCAAGGTTCCTCTTTACTTGCCTGCCTGTCGGGTTGTTACTTATAAACTTCCAGACTGGCAATGAAGCGTCTGTGGATCGTCTCATGAAGCAGATCACTGGTTTCATGTCGGAAATCAGCGACGAGTTCAAAGTCATTGTGGTCGATGCCATCCGTTCTCTTTGCCTCAAATTCCCTTCCAAGCATGTGTCAATGCTCGCTTTCCTATCGGGTGTTTTGCGCGATGAGGGTGGATATGAGTTCAAGCGTGCTGTTGTGGAAGCCATATTCGACATGATCAAGTTTATTGCGGACTCCAAGGAACAAGCACTTTCACATTTGTGCGAGTTCATTGAAGACTGCGAATTTACGAAGCTGTCGGTCCGTATCCTTCATCTACTCGGCGTCGAGGGACCGAAGGCACCTCAACCCACGAAGTACATCCGGTATATTTATAACCGTGTTGTATTGGAAAATGCAACTGTCCGCGCTGCGGCTGTGTCCAGTCTTGCCAAATTCGGTGTTAACGCCATCGATGCTGGTTTGCGCCGTAGTGTCGGTGTTTTGCTTAGCAGGTTGGTGTTTGTGATCCTCGTCTAGGTATAACTTATAATTTTTAAAGATGCTTGGATGATGTTGACGACGAGGTTCGCGACCGTGCAGCCATGTATGTAAGGGTGTTCAAGGAGAAGCAACTCGCCGACACATACGTAAAAGAAGGTATGCTTTAACCCATTTTATCAACCCACGTTGGGCAACGGTCATGTTCGGCAGAATCAGTATTCTCTCTGGCCGCGCTAGAGTCAAAACTTGTTGCATATGTCAACGATCCCGCAGCGGCTACTCAACCATTTGATTCGTCCGCTATTCCAAAGGTTAGCCGCGCTCAGCTAGCAGCGGAAGCGAGCCGTAAGGGGACATCATTTTGTATGGTAACAGACAGCCTCATATTGTTGCTTTCAGGTCCGAGCACGTTGGACACCATTGCCGTACCTACCAGAACTAGTGCCACACCACCACCACCGACTGCAGCGGAGACACAGTCTACGTATGCACAACAGTTGGCCGAAGTTGCCGAATTGGCCGATTACGGCCCAGTTCTTAACAGTAGCACAAAATTGGCACAACTAACTGAGACGGAGACGGAATACCAAGTGACGTGCGTGAAACATATATTTAAAGAGCACCTCGTGTTTCAGGTTCGTGGTAGAAATGGACTACCTTTATCCAGTGCTGATTCAGGGGCAGTTTAATATCTCGAATACCCTACCTGACACTGTGCTGGAGCAGGTGTCCGTCATCATGCAACCGCAAACAGAGTCAGGATTGACGGAAGACTTTATCCTCACCATCCCAACACTCGCGGCATCAAATTCACCAAGTGTTGTCTATGTCTCGTTTACGCGAGATTCGCCCGAGGAATATGTCACCGCATCGTTCCAATGTGCCCTCAAGTTCGTCAGTAAGGAGCTCGATCCTTCGACAGGGGAGCCCGAGGAAGAAGGATACGAAGATGAATATCAATTAGAGGAAGTGGAGCTCACGGCCGGTGGGGACTACATAATACCGAGTTACTCCTCGTTCTCTTCGGAGTGGGATCGACTGCGCTCAGGTGCAACAGCTACCGAGACGTTCTCTCTCACTGCTATGGAAAGCATCAAAGGTGCGTCAGCCCACGTCATCTGACATTAGTAAATTCTCATTGACAACCCTCGTTCATGGTATTCGTCGTTCGCACGTCACTCTGACTGTCACCGACGTTCACAGCTGCCTGCGACTCCATCATCGAGATCCTTAACATGGAGCCGTTGGGAGGCACGGAGACACCGAGTTCCTCATCGGTCCACACGCTCCAACTGTCTGGGCTGGTCACAGGTGGTGGTGGAAAGGTGCTCGTGAGATGTCGGATGACGTTCTCGAAAGGACAAGGAGTTACCCTCGAGCTCGGAGTTCGTGCAGAGCAAGAAAGCGCATGCGCTTTGGTGGTGTCCGCGATCAGTGGTTGATGGTATATATATTCCTCGTTCGAGATAGAAGCTGTTGGCTGGTTTGGTGCGCAGATAACATACATTCGCATGTACGCATGGATATTCGGACAGGTTGTTTTCCGGTGCCAAGTCTTCACACGTTGCAGAGCTGATCGTATGAACACTCTGAGACTTTGATACGCTCCTGACTGAGCCATGAATAAAACCGAGTGACACTGAAGCCGAGACAGTCATATAAACCACACAATGGCCTCACAGCAACTAGTTTCGCGCACCGGGCTCCGCCTTATTGATTAGGAATTTCCGAATCGACGAGAACGTGCTCAACGTTAACCGTTGGGCTGCAGGGATATAGTAACCGTGGCGGTGACAAATCATCCACTACCCGCGAGTCATCGCGGAGACCCCAAACACAGGACGACAGCGGCAAGCTCAGCATCGTCGGCCATGCCAGCCCCGCCGTTGCCCACCCCCAAGGTCATCCATGTCAACACTAGGGGCGCTGTCATTCTTGCAGAGGAGTCCCCCGAAGTACGTCGTCGCGTGAAATAGTTCCCCGTTCAGCGCTCTGACAGGTGCCTTATCAAAAAGACGCGGGACAGTAGGGGTATATACCTCCCAAACCACATCGAACCAATCTCTCACATCGCCATCGACGTACGCACCCATCTTCTCGTCGCCCTTGCATACTTTGACGGTGTCGTCGTTTGTTGCTAGATTGGCGGCTCCCTTGCCAAAGTAATCTACTTTACACGGTCGCCCGAGGAGCTACCTTCGCCGTCCATCGCTGCCACCCAAGGGAGTCTCTCTGAACCAAGCAGCCTCTCCACGTCAAGTGTCGGCTCGCCGTCCTCGAGCTCGGCCGCGTTACGTGCTTCACCACTCATTCTACCGAGTTCATCTCACACACGTAATGGCACGCTCACCCCCCTCGTGCTCGAATCCCATGGGACTGGCAACAGCATTGGGCCTCCCGACGCCCTCGACACGGACCTGCTCCGCTCCACCATTTTACAGCGCACGACGCGGGTGCATCACATCCCTGGGGGCTCCATCAACTTTGAGCGCTTCGAGACGGGCAATATAACCGGTCTCATCACGTTCATTTCCGAGCTCATCAGCCGGTCCGCCGTCGCGAACGGCGTCTCCATCGAGGAGATGCGTCGCGGAGTCAAGATTATTGCGACAGGGGGTGGCGCACACAAGTTTGGGGCGTTGTTCGAGGAAGAGTTGGAGGTGGAGGTGATGCGGGAGGACGAGATGGAGTGTTTGATTGAGGGGATGAAGTTTATGGCGATGATCCCGGAGGAGGTGTACTACTTTTCGGACGAGCTCATCTCGGAGTTCTCCCATCCGGGTACCGCCAAGGGCGCCTCGAGCGGTGCTTCGGAACAGCCTGCGCTCGAGCGTCCGTCGCCCAATCCACCCAAGTATGCGGTCACCTTTGAAACTGGAGAGCCCTCGGCGCATTTGCCCTGTTTGCTCGTCAACATTGGATCAGGGGTATCGATTATCAAGGTGGATGCTGACGGCACGTTTGAACGTGTGAGTGGTACGAGCTTGGGTGGCGGTACCCTGTGGGGTTTGCTGAGCCTGCTCACCCCTGCCCGAACGTTTGATGGTGCGTAACGGTGCTCGTTCATCGCTGGTCGTCTTGCCGACTCGCCCTCTTTTTTCTCGCGTCTTGGCAGAAATGTTGGCCCTGTCAGAAAATGGCGATAATGCAAAGGTGGATATGCTCGTAGGCGACATATACGGAACGGATTACAGCAAGCTTGGTCTTAAATCGACTACGATCGCGAGTTCGTTTGGTAAAGTGTTCAAGCATACGACCGGCGAGGGGAAAGAGGGAGGTGAACGCGGGACATTCAAAGCAGAAGACATTAGCAGGAGTCTGCTTTACGCAGTGTCGAACAACATTGGACAAATTGCGTGTGTAACGGTTGTTCCTGGACCTTACTGACGTTCTCTGATGGGACGGCAACTAGATACATGAACGCGGAGAAGTACGGCTTGGACAGGATTTACTTTGGGGGGTGTTTTATCCGCGGTGAGTGTATTATGGGTGGTGTTGCGTTTGCGCTCATCTTGTTGCAGGACATGCCACTACCATCACTACGCTTTCGTACGCGATACGGTTCTGGAGCAAGGGTAAAAAGCGCGCGCTCTTTTTGAGACATGAAGGGTTCTTGTACGTGTTGTCGTGGTATGATAACTGCCATTCATACTCATATGATGCAGGGGCGCAATCGGTGCATGGATCAAGAACATTGACGCGGAGGAAACCCAAGGGGGATCACCAGATGCCAAATTGGTATGTTGTCGCAAGGTTTCCAGTGAATAGAATTCTCACACGTTTCGACACGAATGAAAATGGCCAGAGCTACCCCACGAGGTGACCTTATGGGGATGAGTGTCTCATCACCACTATAAATACCCAGTATACTCTCACTGCCATTGATGTGACCGCACAGACTCTTATTTATGCGTCGCATGGCTCGGCATGGTCGCGAGCCTATGTGTCACCTGATTGGAATCAATGTAATCGTACGTTACGTTATGTTGGCATCTGTCCTGCATTACGCGTTATAGATGGTACCAGGAGTCTGAATAACGGCGCCACAATAACGCTTTGCGCCCTTGAGGCTATTGCAAGGGTATGGTTACGCTGGTTCGACTTGTGCGATGGGATTGGAACGACGTACTCATGCTGTGGACAGCGACCGTAAGAGGAACCGTTTTAGAGCCGCCCCGCGGATGCCAAGTGGGTGGATGATCGAGTAGTATCGATTAAGAAGTGACGAAGAAGGAAATGATGCGGAATGGAGAAAGGAAGACGGATATGAGGGCATATGAGTGCTAGTGAGCGGCCAGCTGGCAGGCATGGTGATGCCAGTCCCGGATCGACTGGGAGCGAAGGTATGTAATAATGAAAAGATAGGTACGATGATGTAATCACTATAATTCCACGTGCGACGTTGGTCGAGCTCGTGAAAAAAAGAAATATAGCGAAGACCACCGAACGGGCAGTGAAACACTCTGGGAGAGGAGGAGGCGCAGGGACGGAGGGAGGTGTATTAGTGGTGGAAGGGTGGATATGTGTATGGATACGTCGGGTGATGAGCAAGCGTGTGAATAAAGAGATATTAGCACAGAGTTGTTTAAAAAAGGTGCCGATAATGGAATATTGCCAGAGCTCGATATACAGAGCCTTTGTCATGTCGCAAGCTTGAATTCTTTCCTTTTCTCCTCTTCCTCACTTATGGACAGGTTCCATCTTCCATCTCCGTCTGTCCCCTCAAAATCTACAAACTCTGTACACTCTCCTCCACCATACACAATGCAGTACGGTGACGACGACGACGACGACGGCGGTCCCTCGAGAAACGAGAAGCCATCTCCAAGGCGGTCGGACCCCGACACCCAAGACAAGCCCTCCGCTAAGAAACCGCGTCATCGACACAGTCCAGTCCAGCTCGCCGCCCTCAACGAACTCTTCGAGCGAGATGAGCACCCTGCGGTAGACGAGCGCAGCGAGCTCGCTAAGAAGCTTGGAATGTGAGTTCCCTCTTTTGGCTATATCTGTTCTCTTATCATTTTCTGCTGTCTGCCCTGTCAATTTACCGTTGCTGTTCCTCAGGGAGAGCAAGACTGTCAATGCTTGGTTTCAGAACAAGCGCGCCTCCACCAAGAAGCGAAACAAGACCATCCCCGCCGAGAGTACACCCCCTGCTGTAATCGATCCTGTGCAGCAGAAATCCACTAAGCAACCATCCCAATCCAATCTGCCGTCAATAGCAAACCTACTTAATTCTACCCACCCTGTTCCTGCGGCACAGCTCCCACCACAGCCATCACGTCCCCGCTCGTCCGCCCGCAAATCCAGGCAAAAGGATTTGCATCTCAATGACCACATTCTTGCTGACCCCGCAGTCAGTACGTCCAGCCAGACCAGCGCACGAGAAGCTGCTCTCGAGAGCTCGTTCTTTGCTGGCCCATCCGAACTCTTTGGACAGGATCGGTTTATATTATCCCACCATCGTGGGCATGATCCCGAGACTACGGCTGTGCATACATTACATAATTCTGACTCGGACCGCATGCTTCCTGATGCGGATAGCCGTTTCGTGTCCGAGAACGATGCTCTTCCGTCCCGTAGGGGGCGTAACGAGGTAGCCAGAACGCGCACCTCTCCAGAACAGGCGGATCAACTCCGCCGTTCTTACGCCCGCAATGACCACCCATCCCGTGAGGAGAGGGAGGAGTTGGCAAACAGAATCGGAATGTATGTCATCTCGGCCTCGTCGAGTATTTGTTCCGGTGGCTGAGGAGCTTCTTAGGCGTCTACAAAGCGTGACCAATTGGTTCCAGAACCAGCGCAGTCAAGCCAAGAAGCACAAGGAAGACTCGTCATCTACCTCGGACGTAGCTCCACGCCAACCCTTTGGTGGCGGCGATGGCTTGACATCATCGCGCACGCCTCACCCGCCTCTTCCCCCTCGATCTCACCACCCTTCTTTAATGATCCCTGAACACGATTCTCGTTCTGGCTCGTTGAAGCTCTCATCTGCAGCGTCGGACGAATCTCGGCAGCTTTCCACCCCGCGGAGCAGAATGTCACTGCCTCCTCCTTCATTAAGCTCTCGAATGTCTTCTCCGCGAATACGGAGAAATATCTTGCCCTATGCCAGGGATCCGAAAGACCTTCATTTCGATGAAGGTAGGCACTACGACAGTATTCACAAAGGTGCCAAGGCCGAGGATGGAGTTTCGCGTCCTCGGCGGTCTCGTCCAGAACCGCATCAACTTGATGCCCTAAAGAAACTTCTGCACCGGACATTGGCTCCATCAATAGAAGAACGAAGCGCGTTGGCATTAGAGATTGGCATGTGAGTGTGGTGCCCCAGGAACTGTTTCCGAACAGTTCGCTGACTTTTTCTCTAGGGATATCGGCAAGGTGACAAATTGGTTCCGTAATATTCGCCAGAATGCCCGCAAACGCGGAAAACGCCCTGGTATTTTGACTGGAAGTGCCAATCCCCACGAACATGATGTCTCGTCGGGATCTTCCGTGTACGACGACGACGACGCCATGGATCTCGTGTACGAGGATATCATGGACGAGGACATGGATGAACGGAGCGAAGAGGAGTACCAGGAAGCCGTTACTCCCTTCACTGACGTATCGTCATCGCCACCTCCGGGTAAACGGCAACGGCCGCATTTTCCTGGCGACGACGGTATGGACGAGGGTATTGTCGAGCCGTCTGCTTTCCAGGAATTCAGAAAGGTCGTTGGGACGACGCCGGTCAGTGCTCACGGCGATTACGACTTGGGAATGAACCCTGTGACGTGTTCTGGTGTCAAAGTCGAGGATGCGCTTTTACTTTTGAGTTTCCATCAGCACGTTGTGCACTAGACGTGTAGGTGGGTCTTTGATGGCTGTTATATGACCCTTGTATTGATACGCGGGATCAGCCCTTGATGTATTCGCTTCCATTCTGTGATCGTGTATCAACATCCGCCGTCCTCCGCCGTCCTCATTCCGCTGAAGCCTGCTCGCCAAAGTCACTGCGGTTCCCCTGCAGCATATCCGTTATTATTGATTAATTGTTCAACTATTTATTTCCTGTTGTTCCACCTTCGAAAGCGATTTGGCTCTTGCTGCATATACACACCGGTCCGAACTCAAAAAGCTTTTTGCTTGCATCCTTATATCACGACGGCGCTTCGAGTACAGAAACATTGTATGTTCCGATTTCATCCAGCATGTCACCAAGTACGTAGGTAAATCATCTTGGAATTTAAACGATCGCTTCAAGCCAGCCTATGAATAAATACATTACCAGTATAGCACATGCTGTCCAGCGTCAGACCGAGTTGCGTCTCGCACTCCTCCCCTTTCTGGCTGCCTTGCTCTTCCCTGCGTTTGGAGAATCGATGGTCAGGCTCGGCAACTTCCCTTCCTCTTCCCAGCGGTCCAATAACTCGACCGCCCCTTGATACCCCTTCTTCTCGATCTCCTCGTGCTTGCTAAACTGAAGAGTGCCATACTGCACAGGAGAGTATGATTATGAATGCAATCTGCTGTCGACAGACATCACGCTTACCTCCTGTACCGGCATCGACATATACAAGCACCCACGCGTGACTTTGGCCTCTTCGAGCGTCCGAACGCTCGACACGCTGTAAGCAAGGGAAAAGAACAGACGCCAACTGTCAACATCTCATCTCAGGTCACGTCATCGAAACACCCACTATGCCAACCGACTCTGTATCTCGGGTATCGCAGGTATGTTGCGCATGTTTGAAAACGGATTCCATCGGTTGAGGAGGAGCCACCATCCTGAGAGCGAGTCTCCAAAGTTGCGAGGCGAGTTGTCGTCCAACTGGGTGTGGACATGAATGTGATGAGTGACGTCGTGTGGCGCGGGCGCGAGGACGAACTTACGGAGCCAACATCTACCGCAAAGACGACACTCGGCCCCATGGAAAACATGGTCGAGACTGGCAGATTGTCAACTAATCGCGAGAGATCAGGTGAGCTCGATAAGCGAAGGAACCGGATCATCGGAAAACCTACGATAACCGCCATCGACGAGCATGCTACCATTGTCACACAAGGGAGGCAGCATACCAACCAACGTCATGGATGCACCTGTGATCAGAGGGCTCTATGAGCGAATGGCATATATGAAGCGTGGTGGCGTACGGATAAACCTCCAAGCATAACCTGTTTCGTGGATCTCCATACGCGACGTGTTTATATTAGTCGTGTTGCAATAATAGGGGAGCCACATGTCTTCAATGTGAAGATCATAGAAAGCCTGGGATCGTTTAGTATCATGGGCTTGGTGGGGTAGTGAGATTACTTGCCTTGTAGATCGTGCGATTAAACTCATGCCCCTGTGCAAAGAATTAATAAAGGTTCAATCTTTGATAGGATAGTACGTACTGTAGTGTAAGCGACCAGCGGATAAGTGACGTCGGAGAGTATTCTCCAGATATTATTCATTCGACCGCTAAACTGCTTCGCCCGACTTGCAGTGAAAATTATGTCACAGTCGCGTGCATACAGGCCAGCAATGAACGCTCCTATACTTGTTCCGGCAATGTAGTCGATAGGAACACCACGTTCCTCCAAGGCTCGAATGGCACCCTAAATCACGAGCAGGTCAAGTTGATATCTCCATGGAGATGACGGACTGATAGATAACTCACGACATGAGACAACCCGCGCGCTCCACCACCGCCGAGTACAACTCCGACTGATTTACCGCAGAGCCTCCTAGCTAACCGCGAGAAATCGTTAACCATGGGCTGCCGTTGAGGGCGTACATTTTCTCGCCCTCTTCTGTATCTCTGGATACCGCTCTGTACCTTGTCCTTGAGGTTTTTGAACGCAACAACTGCTTGGGGGTCCTGTGGGGGCGATGTCTTGGCCAAAGGTAAAACAAGTCCCTGGATATTTGGATTAGCAACATTCTACATGTGATAGATAACATACACACCGGTAACTCAACGTGGGTGTGTTGATGAACCCACGGCCGATTCTGTAAGATACTTTACGTGAGAAAGGTTTGACACCCAACACTATGTCCCGACCTTGAGCCATTCTCTCGTAGATCCAGGAACAACCGATCTTTCTGGATGGAGTAGCACAAGCTCCTTCCGAGCAGTAGTCTTCATGGAAAGCAAGAGGCGTTCATATTCTCCGATACACGGGTCATCCCCCATACCCACGACCATAACGAAATCCGCCTAAAACGATGAGCCACGCGCTGTGAAATGATGGTCTTTACTTACCTGTCGGATACAGGTTTGCGTCCAGGGGCTGTTGACCGGTGAATCGGCAACATAAAGCACGATGCGATACCTCTGTTCTTGATCAGCCAGCCACGCCGCGGCCTTGAGTTTCCCCATTCTGGAGAAGGCATGGCGTCCAAGGTGTCCAGAAACAGAAGCTTGGTTAAGATACGACGTCTTCGCACCCATCTCCTCCAAGGCTGCCTTGAGCTTCCGTGCAAACGTGTCGATAGGCACATGTCGGGACACAGGCAGAACGGCCACAGTCTTCAAGTTTGAGTTATTCCGGCCAAGTTCGATTGCTGTGTTTGGACGGTGAACGTTCGAGGATGTATCCACCTCATCACGTACGCGTGATGCAATGGTACGGAGAAGCCTAGGAATCCAATGAGTGCGGGAATACAGGACAGAACGCTTACGTACTGTGCAGTGGTGCGAGGATTACTGGAGAGAGGATAGTGAGACACATTGTCCGCATGAAACTAATCGACTCACCGAGAGGAGATTGCGTTGAAAAGTGTCTGTGGCATACGGATTAACTCCGAATCTCGTATAGCATGCATTGTCGTTCGGCGAGGCGAATTGGTGATCACGTCAAGCTCTCCAACGGTGTCTCCTTGACCATACTCGCCAGTAATGGTTACTTTCCCATTTTCTCCTTCGGTGATGGAACGTAATCGCCCATTAATGACGATGTAGAAGCTGTCACTGACATCCTGTGGCCTCCAAAGAACCTGGCCAGCACTAACTTGCATCCAGTCCAACGAGGTGTCGATTTGCAGTACTAGAAACAAAGTGAAAGGTGCTTTTTGGCAATCAACCGTGAAAATGCATACCAAGCGGGGAGAGTAAGGAAAGCAGCCTCTTTGCGAGCGTCAGCTGAACGATAGGTCGCTTTTCCAATAACCGTTCCAAAGCTTTGGCAGGTAGAAATCCGACGTATGTGTCGGTCTTGGTCTGGATGTCGACGTAGGAAGGCGTACCGCAGAGCGAAGCTAGTACAGGCTTAGTCGAGAGTCCAGCACTACAAGGTTTTACACACCAAGATACCCTGCAATGCCCCCTGGTTTAACGGTGAAAAGGAGCTTTTGAGCCTGCCGCTTAACACTATCCACCATTGCGTGATCATAACTTGATGTCGACTCTGTATCAGAACTTAATGTCTTGGATGGGCATTGAACATCTGTTGAAAGGAGAATGTCTAGGAATCCCTCGATGACGTAGTATAGACCTGTCTGGACTATTAGTCGTCGGCTTTCTCTATACTCAAGACACAAACCTGTGTTGCGTTCACCCGCTTTCACGAGGGTGGAACCAGCAGTGAAGAACAAGATTTCGACTTCGTTGTCTAATCCACTCATGTATCCAGTAGCATTCGAGGAACTTCCGGTAACGCTAGACGTGTTGTCATCCCCGACATCCAGAAGAGAAAGTGATCCAAACGGAGAGTTGAACATCCCTGATGGCGACTTTGAAGTATCGAAAGGTGGAAAACCTGGCGAGGCATCGATGGACTCTCCTCCACTAATCGGTGGTTGTAATAATCCAATGGATTTCGCAATGCAAGACATGACCTCTGAACGGAGGTCAAACTCGTCAAGTGGGAGGCGGGCCGTAAGTGAAATGTTCTTGAATGTAGAAGTACGAGGTGTATTCAAGATGCTGAAAGTACGAGTGAAGGATTTGTAGCCGTCGTTGGCCTGGCCAGTTGAAGTAAAGAGGTCGCCTGCTTGAACTTGCTGGCGCGCTCGAAAAGGGAATGTTCGCAAGGGTATATGGCCGATGGGGCTTTCTGCGAGCCTTTCTCTTGAGCTAAGCGTGCTGACATTGCCATTGATTTTACCGGAAGAAAATATGGATGGCGAAGTTTCGTGGCTGAAATAGTCGCTCTCGCTATCGGATTCCTGAACTGCAACATCATCAAAGCGTTGGCGTAAGGAATGTAATCCACCGCCTTCGTAGAATGAAGCTGGCAGTGGATGACACGCAATTTCGTTGATTGCCTTCTCAGTGCGGAGGACTTCCGTGGTGAGTCCCAGGTACTCATGGGCCGCGCTGAAGGTCACTCGCGAAAACCTGGTCAAGATTACTTTGACGAAAGGGTCAGCTCAGGACGTGAAGTTTGATCGACGGTAGCTACCTTGGACGATATGACCTGTTGCTTTCGGAAACTTCTTGGTGACTCTTCGGAATGCTTCCGCCGGGATAACTGCAAGCGTACTGTCTTCTACCGCCCGTCCAACAATGCCATGATGGATCCGCGATTGACGAATTGAATCTGACTGTGGGGGTGAGGGAGCATTGGACGGAGTGTGAGATTGTTTAGCATCGGCTGTACCCAGCGACCCTGCCGGGTGAGCCGTCGAGCCCGAGGATGAAATTGACAAAGTCCGGATACGGGAACCATATGTAGGGGAGTGTTGCTCTGATTCAACGTCGAACTGGGATTCGTCGACGTTAGTTCGTCCACCATGTGTAGTAGGGAAGTTCAAATGCATGGGAAGGTTCGCGGAAGGTATGTGCCGTGCGTCCGTGTCCTCCTGCCAACTTAACTTGATCTCCTCTGTAAACAAACTGAGGATGCTGAAAAGGCTGGACAGCGTGCCTCCGCTCCCGACTTCGTTAATCAACTGATACCCATTCATATCTTCGTCGTCCCAAGAGCCATTTTGGAGTGGCGTCTGGCCAGTTCGTGCGAATACTTGGACGGTTCCATCTATAACACAATAGAAATTCCGATCTTGGTCGAGTGATATGCTATCCCCTGCAATGAGACGTCTGGTTTGTAGATGCCTGGCTAATTCGTGGAAAACCTATCATGTGTCGAGATGAGTAGAGAAAGGCGAAGAAGGCAAGACAACACTGACAGGCTTCTCGAGAAAGCCAAAGACGCGCACGGCTTGCAAGAAGTCGTCCAGATAGTTATGGAACGCCGGAGGAGGCTCTGTTGTATTCACATCTGGGTGGAGGGCATTGACGTCAGGTTTTACGAGGGGCGGTTCTTTGAGCTGTGAATAGGTATTGAGATACCGCAAACGAATCCAGTAGTTCAAAGCAACAGCCGATGCGGCGAAGAGGAACGCAATGGACCAAAAGTTGAGCTAAAAAGACGTCATTTCATCGCTTGTTCGGCAATCAAACAGGTGCTGACCGTCAGAGTCAAAGAGTACGAGAGCACGAAATAAATCAGCCGGGGAACGGAGATGGTGGCAAAGGCAATGAGCGACTTGACCCATGAAAGCAGCCACACTACGTAGACCCGTTCAACTCGCCGAAGTCGGAGCCATCAAGCTGGTAGACGTACAAGTTACCCAGAAGCATGCCGACAACAGGGAGAGTAAAGGGTGCCTGCCATCGTACTCTGGAGCTGGAAGCGAAGTCTCCATCGTGATCACAGTTCAACGCTGAGCCTCAAGACCGCCAAACGGCAGAGCCAAGTGGCGTAATAAAGGTAGCCAATGCCGTCGCGGTCAAGTTAGTTGAGGTTTCTTTAGATGTCGAGCTCAGTCCACCTTGTAATTCGTGGCTGTGTACTGACAGCACCTCCCGCAATGGCAGCAACTTCCGCGCCGTCTTCTGCAGATCTCCAGACCGCGTCAGGCGTCGAACATGATAACGAACAGACGTTGGATGCTCATACTTTAAAAGACGCGGCGCAAAAGGCGTTGGTGAACGCCCTCAATTCGGCAAGCTCATCCAGATATCATAGCCTGCTCATGCTCACAGATTCTCTAGGTAAATGGTGCAAAGACGCTCGTGCTCGACCCGAGCCTTGCCGGGCCCCTTGGGCTCGTCACAGAGGTTGCGCTCTTGAAGGTTCTAGTTCTCGCCGTATCTGGTGTGATGTTAACAAGCGAATAGAACCACGGTGTTGATAAAATGTTCTGGCTTGAACCCGGTCCTTTGATGTCGACTACCACGAATGTGATTTATCTGTGCAGACCTCTCATCAGATACGTGAAAATAATCGCAGGTCAGTGATCTCGCGTTCTGTACGCGACATTCGCCGACACACTACCAGACCAAATCAAAAGGTCATCCAAGGAATCTCACAAATACACATACACGTTACTTCTCGTCCCCCGGACTTCGAACCTCGTTTCTCGGATATTGGAGGAAGAAGGCGTTCTTGGCGATGTGACCATATCGTCATACAACCTGCAGTTCATACCCATCGAGGAGGATGTCATCTCGCTTGAATACGATAGCGCGTTCAAGGAACTATGGGTCGTAAGCATAGCCTTGCTAGGTGCCAGATTTGCCTACATTTGTTCCCACAGGATGGCGATGAAACTATCATATACAACTCGGCATTGGCTTTGGATGCTTTGCAGCATAGATTTAGTCATTTCCCCCGTATCATCGGCAAGGGTGATTATGCTTCGGTAACGGTGTCAATAACTACATTTGTGTTTATCTAACTAATCTCCGAGACAGAAACTTGCATCGCTCCTGACCAAACCCCTCCCCGAGCAGCCGATAGCTTCTGGAGATTCTCTGAACCCTCCAGCACCATTTGACTCTTTGATCATCCTGGATCGACATGTCGATATGATCACACCATTACTAACTCAGTTAACATACCAGGGATTAATTGATGAGTTGATTGGCGTAAAGAATTGTCAGTGTGCATGCTGGTAATTAGTGCACATTTCTGATTCCTCTTCAGCCCAAGTCGAACTTCCTCTGAACCTTTTAAACGCACAATCCGCATCAGAGTCGACAAACCCGAGCACCTCGCAATCAAATGCAACCATCACGCCAGTTACAAATGAGAAGACGAAGAAACATCTATTGTCTGCGGCGACCGACCCTTTGTTTGCGGAACTGCGGGACCTAAACTTCTCCTCTGTCGGCAAACGACTGAATCGTGTCGCGCATCGGATTGACGAGGACTATAAGGTTAGTCCACTTTGTTCAAGATCGCGAATCCTTTCTCAGACAATACGCAGGCTCGCTTACAGGCGAAGACAGTAGCACAGCTCCGTGACTTCGTTGGTAAGCTGGGCGGGCTGAAAACAGAACACGAGGCACTGAGACTGCGTGGGTAATTCCGTCCACCACATCGCCGCGGTACTCAATGACGTATCTCAGATACTGGGCTATCGGAGCTGCTAGTCCCGCAGACGCGCACAGGGCTATTTAACAAGTCCTTGGAAATTCAACAAAGTAAGAGTATTATCATACTGTTGACTCTCCAGCTGATCCATGCAGATCTCCTTGCTTCGTACGAAACTACAACGCAGATCAACACTATCGAAGAGATGATTGCTCAGGGAGCAGATATGCCAACAGTTGCTAGACTTCTTTGTCTCGCAAGTATAACCACGGGTGGTATCAAGCCCCGCCTGCTGGAGAATGTCAAGAAAGAGTTTCTCCAGGTTAGAATCAGTGCTGGACTAACCTTTTTTTCTGCTGAATCTACCTTTCAAAAGGCTTACGGGTATCATCTATTACCTCTTCTGCTTTCCTTGTCTACATCTCCACTCTCCGTGCTCCTGCAAAACCCGCCTCCTGCCTCAACACCCGTCACAAATAAGCTGCCGTTTATCACTTTACGCAAATCTCTCCGTTTGCTGATCGATGACAATCCGGAGGCACTGGAAGAGCTCGAGAACGATATCAGTTATGTATACTCCGGGTATGCGCCAATCAGCGTTCGGCTAGTCCAATGTGTCGCACAAAAGAACGGTGTTATCAGTAATCCTGCGGAGAAAATAAATGCGGAGGACCGGGATGGGAAAGGGAAAGGCTCGACCTCTAAAAAACTCTTTGCGCACCCTATCGTGGGTTGGAAAGGTTTTGAGGATGTACTGTCTGCCATTCCGGGAAAGACATTCGACATAGCGCGGAAGACGCCTGGTGGGACAGGACCGGAGACTCCAAGTATTTCCGGACTTCGTAAGCGTGAATCTTATGGTTGTTAATAAACCTGATGACCTGAACACCACATGGTTTCTAGTTCAATCTCATGAGCATCCGACCACGACGCTCGTGTTTTTCCTTGGTGGATGCACGTACACCGAAATCGCAGCCCTGAGATGGGTCAGCCGGCAGCACAAAGGTGCGGACAAGCCTATAGATTTGGGGAAACAAGTTCATTGACCCGTGCAGGTCGGAAATTCTTGATCGCCACTACCGGAATAGTGAGCGGTACAAGCTTGATAAAGAGTATAGCCAACGATAGGAGATGAGGGCCTGGAACATGAAGCGTCTACTACTGTCGTAGACTCGATGCCTCATATAGTGCCGTCTTGTGGCGTATCGTGTCCTTCCTGAGATGTTTGGAACCGGTGTAATTTTTGATTTATCTTGTTCTCCACGGTGCTGATATACCTGCGAAAAATCACCCGCCAAGGAACAGATCACCGTATGCATCTGGCGGGTCTGAATGTCCAACGTGAAAGCCAGAAACCCCTTGATGTTAAGCATCTGAAAATAAATTGCGCGCGCCAGATGAAGGTTCAAGGTTCCATATTCAACGCGTACGCGTCGCGTCTGTTTGACGGGCTTTTGAAGAACGGACCCCGAGAACTACGTCTACCGGTGCAACGGTTCACGGTTCAGCCATTCAAGCGGTCGGTGGGCCGTATCCTGAGCGGCGGTCGATAAAATTTACCCGTCTCTAACGCGGCAGTACACTGGCTTCCAAACCACTCAGCTGGACGAAGATGCATGTGGTTGCCTGCCAATTTTAGGCGAACAGCCCACAGTCATGAGCTGCCCACGTTGCGTCCTTATCATGGTGCCACCTCCAATTAGTACGAAAGGTTTGATCATAATGCGTCAAGGTTATAGAAGGTTCAAGATGGTTGGTTGCAGGTCTTACGTGAGTTACAAGGTGTGTCTGGGGTCCTCCTCAGTGGGTCCTCGAGAGTGACTGTCAAACCTGCGCTACAGTTGCTTGTATAAGGCCTGGTCGACGCAAGCCAAAATGAACCTTTTCACCTTTCCTCGCACAACCACGTTTGATTCAACCTCCCTCCCTCTTTGACTCTTCCAAGACAGGAAGGTATGTAAAATTTTATCTCTGGTTCTTGCATTGACTTCTTGGTTCGCTGACACCATTTCTTGTGTTTATCGTCGTGTTCCGGCACCGCCCCTGTTAGTGGTCTGTGCGCTCAAGCGTTCAACTTTTTTTTTGCGAGTCAACTAAATCCGGGCAGCCACTCTTGCGCTCAAATTCGACGATGCCTCCGCGTGCAACAGAAGGAAAGACGGCGACGGAGAAGGTGCCAAGGAAAACCAGTTCGTTGGCTTTTGCACTCCCATCATTGTTCTGTTGGTCTAACGCGACCTGTCACAGAGTCTGGTGGTGGTGGACGAAAGAAACTGAGTGCCTTTAATAAATTCATGCAGGCCGAAATGGCACGGCTGAGGGAGTCTGATCCTGACATGCCTCATCAAGAGAGGTGAGCAAGTTTGTACTAGACTCTCGTAGATTGCGCCCGAACACTGATGGATCGTAATTCCCGCGTAGATTCAAACTTGCCACTGCGAACTGGAAGAAGGCAAAGGAGAATCCCAGAGCAGCAGGTGCTTGATCGCCTCATCTTCCCGAACGCCTTCCGCATCATGACGGTCGTCGAGCTTGCAACTTCTGAGTTCTACCCTGTTTGGCAACTCGTGCACGCTATCTGTTGGTCTGATATTCTTATTGGTAACGGTTTTGAACTTGCTATATCGAACTTTTACTGTCATGGGCCTGTCTGCTTCGGGACTGTTCGCGCGGTTCACGCAGGACTGGCTGGTTTTGTTTTCTGTCGGCTGACTTTGAAACAACGTATTCACGTTCTAGTTGAAACTTTGTCGCATAATACATTGCGTTCATCGTCTATCAGGAGAGCAAACGAGTGTCCTGTACCAGTAGCAGTGAAGGAAGTTGGCATGACAATACTTGATCAAGCAAGACATACCCCTGAGTGCTTCAAGTCGGCAGTATCCTCTTTCCAGCCTGTTCAAGTGACGTCCTGGCCATCGATATCTCTCTCCTGTCCTCGTTTTGTCTTTTCTCTCTGAAACGCCGCTTTGGTTAGCTAGCAACGTCTTATCTCGCCTTCTGTTTTCTCCATGAAGCATTCCCAAGACGTCGATAACTCGTCCGATGACGGGCAATTCCCATTAAAGCGCTGCATTTCACCCACTGACATGTTCCCATTCCCGTCCACCTCGTCCTCGCCTGTCCGCACACCCTCAGCCCATTCTTCCATGCCCCATCCCACCTTCTCAGAACGTCCGGATCCAGCGCGGTATCCGGACACGGGCCACTGTGACTCCATGCCAACCCGCACTTCCGATACACCCGACCTGTCAGTATCTATATTCTCTCTCCCATCTCCCTTATTTACGATCGAGACCCCGCCTCCTATCCGCCCGCCGCGCAGCGCCCCACAAGACGACAATCAATGTGACACACTATCTAATCTATCCGGGTCTTCTGCTCCATTTGATGACACTTGCTCCGGCCCAGATGGCGCCGCTGCCTCGTTGACCGACAAAGGCAAAGCCAAGGAGCCCCCACCCACGTTGCTTCCTCTGTCTCTTTCGCCCTCTGGCTTGGGCTATAACACCGACGACTGGTCGTCCACAGCGGGTCCTTCCTCTTACCGGTCGACCTGTCCGTCTCTCTGCACAGCTTCCTCAGGCCGTTCCCCATCAAGTTCGATAGAGAGCAACGTCGTACAAGTAGACGACCCTCCCGCCCTCACCAAAGTTCCTTCTCGAACACGATCCCTGTCCAACCTTTCCGTCCACTCCACAACACCCTCCATGTCCAAAATCAGAATCAAACTCGCCGCGTCGTCCAAGGCCCCCGTCAACCTCGCGCGTAGGCTGCTTTCTAGGAACAAAGCGGAGGCCGTGGAGCCCGCTGTGACTAGTCAAGCAGATGACCTTACTGACGCTCTGCAAGATGACTTGATGATAACCGAAGTGGGGAACTGCCTCTTCCCGTGGCAAACCAAGGATATTACGCGAACATCTTCGCCTCGGCCCGAAGTAGAGCACGACGCGCCTGTAGCCGCACTTGACGTAGCTGCTACCTGGTATCCCGATAATCATCGCTTGGACGGGCCGGTAGGTCCAAAGGCAAAGGATCGCTCCTACTCGTCCCCGTTTCCCAAGTCCGCATTCGATACTATTCCCCAAGTTGAGCTTGACGACGTTATCGTGCCTGTCCCACTTCATGCCCGAAATTTGTTTGACGAGATGTTACCAAGGGAACTTCGGCTTCGCGTGTTTTCGGCTCTCATCTCGCTCCATGAAGCAGACCACGAACGCTTGAAGGGTAGCATCAAATGGACCGTCCTGGTAGCGAGTGCGTCCAGAAATCGCTGGACTGGGCGAAACCGTGCAATGCGGGAACTCGTCAGGCTGAGCAGGGTGGGTATAGTTGACTCCTGTCCCGTCATTCAGTAAATCAATTGTGGGGGCCAGGTATCAAAACTATGGCGTACATTGGTCTTTGACGGCCAGCTTTGGCAAGATGTTGATCTCCGGGCGTTCCCCACCGCATCTTCCAGCTTCCTTACTTCTTTGGTCCAACTTTCCGGTCCATTCATAAAGAATCTTGATCTCTCGGGGCACACACACCTTTCACCGACTACTCTGGTTGATATGGCTGGCAGCCTTTGCGTCCGCTCCGCTCCTATTATCAACTTCACATACACGCAGCTAACTGCGATCAACCTGCAAGGCTGTACTGCACTGACGACGCAGTCCCTTCATGGTCTTCTCATTCGATCGCCCTTTCTGCGCAGTTTGAACGTGAAGGGTCTGCAAGCCGTCACCAACGCCACCTTTGACGTCCTTGTGCTTTGCTCACATCTTACATCATTGAATATGAGCCGATGCACGAATATCGGTGGAGACGGCGTTTGCGCGTTCGGAACGGCGGTGATGGCACGAGGCGCTCGTCTCGCATTGAAAGAACTTCGGTTATGCGGGCTTCCCATGATCGATGACGACACGCTAACCACGTTGGGCAAGGCCGCTCCACATCTCGAAATCCTAGATCTGAGCTATTGCCGTAGCCTCCACAATTCTGCTTTGGAAGCATTCGTGGCCTGCATGGATGACGTGACATATTTCGGAGAGACCATTTCGCTCACATCTCGGGAGGCGGGGAGGGATCCGAGGGATTCACGCCGGTACAGGCGGCGCGTGACGGCCCTCAGGCACCTGTCACTCTCCAACTGCATCATGCTTACGGACACCGCATGCTCGAACCTCGCTCACTGTGTTCCCCGCCTGGAATTCCTCGAACTGGCAGGGATCGGGGAAACGCTCAAGGACGATGGTCTTGTACGCCTCCTGAACACCACACCGTTCATCCGGAAACTCGACCTGGAAGACGCCTCCGACATTACGGATGCCGTCCTCGAGGCGCTTACTCCGGAGCCTGCCGTAGAGCGAGATGACTCGATCCCATCCAAGACGACACCACCACCCCAGCCCGGTCAAGTGTTGGAACATCTAATCGTATCGTCTGCGACCAATTTAACCAACGATGCATTCAAAGCGCTCATTCGTGGCTGTCCAACTCTGCAGGTTCTGGAGGCTGACAGCACGTCGATATCCGGGCCGGTGGTCAAAGACTTTGTTCGGCAGGTCTGTGAACGAGGCATCAATGATGCAGGACTGGTCGTTGTGGACTGTCGTTCCGTTGGGGAACGTACCGTCAAGGACGTGGTGGCGAACACACGCCCCCGTAAGGGGTGGCGCTCGTGGGAGGCAAGGAAGCTCGGTTACTTGGATGGGAGGGATGGCGAGGATCTCAAAGTCGGACAAGATGAATGTGACGAGAAGAGGGTGGTGATCAAATCATTTTATAGCTGGCAGACCGTGGACACAGTACGACACGTCAGGGAACGGAAGAGAAAGGCGAACAGGAAAGCGCAAAATGGGTCGGAACAGATGAGTGGGCCCGAGGAAGGCGGGAAGGTGTCCGGCCGGATGAAGTGGTGGTCGCCAGTGAGCAGAGCATCCTCTGGGAACAATACACCCGGTGAGGGCGGTGATCGTGATGGGTGTGTGGTGATGTGACGACGATCATATCGTGTATTTTTATGGTGATCTGTACGCTTTAGTGTTCTTTTTTTTTTCGCTTTTCATAGCGTCTACTAACTGTTCCAAACTTACGGTCACAAACCAATAGGGTAGGACGATCTACGTCTGTGTATTGAAAATCAATCCAAACATTTAGAAAGGACGAGCAAATTGCCTACGACAATCATGAACTTCGTTCCTTTTTTGCTTTACGCTTTGCCTTTTTTGCAGCCTTGTTCGCATCTCGACCTTCCGATGTGGAAACGGAGGTTCCTCGAGAAGAACTGATGGCTGATAGTGATTGCGTTGATGCGGAAAGCTTCGCTTTTCCGTCGTTGCCCACTGTCGGGAGACCCGACTCGGAGGCCGGCAAGTTTTCATGCCCTGCCGCACATCGTCCGACTTCTAGTAATACTTTGAAGCCCTGTGTGGTTACTCACCAGAAAAAGGGTCTACACGAGATCTTTTACGTCTTGCTGGAGGAACTTGCTCGCCCTTGGACTGTTCCTCCTCTGATGCCCGTCCCTTGCCCTTGGCCAGCGCCATGCCTTGGGGCAGGCCATCTTCCGTATCCATTGCGACTTCATCAAAGACTTCGAGGTCCTCCTCTTCCTTGTTCCCCAGCTCTTTGAGTTCCTCCTCGTACTCTGCGCGTGCGATCATCTTGCTAGTGACCTTTACCGGGACATGTTGGCTGGAACTGGAGCCAGCTACTGGCACCGCGTCGTCCGACGGCTCGTCTACCAGCCGCACGTTCTTGGCCTGAGCAATGGCATGCTTGATAAACCGAGTTGCAGCTTCCTTGTCCACGCCAAGTTTGCCTGTGCCGTGCATTAGGGCGTGATGTCAACATTTTATAGGCACCAGAGATGGTACACGTACGTTTCTGATCAGATTCCTCGGCGTGCTTAATCTTGTCAAAGTACTGGCGGACGCGTTCCTAAGTGCGGCATTAATAGATCAAGTGTGGGGAAGGGGAGCGTTAGAAATGACACGCACGAGTTCAGCTACGACACGATGTGTCTTGGGATCGATACCGCGACTTTTCAGGTACACTGCGAAGGGGGAAATGAAAGGAACATCAGTGCTCTGGATGGAAATGCTTATCGCGTAGAACTCATGTACACACCGAAGACGAGGTCATAGACGACATAGGGTATGATGACTTGTAACTTGGCCTGTTGGATGGTGTCGAGGGCGAGCAACGTCTCAGGAAGGGATTGGGCGAAGAGCGGCTCAAGTTGAGATTCGAGATCGTCGAGAGACTTATCGAGTTTAGTGAGTTTAGAACGGATTTTGGCGGTGTCAGTCGACATGACGCAGGTGGTAAATCGATCGGAAGTCGCGCCTCTACGACCTGCATGGCTGTATGTTGCCACGTGACCGATCCTAGAACTTTGTGGCGGTGTCACTTTTGATTTGTCAAACGCCATCATGGTAAGACTCGTGCTTTATCGTTCTGTTCAACGTTGACGCGCTTTGAAACAGTCTGAGTTGAGGTATACCGCAAATACGCAGTTGGAGCACTGTGCGTGTTTGAAATATTCTAGACTGGGATTGGTTGGTACTGACATTCATCCGAGTGCATGCTAGGTATACTGGAACAGGTGTGTCGCATCCCCCTTGAGCCACCTCTTTTGACCATGTATGCTACCTCCAAGGGCATGCTGACTTGTCGAAATAGTGGGTCGCATACTGGCTGTGTCAGATTTCTGTCTCATGCGCACAATTGCAGCGAGTGGGTCACCCATCAGCATCGAGACACGCTCTCGTCCATCGTTGGTCATCCTCCGTTGACGTCCTATCTTGCAATTGCAGATGGCGAAGCTATTGGAAGGACAAAGTTTGAGATGACAGAGGTATGACGTGCAGAGTTGTATCTCGGCGGTGCTAACACCTCCTGTTCAGCGGATGCTCCAGCCTTGCGGTCCGCCCCCACGTAAGGATGAAGATTGAGGTGACCTTGTTTCAGGCACTGCGCGTTTACTGGATGGGCACCATGATGTTGCCTTGCATGAAACTAGATGTACTTTTTTGCTCGCGGTTCTTGGAACGTCGATTGTTGACGGTCCTACGAATCAAGTTTGTTTCTAATTCTGTTCTGACTGCCCACACCCTGTACCTCATAGCGTGACGTATGCTAACAGCTTTGTGCATCGCAGAATTCTGATGCAGTAATAGAACGCTAAGGCCAATAGTCGGTGGTGTTTAAACGGTATTTCATGAAAGAGCTATTCTGTCGGGTACAGTTCGGTGTTAACAGGATCGGAAGGGAGAGACGAAACAGGGTGTGCACTTATTCCTGTGATTTCCGATGATCGAGAGGGCCCGGGTAGATATGACGGATCGCGGTGCCGGCTCGACGTCTGGCTAGGTCCAGATTTAGTACTATAGAGGGACGCACAGCAGGAACAGGAGGAATAAACTCGGAGAATAGATGGAGCATGTATCCCACAGTTATGACACGTATTAGACTGGGTTAGGCACACTGGATCTGATTGAATGGGCTGACCCGGGCATCATCAATTTTATGGCGATGAAAGGTGTTAACCCAATTTGGGTGATTCTGAGAACGTTGCGTGTCTTTCCGACACACGCGGTGGGTTTTCCTTTTTTTGGGGGTGGCTTTGTTGTTCCATTGTGGAGATGTGGCCAGATCTTCCGAAGGGTATGTGTTGCGTTTCGTCTCTCGTTAACGCTAATATTTTTGAAAAGAAGCAGGCTTTCTTGAGAATAATATGGGGTTGAGAACTGCGCGGAAAGTCGCCTGGAACGCAATTGTTGGGATCAACAAAGGCGCGATGATGAATGACACACCCCCTTGGCGGTATTGCCCTTCAGGAAGGCTATTAGGATGCGGTGATCCAGTACCTTCCCATCCCTGCTCCTTCCGCTGCCACTCCCTCCAAACAAAGCACTCCCAACTCATTTCCACACTCTGTTCATCCTCTCCCTTTGTTTCCTCTCCACAAAGGGTTTTGGCAGCCTTCCACTCTCGCTTTGGCACCCTGCCAACGCCTTATACATCGCCATGGCTCATCGTCTTTCAGTACCGTTCCCCCTCTTACACTCCTCCGAAGACGACGAGTCTTCCCCCTCCGACAGTTCCCATTCCACCCCGCGTTCCTCCTTTCTCTTTCTCGATTTCTCGGATCCGCAGGATCACTTTCGTCCCCGCCCTTATTCGTTGGTCAGTTTTGACTCTGGTTACTTTAGCATTATGGGCAAGGAATCTCCCATGACCAAGACTTCCAGCCGGAACCCTTCCCGGGCTGACTTGCGTTACCCCCTTGTTCCGATCAACACTGTCCTAGACGCCATGCAAGAATCACCGAAGCGCGAGGGCATCATGGGTTTTCTCAGGAAGAAGAAAAAGTCTTTGCATACACCATCCCCAGACGCCATCGACCCCTTCCCAATTCATTTCCCACATCGCGGTTCCCCAGATGACCCGGCACTCCAAACACAATCGACCCCTTTTTCGATTCCTCTTGCACGATCGAACTCCCGCGATCCTTCTGTGGATGCCTTTGAAGAACTAGATCGCTTCGCAATTCGACGGGGAATGAAGTACCATCCTTACTCACGCGACGATGCTCCGTATATGCTTTCGTACGACAGGGTTCTTCTAGACAAGTGCGTCTTTCCCTTAATGGGTTATCTTCTCACTCTGACCCTTGTTTTAGTGACAAATACACGGACATTCTCCTGCGCCGTCTCAATCAAAACCATTCACCTTCTTTTCACGATTTCCCACACGGCCCACCAAGGACTATTCTAGACCTCGGCTGTGGGGCCGGCAGGTGGGCCGTTGATGCCGCCCTCCACTGGCCATCGTCTCAAGTCATTGGTTTTGACCTCCTAAAAACCGCTCACTTGCGTGATAATACTGTCTTACCCAATAATGTTCAGTGGAGACAAGGTAATTTGTGAGTGCTTCTACTTAATAAGCCATCGTGTATGCTGATAAGTTCATTCTAGCGTCAAATATAAGTTGCCATTTCCCAAGAATACCTTTGATCTCGTGAGAATGGCTAACCTGTCTCTCTGTATTCCCTACGACCGATGGGAACACGTCCTGTCGGAAGTCAGGAGAATCCTGACACATGGGGGACGCCTCGAACTTATCGACGATTATCTTTATTTCCCATATGCCAAGCATCCACCCGAGCCTCCAGGAAACTCCCACGACATTACAAGCGGGGGCTCGTCATCCTCAGCATTCGACGATGACGATGATGACGAGATCGAAGACGTCTCGGATGCTGAAGGACAGGACGATTATGACGACGACGACGATTTCGTGAGCACCAAGAGCCGTTTCTCCTCGTTCGTGGACACAGAAGATTTCCCACTGCCGCCCCACATCTCCTACGATCCAGTCTGTGAATGGCATAAGAACGTAGAAGGTTCTCGGTGTCTAGAGACTATTTTCGAGGACATGCTTTCACGCAAGTTTTCTGTGCATCCCAGGCCAAGCAAATTTTTCGACAAGACCATCGACAAAGTTTTTGGACGGTACAACCAGTGCAGGCTTCACGAATTCAACCTCTACCTCGCACCACCTCCATGCCAGGAATCTGATGGTTCTTCGAGCGGGAGCTCTGAAGGTCACGGCAGTGCTGGTCCCAATAAAGATAAAGCCGGCAAGGACTTCACGAAATGGATGCCGACCGTAGAGTGGGATCTTCATAAGGAGAAGGAGAAGAAGCACCACACGAAAGGCGACCGATCTAGCGAAGAAAGTCTGCCAGGTCTCTCCACCGTACCTGACACGATCAGTGCAAAAGCTGCTGGCCGCCTTGGGATTCAGGTTTCTCCGACTGAATCACTTCCATCACAGTCTCACCCCACTCAATCTCCTGGCCTTATTCTTTGGCCCGCCACGTTCATCCCTATGCCACCAATGGAACTGGAGATGCACGCATGCAAACATCTACATTCGCTCATCGGATCCAAGTCTGCGATCAGCGAGTATCTGGAAGATGTCGCCCGCGAGCGGCAGCTCCCATTTGATGAACAAATGATAGACGACCTCATTTGGGACTACGAGTGGTACGTGATAGGATCCCGAGTTGTGTAATCGAGGGATTTAATGCTCCGCAGTTTTCGCCGAAAACGGTTTAATTGGCCAACAGCCCTCCCTGATACTCACACTGGAATCTCTATGCCCATCACGACTACGCCTCGGTCAAATACCTTCCGCAGCTCGCTCGAGGCTCCATATCAATCAGGTCTCCGCCCTGCCCCTGACATCATGGGTGCTCCGCCCGACCCGCTTTTCGCGCGTGGGAAACTCGACTTCATCCGTTCTATCAAGATATACAGTGCCACGAAGAACGATGAAGAAATTCACGTTCTATGACTGCCACGATCAGGTTATCTCTCCTTGCGAGACTGCATTTTTCTTGCTAAACCATTTTTGCATGTGCTCCTCATAATCCGTCTTGTATGACAGGAACCAACGCTCCTTGCTTCTGTATTGCATCTTGCATCCATTCGCTTCCACTTTGCTCATCATTTCCGACCATGTTTTCGCTGTACCGATGTCACACTAATTGTTTACTACACCCACTCTCCTTGCAGTAATGTTTTATTACTTTCTGAATTCTGGTATTTTTATTCTCTTCATCTGGCTGGCGTTGGTTGCACACTGGTAGCATAATTCGAACACCCTCTAAGTTCATTGTATTTTTACATTCCATTGCAAAGCGACCTAATAAATACAGTGAACCCCTTCTACGCAGCCCCACCATCCGTGACAACGATCGTATCGACTTGACATCGTACGGATACATGAGTAGAGTCCGGTCGTAATTCATCGCCTCTTTCGCCCCTAAAGTGCATGGAGCTGTATCGGTCCGAGACAGTGGTCTCGTCTTCGTCCGAACGGGAATACCGCTCACGGAAATCGAGGATGAGTCGCGTGCCGACGATGACCTCGAGGAACATGACAAATGGGATACATATATTCGCGTAGAGTTCCTGAGGACAGTGTCAGCAGGGGCACACGCATGGAAAGCGAGACCGGGTTCCGGGGAGACGACCTACCGTGACGCTCTGCCATAATCCCATGACGACGGCGCACGCAACGAGATTTCTAAACGTAGTTATCAATCCAAGGAGAAAAAAAGGCGAGGGGTCGAGGTGAGCGCCAATCATACACTGCCAGAAGAAAATATATGAGCACTCACACGAAGAAGTAGCACAGACTATCGCGCGCCAAGACGCTGATGAACGGCGTCAGCCTGGTACCTTTGTCGTTTCTGGATTGCAGGTCCCAGTTGCGCTTCATGTTCTCGACGAACATGCGTGCCGCCAGAAAGAAGAGAAAGGCTTCGAAGCAAAGGAAAGGAATGAAGATGTAGATGAAATCGGTATCGATGCCGCTGAAGACACAGAAATGCGCTCCAGGCGCCACATCGTCCGTCGCTACATGTGTAATCGTGCTGACGTGAAACCTTGAAGCGGGCCGATAAAGGGTTGAACAGACCTTGGAGAGTGCTGCCGGGCCCAATGGTTCGCCAGATTATGAACGCGATTGCGGCGACCTCACAGAAAAATAGGACGACCATAAGGATCAGAATCCGTCTGGACTGCCTGTACATGGCATATATGCGGAGCTGCATGGTAGCTGAGGGAGAAGTGTCAGCTACGCATACGTATTATTGTCAGGGAACCGCGACCTTGTGTGGCCCACGAGTATATAAGTGCACCCCACGCACGAAACTGAAAAAGGCGTATACCTATCCCAATAATCAGTTAACCACGAAGAGAACTAATGAAGGGTACGTACATCTGATGGATAGAAAACGTTGAAAAGATCAACAATCGTAACCTGAAAGACATTCACGTACTCCTTGGGTGGTACTCAGCAAACATGAGGCCGCAGGAAAACCGGATGCTTACCTCTTTTGAGCCCGCTACCGAAAAGCATACTTCCAACAGCCAAGTTCAGCGAACGCAATAGGTAAGGCAAAATAAGACTCACAACACAGGCTCGTTCTGGGCCACAGGCAGAATTTTAGACGAACGATATTACGGCCAAATACAACGACATACATGAGTACCACATCACCAAGGTATCGATCCTGAAAAGGATATGATATTAGAGGTGCACTCTTTCGCGGGGGCTACATTATTCCGCTTACTATCGTGTATAGCACCATGACAAGAGATGGGGGCTTCATCTGCCACAGAAGACACTCAGAATCAATTAGCACATTCACGCTGACTGCTTGCTCACCCATATAAGGTCGACCTTATCCAACCGGATGTCAGCAGAACTTCAAGGCAACCTCGGCTGTGTCACTCACCTCGCGACCGAGAGAGAGAGCTAGTAACACAGTAGTCAGAAGATTCCTCACCACCTGTGCATCATTTTTTGGGTGACTGACCATGGTCATACAGAGCAGCGCAAGTAACGGCAACTGTTGACAGTGGCGTTGTCTCGGAAACGATGCTAAATTGACAGACAGTACTCCATACCTTGAACACTGGTGTATATGCCGATGTCAGACAACTGAACAGAGCCTGGAGGGGTTAGGCTCATCGTGAACGGATGGACCGAAAATCAAACGCTCGGGATGAGGGGAGGGGGCATCGAGGCAGAGGAATGAGAAATTCCCAGCTAGCAAGTTTTAACAAGGAACTTTGAGGGGTTTGCCGCGCAGGGACCTCATTGCTTCTGTATCCCGAAATGAAAGTTGCCTCAAACGAGTCTAGTCTACTCCTGAGCTCATGTCACTTACTTAAAATGTAGGAGAACGCCTAGATAAGCGGGACTGCCAGTGGAACCAACTCCACTCGCTCAGGTAGATTAGTAGTATTCTTGCGACAGTGTCGAAAACAACATACTGAGAATGGTCCCCACGGAATTTGGACTTGACCCTTCGCAAGCCTTGCTTGCGGGCCTAGAGACTGCAAGACTAAGGCGCGTGAGCCAAACACGTACATCCCAGGCCCCGAGAAGCGAGTAGCACTGAAATCATTGATCACCTGCCTGGGCCTGGATTGATTTGAGTACTTAATGGGCGCGGAGCGCCGGCCCTGAGCGATTTGTGCGGCCGACTCCGAGTCTATGCATGTCGAGAGGCCCCATAACGAAAGTCCTGACCATATTAGTACATAGTAACTACTCATCCGAAACTGACTTATTTTCTCCGTGAGGGCATATTCGCGTAACCTCGAGGAGACTCGCGTACATAACGCGCGTTAGCGTTCGTGGCGTGGGGGCTGCCGCAATGACTCGGACTGCAAGTCGCCGACAACGTTCTAGAATCTGCAACACGCCAGTTTAATGAGCGTGCTGACTAAGCCGAGCATCAGGGCTTGGTCAGACAAGGCTTGCGTAGACTTGCTTTGCTAGTCGATGCCAACGCGTCAACGCAGCCTATACAAGAGCTGATGGCCGCGCCAGCTATGCATATATACTCAGCTTAGAGTCCCGTCAACACACCACCGCCTGATCTTCGAATCCTGTTTTGTTATCATGGCTCAGAGCTTCGTTAAGTCGTTCACTCACCTCAAGGATATGCCCAAGGCCGACCGCGCGTTGCCCATGTTGCAGCGCGTGGCTTCTCTAGTAAAGCCCATCATGCGAAAACACGGTTGGATCCTTCCAACTCTCGCCGAGTTCTTTCCTGATAGTCCAAATCTACTTGGTGAGCTCAACCTTGTCTGATGCACGTGTGCCTTATCCTTATGGGCAAGCATTACAGGACTGAGTGAGTAGCGAGTACTAGCCCGAGAAGGCTCTCATCATGCTGATGGCCGAACTATTCTTGTAGACGTAAATGGTGGCGAGCAGATTCTCTTGAGGCTACGCCCAGCCTGGGCTCCCGACACCTTTCTTGAAGAGGATGCTGTCGTACGAACAATGTTACACGAGGTGAACCCTGTCCCATATCTCGTCCGACAACCCACTGATCAAAGGTTTTCTCAATCAGCTCACACATAACGTGCATGGACCCCATGATGAACAGTTCTACAAATTCCTCGCCGGACTCGAGGACGAGTATGAAGCCCTTCAGCACTCTGGCTATGCTGGAGAAGGATTCTTTTCTCCCGGCCACAGATTGGGCGCTGGTATCTCACACGATCTTCCCCTGCATCTCGCTAGAGTTCGCGCCCTCGAAGCCGCGGAAAGGCGACGCAAGACAGAGGCGTTGACTAAAGGCGGTGGTAGACTTGGAGGGAAGTCCAGTGTGCCTGAAAGGTTGAGTCCTCGTGAGCTCGCGGCTCGTGTAAGTGATTTCCGACCTCCAAACCCTCCTTGCCACTAATTCCTCGAAGGCTGCTGAACGTAGAAGGCGAGACGAAGTGGCTTGCGGGTCAGGATCACTTGCTTTGCGCGAAGCCGCCAAGGCTGCGAAATCAAGTGTGGTAAACAAGGCTGTGATTGACTTGACGAACGACCGTGATGATACCCCTGCCACCCCCAGCGCCTCGGGCTCAAAGTCAGGTTCATTGCGATCACATCCCCCTTCAGGATCAACTCGAGCAACAAATACTCCGAACCCAACCACCAATGGACAGTGGACTTGCCCCATCTGCACCTTAGTTAATGCAGAGTTGGCCTTACAGTGTGACGCATGCTTGGCCGTGCGACCAACGGACACTTCAATCGGATGGGCGTGTGCAACATGTGGAGAGAGAGACATACCCCATGAACTTTGGTCTTGTCACTTCTGTGGCGCCATCAAGACTCGCAGTTGATATCATTAATAGATTCATATTTTGTGCTTGTGCCTGTGTCATGTGTAGGGTACTGCCGTGTTCATTAATACTTACGGTTTTGGTTTACCAGCCCCATAGATCACCCAGCGGCAGACCAATCACCTCCCTCACAGCCTCGCATGATAGGCACGGGTTCGACTCAGACGTAGAGGCCTATTAACAATTGATTGATTAAATACCAGTAGTCTCGAATTATCTGTTTTAGTACCCTCGCTAGGAAGCGTTCGGTTCGGGCGTAGACGCCGCTTCCTAAAGGTAGCGTCGGGTTTCGAGACTAGAATACCAGTTTGTTGGGCTTGACTGCCGGCAGCTCACCAGAGTCACCACCGACTTGGAAGGCGGAGAACCCTTTGGTTTCGTCGTACTTAGGGGTGGCGTCGATCTTCGGAGTCCCTTAAAGATTTGCATTGCGGCGACCCGACCTGGTCCCCGACTGTCAACCCCTCCAGGCATAGTTACTCCTGCCAGTGATTCACTTCCGTTATCTCTTCCTTAGCGATCGTTGAACTCCTGTTACATTCGTACTTCAGCCTCTTTTCATCTTTATCGTAGTGATACACTGTCATCACCTAGCGATATACTAGTTGCTTCAGAGTTAGGACTACGCTCTTTGGATCGAATCAAGGACCTCGCCATGCACTTCTGGAAGGTCAATTTAGTCAATGATGCAGGATCACCGCTCGAACAGTCGATGACAGTCCATATCAGCTATGATCCAATTATCCCGCATTTTGTGGCGCAGGGAATGTTGGACTCTCCGATGTTTCGATAATGCTGCAGCGCGATACGATTCAGATCAAAGAAAGTGAATGGATGTTGTCTATTGGACAGCTTCCGTCGATGGTGCAGAGCGGGGGTTTGGCGGTGGTGAATGTACGAGGTTATCCAGCATCCAAGGGTGGGTTGAGCGCGCCTGTGGAAATGTAAGTGACGATTAGATAGCCGTTTATCCTTGTCTGCATGGTTATGTGTGCACGGTAGCATGGGAGATACCGGCCGACGTCTGGTTCGACGGTGTCAAGTTGGTATGGTCCAAAATGTCGTCACCAAACATATCTCTCTCGGCACTGCTTGATACATCTAATTAGTTCTTAGTGAAAGGGTGAACGACAGTGTCGACGTGGTCACGCGGCCTCAGGTGCATGAATCTTATATGAAATGCCGGCCCTTAACATCACGTGATGTGTAAACGACTTGAATTTTTGCTCAGTTATCCCCAACCTAAATGATTCCTCGTTTTTACAGCGCGTCGTCCAGGCTGCTCGTCCTGACACGTGTGCACCACGATGCACGGTTAGCAACCTCTTCTGTTCGTCGACTGTCTCAACGTTCTACTGGAGGGCGTGCCAAGTTGGCAGCAAGTAGCCATCAACTAAGAGAAGCCGAGGGCAAGGTTGAAGAGACCAAATTCAGTGCAAACGAACGCGTTGAGGAGGAAGAACTTAACAATTGGCTTCTCTCGGGCAGGGAAAAGGTGAAAGAATCTGACGTACGTCCCTACAAGGACCCTTATGGCCATTTTCGTAAAAACGTCGCTCCTTCGTTTCGTGAACCCTCTCCTCGCAACTGGCTTGGCCGTGACGTGGTGAGAATAATTTTGGATGCAGTGTCGAACGTGGACTGATCATTTGTCCAGCCGTTTCCTCTCAATCCATCTTTTAAACCTCCAATTCCTCTCTCAGATGCACTCCGGACACAGCTCTACCGTGCCTATATAGTTGACCCCAAGCTTAATTCTGTCCGTGCTCTCGCAAGTCGACACAATATTAGCATTAAACGCGTCGATGCAATACTAAGACTGAAGGGCATGGAAGCAGCATGGAAAAAGGTGACCTTTGTTGCACCTACGTTTGTGTTTCACCGAGATTGATGTACCTCATCTTGGTGGTTGCTTAGCAGGTAAGCATTTTCCTTGAAATCATCTCCCGAGCGGTTAAGATGATAACCATACATCATTCGCGAAATCTTAAGAACTCGCGTTATCTTACATTATTGCGAGACATGATTTCAACTTTTCAACCCCATCTGAATTCACTGTAACCAATAATTTGACTGCGAACACAAAGCTAATAATAGCTCATGCAGGACAAAATCCTGCAAACTGGATTCACGAAAGGGATGGAGCATCTGCTTGGGGTGACAGAGGCGAAGCGCACAGCACAAGATGCCGAAGATCTTGAAAATGATAATGCTAGTCCCCACAGCCGATATGACGTTGAAGAGGCGGATTTACAAGACGAGGTTGAAGGTAGCAACAGAGCGAGACAACGTTACCAGAGACTTTTCTGGGAGAGTGTTACTGAAGGCGAGGTTTGTAGTCTCGAATGCGATCTACCTTCACGGTCGTTGATGATTGTCGCAGGAACCAGTCATGCCCAACGTCCTTGAGAGCCAACGCGGTGCTGCCTCGACGCGTACGAAATCTCGAGGCAAGACAACGCTTGTTGAACGTGCGCCAGGCCGACCTGCTATTATGTTCGTCGACGTTGGCAATGCGTTCGTCGACAAGAAGGAGAGGGAACGACGGGAACGCGAAGGTGCTCGAAGATCCAAGCTGAAAGCACGGAGTCGGATCCAGGACCACCGGCTACATGCATAGTAACTATGGTCTGTTTACCTTTAGTGTTCAGTGTATTATGGATTTTATTCGCGGCCAACTAATTCCACGAAACAAAAATGAATATTTACTTGCATGAAGTGCTCAGTCTCAACCAATTACTGTCCATGCACTTGGTGAAAAACATGATAAGCGACTGATGATTTGACCAAACAAATGTCGACAAAAAGACTGGTCTGGTCGATCCAAACGCGTACGCCCGATCTTAGTCTACATCGTACATCCTCCAAAATGCAACGGGGTCTTCCAATGGTAAAGATACTCATGCGTTGCTCACAATCACCATTGATCCTGGTTTCCTCAGCAACCGACTGTGGTCCTTCTCCGAGAGGGCACCGACACCTCACAGGGCAATCCGCAATTGCTCTCCAATATCTCGGCGTGTCTCGCAATTGCCCAGACACTCTCCAGCACCCTCGGCCCTCGCGGGATGGACAAACTAATCGTGAATGAGCGTGGAGAAGCTCAGATCACGAACGATGGTGCAACCATCCTCAAACTTCTCGATATCGTCCATCCAGCCGCCAGGACCTTGGTCGATATCGCACGGGCTCAAGATGCTGAGGTTGGCGATGGAACAACAAGTGTCGTTCTCCTCGCTGCCCAACTTCTCAAAGAGGTCCGCGGATACATCGAAGAGGGTGTAAGCCCCCACATTATCATGAAAGGATTCCGCAAAGCATCGCAATTGGTAGATGTCGCGTTTATCGTGTGTTGATGCGCGCCTCACAACGTTACAGGCCTCTGAACGCGTGAAAACGATCCAAGTCAGCGTCGACAAGAGCAATCCCGTGTAAGTCTCCAACCTCCTATCTAGCCAACCGTCCAACCCTGCTGCCAGCCACTTCCGTTCTCTTCTCTTGAAATGCGCGTCAACTTCAATGTCATCAAAGCTCATCCATTCTGAGAAACCCTTCTTTTCGAACATGGTTGTCGATGCTGTCCAGTGTCTGGATCAGAATGACTTGGATGAATCACTGATCGGTGTCAAGAAAATTCCCGGAGGCGCCCTGCAAGATTCGTTACTGGTACAAGGAGTCGCATTCAAGAAGACTTTCACCTATGCCGGAGCCGAGCAGCAACCAAAATCCTTCAGGGACCCCCTTATTCTGAGCTTGAACGTGGAGCTTGAGCTCAAGGCTGAGAAAGACAATGCCGAAGTTCGCGTGGAAGCAGTTTCCGACTATCAAGCGATCGTCGATGCTGAATGGGAGATCATTTATCGGAAACTTGAAGCCATTGAGAAGACTGGAGCCAAAGTCGTGCTGAGCAAATTACCGATTGGCGATCTGGCGACACAGTGGTTCGCGGATAGAGACATCTTCTGTGCTGGCCGCGTTCCCGCCGGAGACCTTCGCAGAGTCGTTCAGGCTGTTGGTGGATCCATTCAGTCCACTTGTTCAGACATAACTCGAGAGCACCTTGGCACTTGCGGGTCATTCGAGGAGCGGCAGATCGGTGGTGAACGATACAACATCTTCGAGGAGTGCCCCGTGGCGAAGACATGCACTCTGATCCTTCGTGGCGGCGCAGAACAGTTTATCGAAGAGGTTGAACGCAGTCTACATGACGCGATCATGGTAGTCAAACGGGCCATTCGTAATGGCGAAGTCGTTGCTGGGGGAGGTGCCGTAGAGGTAAGGTTTCTAACATTCCTTTTCGACCAAAGTAGAATCAAATGACACACAAACAGATGGATGTCTCTGCGTATATCCGGAAACATGCACTCTCGATTCCAGGAAAGCAGCAACTGATCATGACTGCCTTCGCAAAAGCTCTGGAGATCATTCCTCGCCAGATCTGCGACAACGCAGGACTTGATTCCACGGACATTCTAAATAAACTGCGCATGAGACACGCGGCCGGTGACAAATGGTATGGCGTAGACGTCGACGGAGCCGAGGGTGTGAGGGACAACATGGAAGCATTTGTGTGGGAACCTTCGCTCGTGAAGCTAAACGCGATCAGCAGTGCTACGGAAGCAGCTTGCCTGATTCTCAGCGTCGACGAGACGGTGCGCAACCCACAAAGCGAAGCAGTACGTCGTCTTTCCGATCCTTGATAGTTGAGCTGACTGGATCCTTGATAAAGCAAAACCCCGGACCACGCGCTCCGCCCGGTGCAGCTCAACGTGCCTTGAGGGGCAGGGGTAGAGGCATACCTAGAAGGTAACGAGATGTAATTTTGCAAAGATGAACATGAACGTCCTGGATTTTGACGCTCCAAAAGCAACTATGGTCTGCTACGGATTAGGATGTGTGCTAGTCAGTCCGTTTACGGGGTATTATGGTTCAAATCAGCGTGATCGTGGTATGTACATATGTTCTGCGTGAGTTCCATCGATCAATGCAAGAGACGAGTCGCGTGATCTGAACACTGTCTTCCCGGAGATGCAAATAGACACTTCTACACCGAATCCTTTCCTTTCGTCAATACTTTCCCATTATTCGGCTCTCGCGCCTGTGAAGAACCTCTCTCTTCCATCCAACATCACGTTTGATGTTGCTCACGAGTTCCTCTTGAGGAAGATACTGCTCAATAACCATCTGAGACAGTACCCTCCGTCGGCGTCGTACCAACAAAGTTTTTGGAAATGGGTGCTCGTTGAACTTGAGAATCTGAGTCGCAGCGATGAGGTGCCATATTCCAATTGACCACCCACTACGTTGGCAGACTGATTCCCCTGACAGGATCATGAGATCGACGAGCGCATATATGCGCATTACTTGTCCCTCGGAACCGCGCAGTACGCGTCCGTTCGATAATATATTACCACTAATCATTGACCTACTTCCCGTTCAGTAGCTCGGACGCGCCGTCCAACTCGTACATCACGCACTACTGGAAACTTCCCGAGACACAGAAGGATCTGATAGAGAGCCGTTATGAGACGATCACACTCCTGGAGTCGCGTACGACTATCGAAGCAGGAACGACGGGCCTCAGAACCTGGCGGGCAAGTCTCGTATTGGCACAGTATCTCATACAGCATCCTCGTGAGTCACCAGCGCGACTGATCACCCCGTCTTTATTCCATTTAATCACGATCTTTGAGCAGATCTGGTGAACACGAGCAACGTGCTCGAGTTGGGGAGCGGGACTGGATTCATCGGTATTCTTGTTGCCAGTTTGCAACTTCATGCTACGGGTCAGCATCACGGTAGCGAAGTGCCATCCGTCTATCTGACAGATGTGAATTCCACCGTGCTTGCACGTTGTCAAAACAATGTTCGGTTACCGTGTAGTAAGTCTGGGCCAATATAGGTTCTACTTGGTCCGTAAAACAATCAAGTGCTCAGCTTGTCGCAGACAAATCGTCTTCTCATCCGGACGTCCGTTACAATGCGTTGGACTGGCTGGATGCATTTTCGGACCCGGAAAGCTTGATGTCACTTTTTAGCGAGATCAAGCCGGACATGGTACTCGGTGCAGACATCGTACGTATTTCATTATTACAGTCGCTGACACACGAGGTTCGGAAAATGACAGAATACAACAGGTGTTTGATCCCGCGCTCATACCCTCACTCATTCAGACGACTTCTCTGGCCCTCTCGTCTGGGCACGCTCGATCAGCGTTGATTGCGCTCACTGTGCGGAATGAAGACACAATGACGTACTTCCTTGACGAGATCGGTATGGCATCCTATCTACGTCGCCGATGGTGACTCATCCCACAACCCAGGAAAAGTGCTCAAAGCAGAAGAGGTCCCTCATGTTGTCATCGGGAATCTCCCGTTGCAGGTTCTGGATCAGGTAGATGCAGAACTCGAGGTGAAGATATTCAGGGTCACTCTTGGACCGGAAGAGATGCCCAGTCTCATGTAGTCTCCGATGGGCTTCGAAAAACAACGATGGATCTGAAGAATATTAATGCAACTCCTAACCAAACATTAATGACTGGCTAAGGGGCAAACGCAAGTAGCCGCGTACGATCTCCGTTCTTGATTCGCGATTTCCTTTGACCGAGTGTGATGTTCTATTATGCCAACTGTCAACCCCTTGCATCAGACACCACATGGTCCAGACACATCGGAAGTTGTGCTCGATGCAACCCGATTATGTATCAGTCGCCCCTTACCTTCGTGCAATGGTAAGCTACTTGGATGAGTGGCATCGTGATTTCCTTGAGAGTATCGCATCTTCCTGATGTGATAGACGGCTTCCATTCCCATCGACGTCGGTCTTTAGCAGGTGATTTGGGTGAGGGAAGCCGAAGAACGGCCGGGAATATAGACTAGGTTGCCTGGATCAGACTCATCTAAAGGTGTCGTTGATGTCCGTGTCTCGAGCAGAACAGAATCTCGACGTGTGATACTATCCCAAGAACGGGGTTCGCTCCACCGCCGTCACACGCGACGACGCTGTTTGCATCCGTCAGGAGGGGCACTTCAAAGTCATCTCATCGATCTAGATGTGGAGTTTCAAGTTGCTGGATCCGTCAACGCAGCTTCCTGCGGGCACGAGAATTTGAGAACCCTCGTACTTCACGGCGACGTCAAGTGGTCTGGAGACTCCAACATAAACACCCAGAGCGAGATGGCGAGAAGTTGACCATGAATATTAATGTGCCATATATCGTCGACCTCGGAGAACCCAACTCCAGCCTCCGCCGCTTCCCACAACACTTTGAGCGAAGCTCAGGCAGGCAGCTTGCGTTTTTATATCGGAGTCATACCGAGCCTTCTACAGTCATTGAATGGTCACACGATTTCCCAGAAGCCGGGAATGAACATGCGTGTGCATCTTTTATGCAGTTCCATGCTGTCAAAACCGGGTAGTTGCGCATATGCCTCGTCGAATCAACTTGTGTAGGTTCTCTGTTCCACACTTCTCCGGTAAATCCCGCAAAGCTGTTCCCGAAGTCACGAGGGCTTCGATCATCTTGTGGCTTCCGCAGAGGCGTCAACGCAACCTGACGCGGTTCAATCTCCCCGGACGTGCGCAAGATTTCAAATGTAGAGGTTATAGCAGGCTATGTGGCATACATCCAACCTCGGGGTAAATATTACTTACCAACCACGATATGCCCACGACAAAACCCCTAGAATGAGTGCTCTGTCGAATCTTTACCTATTGCGGAGGTGCTCGAGGATCCTGCTGAAACCGTCTGGATGATGGAGTCGACGTAATTAGCTCCTGACCACTTTTGGTGGGTCAGGACGTCGCATCCGATTTCCTTCTCTTTTCGCTGGACGAGCTCAACGTAGGCGAGCATCCCTTCGGTCTTGTAGCGTTCCGCTAGTTCGGCTGCGGAACATGTGAGAGGAGCACACGGAATATAGATTGAGCGTACCAGTAGTCACGGCGTTACTATGCACGCCTGCCAGCGAAATCAACTGAAGGACAAAGCTGTGGTAGAATCCGTGCATTAGCGCCGCCAAGGCATGAGATGAATCAGGATGGCTAACCCTTCCTTGCCGAGTTCCCAGATAAAGTTCTTCAAATCATCCTTTGTAAAGCCTCGGTCCAGCCAGTTGAAGCTTGGGCTAAGATTATACACCATCCATTTCTTTTGACCGGTCTTTTCTCTTATTTCCCTGGCAAACGAACGGGCTAGCGCCAAATCGGGTGTCGAAGTCTCGAGCCAAAGGAGATCTGCATAGGGCGCGTACTTGAGTGTGCGAGAAATAGCAGGAGCGAGACCGGCCTGCAAGCGGTGATAACCTTCCGGAGTACGCGGAACTGGTTTTTGTTATACGTAAGCGCTTAAGCACTTGACGAAGTGAGCTGGAACACATACGATCCCAATCCCAAAAGATGTCTGTTCCGAGAATCTCTCTAGCTACTTTACGTGACTCCGAGTTTGACTTGCCAGCCACGTGAGATTTATAGTGCTCGAAGACAGAGCCGGGTGATGAAATGGAAGGTGCGGCTTGAATGGCAGTTTTGACGGCTGGTCGGACGGACGTTGGTTAAGTGCGATGTGAAAGAAGGTTGATTTACCGTCATCGAAGGTCATCAATGGATGAGCGGCATCCCATTCTTTCTCAATACGCGCGGCGTCAGCCGCGTCCACAGCAGCTGCGAGTGCCTCGGCGAGGGGTTGCCCGGGAGTGATTGTACCAAGAATGAACCTGTTTACTCATGGATCAGCGATCACTCATGGCGGAAAACATGGCAGAAAATCATAACGTACGGGTGATCTCCGGCGTCCACGCTTGAACTGAGAAGTCTCCCACTTTCGGCATCGGTCCTCGCAATTACCAACATAGGACACTCCAACATGTCGAGAGCGAAACGAGTAGCTACGAGTCGATTGATATGTGTGGAAGCGGGTACGAGAACCTTTCCGGCAAGGTGACCACACTTCTTTCCACCATGCAGTTGGTCTTCAAGATGAATGGCGGACGCACCAGACTCGGCGAACAGTTTGGCAAGCTTCATGACAGCAGAGGGGCCACCATGACTAGCAAGCTGAGAGGTTAGGTCATTGAAAGGATTGGCAGGAGCTTACCCGGTGTCAGCGTCAGCGATGATGGGACGGAGATAGTCGATATGTGGCATTTTCGCGCGTGCTTCTGGGGAGGCAGACATACGCGCATCGTAATTCTTTCTGTCGTGGAGTTGCTGAGCGCGGAATATCCGCTGGACCTGATTCGGAACTGTGGTGTACGGGTAGTCTCTAGGTCGTGTGAACGAGACGGACTGATGCGAGAGGTGGTACATACCCAAAGTCAGGACCGACCTCGTTACTGCCGGTGGTGAGGAGCGAGGAAGCAGCCCAGCCAGAGATATAGACGACCTGCTGATGGCCTGCCATTTGAGTCATCTGGACGGGGTCAATGGCACCCAAAGTATGAACGGGGAGACCACTGGCGCTGGCATGCTCAAATGTGCGGAAAAGCTTGTCCGCTAGAAGGGATGCAGGAAGGGGAAGGACGGGGGCAGAGCCTTGTTTGAGTGCAACATCACGGGGGGAGTAGGGCCGGGAAATGTGGGCGAAGCGAGGTCGGGAGAAGTACTCGGTAAGATGGGCGACGCGGGAATCGAACTCTGCGATCTCTGTGTTGGGGTCTGGTGGAGAGAGGTGGAGAGGAGGACAGGTGGAGATGGAGTGTAGGGTGCGACGACGAAGGATGGGAAGCATATTGTTGAGGGTTCCAGGGAAGAGATGAACCTAGACTGGGGTTAGGGTTACGATGGCGTCGGTCATTAGCTTCGGTGGTGTTTTGTGTTAGATCGACCTCGAATAAGCAGGATCGACTTCTATGTACTTCCCTCCGTACTATTCGCATTCGTACCCCGTTTAAATATCCAACCCACTCCTCTAGCGCATCCTTCATGTCGTCCCTTCGCACTTCCCGCACCGCACTCACTCACGCTATCCTCACAACCATACACCCCGCCATCGCCAACCATCACCACTTCCCTTTCCCCGTCCCCCTCCCCTCGGAGCTCCACCTCCTCATCCGCACTCACCTTCGCGTCCATGTCGCACGCGCCCTTGTCGACTCCCTCCATGCTTCTCTCTATTCCACCCTCTCTGCCCTTTGCGACGACTGCAAGTCCTACCATGCCCATGTTTTTGGTCCACACGTAGCAGACTGGCCAGTCGTGCGAGCAGGCAGAGGTTGTCGCTGCACCGCTGTCGGTCTCCCTTCCAGTCCCCCTTCTTGGAAGTCCCACCGTGTCGACACCATCTGCTTCGAACATGATCTTCCCCCTCGTCCCGCTGTCGGCGACAAAGAACCTCCCGCCTACTTCCTTGCCCACGTTCAGCAGACTCTTGCCGTCTACGCTTCCACAGATCCTTCCTTCCCTTACGCGGACAGGCCGATTGCCAGCAACGCAGATCTTGACATCCTCGTTTCCCGCGTGCTCTCTACCTTCGGCTGGACTGCCGTCCCCGCCACGTCACACAGAAATTGGGAATTCGACAACGATGTTTTGATCGTTCCTTTATCTCCTCCCCTTGCCGATGCCACCACCCCGGCAGTCACTCTCGCTTGCCTCCAACTTCACCTCGACCTTGCCATTCATGACGACCTGCTCGCTCGCTCTACCCTTCATCCTACCAAGGTCACTTATTTTCCTCCCTTACCTTCCCCTCCCGCTACAGGTATGTCGCATACTGTCCGCCTTTTTGCTCAGTCTGATCCCAGTATTTTGTAGTATCACGCTACTCTTTCAACCCTGTCTCCACGAGTCTCGTATCAGCCCTCGTCCTTCTTATAGTCACTTGTCCTCCGGCACTTGCGTATGCTCTACGTGTCTCTGTACATCCATAGTAGGTGTGGGCTGTTCAAGGCATATTTCACCATCCACGGCTGACCAGCGTCCTATATCCGGGCGCATTCTTTCTGGCACACTTTCTCAAAGCATACTTCCCTCATTCAACCACCTTGCTGGATGCATGGTCCCTGATTCCGTAGCATAAAGTATTTACACATCACGTTACCCTTTCCCTTCCTTTGAACTTGATAGATCAACGACACGCGCATCGGACTTTCTGCACAGAAGCACACGCATATACTAGAATTGTACAGTTGACCTTATTCTTGTACTCCAGATGTCTCTCATTTCCGCACATCATTATTCCGAGAACTTCTTACTAATGTGCGTGGTACGGTCCCAATTGCAAGAACTCACCTTCAACCCGGTTGTCGGCACTCCCCTATCTCTTATCTACCCGGATGGCGTGAGCTTTGTGTTACCCTAACAAAGCCAAATACTTTTGGTTGGTTAGTGAAATTTTACTGCTTACACCCGACTTCCACGCTGTGTCCCTTCATGGACTCTGGGCAATGAGAAGACAAAAGGTGGGTGTCGCTCTACTTTTCAAACCACGGCGGCTACGGTGATGAACAACATGCATTCGATTAGTCTTCTAGACTCCTACATGGTTACAACAAACCCCATTTTCTGACCCTTCAGCTTGCCTGTTTTGACCCGCTTCCATACTGACGGCTTTCCTTTTGGCAGGTAATCGGCATTATTAGGTTCGAAGGGATATTGGTTTGTCCTATTTGTACCATCTTTGTCCATACCAACTTTGAGTCCCGCCTTAATGCCATACTTTCGTTGGTCCGTTCTTGCGCCTTTTGTCAGCCTCACGGTATGATACGTGTGTGCAAGGCAGAAGACATCGAGGCAGCGTGACTTGACGGGTTGGGCAATCCCTGGCTTGCTGATTAGATTACCTGGGTGGGGAAATGAACCAACGATCGGTGTTGCCAGAGAATACTTGAACCGATAGTGATTTGACGCCCGACCCGGTCTCTTTCTTTTCTGAATTGCCGGATGTGCCGTGCACTACACCTACTCACATCTTTCGCTAGAAAGTCTTTCGAACGAAGTCGCTCACCCGAACGCCCCTCGTTGACAGTTGGAACGTCTTGGCGCAAGCAATCATTCCAAGGTCTCTCCTATGGATCCATATTCGTTCGGTATCAATCCGGCCAGCGAACTCCGTTTGCGTAGACATATCCGTGAGGTACTCTTGCCTTACGCGCGCACACATCTCACGTCGGACTATATCGCATTTACCGAGAACGTTGTTGAAGAGGCAAGTGCCATTGCATACTCAGCACTCTCTCAAACACATACCGATCGGAACCGACTAGCTTCTCCTTCAAACTCTCGAATATGTGCCCATGGCAGATGCCACGTCGTTTCTCTTTCCGACAGAGCCCTTTGAAGTCCTCATGCGTTCCTTGGACCATCTTGACCCCACCCCTCCTGAAGAAAAATGGGCTACACCTTCGCAACACGCTAAATATCTCCGATCGTTTTTCCCTCCTCCCCTCAATTCGCAAGATCTTCGGAGTGAAAAATGCTGGTACGAGGAAGATCACTGTATGTTTCTCCCCCGCATATACGCGTCTTCTGATCAAGCTGTCGTATACACGTGTCAGACACGAAATTATCACTGATATACAAACCTATATCCATTCCTGTTCTTTCGAGGCGCGCACGGCTTGAAACGCCAAAGATTGGCGGTACAAATTCTCGAGCATCCATCCCCCGCACAATGTCTGCTTTGAAAACATGCCCTGGTCTCGATACTGTCTCGGACCAAGAAGTAGAAGGCCCATCCACACCTCCTGTGGACGATGTCTTGTGCGTTTCACCTCCTTCCGTTAGCAGTTTACGCGGCGTTGATATCTGGGTTGCGTCCAACCGTAGATGTCTCCGTCTCGAACTTGACTCTGCTACTCGTACGAAAGTACGGCAATTTATTCAGTCGGGTTTGGTTCCTTTAAAGAGTGATAAACCAATCGACTACCGGGAGTGCGCACCAAATGTGCTTGAATTTTTGAGCCGCGATTCGCCGCAGCGTTGCCTTCCAAGTCTAGACTCCCCACCACTATTCTCCCGAGTCGCGCACGGTCGCTCTACCCGCGAAAACGCCAGAAGTAATGCGGAGATTAGTATCAGCAATCCAACAGACGTCCCCGACTTGGTCCCTATGCTTAAGGTGGCATCACCGGAACTGATAGACGGCGAGGACGGTGACATCAACGACCACCATATGGAGGTCGTAAGTGGGTGGGGTGAGTTCAAATTGTCCCTAAGAGAGATGAGAGCTGATTTCGACAATTGGACATAGCAACGGTGAAATATTCCTCACCATCTCCAGCCTCTCAGCATTCCTCGGGCGGGAGTAAGGTCGATGAGCTATGGGACATGTCCCCTCCCGGGACACCTGCAACGTCGCTCGTGGCAGTAAAAATGGGTGCATCAAGCTATGTTTATCTTTACAGGAACCAAGAACTGATAGCACACCCTAGACGAAATCGAGATCCCTCGTATACGCAAATTCGGACACAAAAATACATCGGCTGATGAAACTACAAATGACTGCGTAACTGACCTGTTAAAGTCGCTACAGAGGTTGGTTTGGAACCCTTCTTCTCTGCGCTTCTCTTTTTTTTTCGCATGAACAAATTTCTCATACAATCTCTCTAACCCCATGATATGTCAAGTCCAGGCTTCTTTATCACGTCTTTCATCTCCGCTCCAGTTCTAATGACGCAGGCTCAGAGACCAATCACATCCCAGCTGAATGACGCCAAGTCTGGCATGCTCCCTCCTCACCCCCTCTCTCCTGGCCAGACTATATCAAACTCACTGCTTGGACAGCCTCCATCGGCTGCCGAGGAACAAGCAAACGAAGAGCCCTTGCCTGGCTGTGCTGACGTGGCCGAAATTTTCGAGGAGGAGCGCCTCGACGACGCAGTCGCAAGTATTTACGTCTCCTCCCCTCAGGACCCCTTTTCTTATATCAGGGAAGAGAAACTAGACGACAAGGACATCATGCTCATGGATGGTAAGCCGAAAATAGTCGTTCCATTAAATAGGTCATGAGTTTTGCGAAGGCTTCCGTCCCGGGGCTAATGCGGACTTCCACCTGATGGCTCATATTGGCCCCTATTCCCCGACATGTATGCTGACTTGAAATTTAGTTCCAAACCTGCCACCTCCCACAGCGCACCCAAGGGAACCCTTTCTCTTCCCCGAAGGGATGCAAAGCTTTGTCGTACCCAAGGCGGAGCTTGTGCGTTCCGATGTCGCGAACCATGGAGGTTATGGCTCCGGTTCTACAGGGTTTCTGAAGCCCGTCAAAGGCGTCAAACCCCTAGCTCTCGACCTTTCGTGGAGGTACGTGCACTTCCTCGACCTATTTCTCGATGTTTCGTCTGCCGGGATCTTTGTTTTGGACTGACGTCTTACTTCGCAGACCATTCAATTTCGGTAAAACAATCCCAACCGACGAAGAAGTCGCAGGAATTGCGCAACCCATCCAATCGGCGGATGAAGCTGTATACCATGACGAGAAGTATACGAAAATTGCTGTCTTTCTCCTCGACCTGGGCGTTTCTCCGAATTCGGCCGAAATTGCTCAGCCGATCTTAATTCCGAAGAGTCCACGTGGATGCGAAGAGTTTGGAATGAGCCCTACTCCCAAGCGAGTCGAATTCGAAAGCAGTCACATCGAGTATCTACTCACGCAACGAGAGAGGGATAGAGCTTTTGGTGCCAACACAACGCTGGAGACAGAAGACAGAGTACAAGTCGGTGCGGGCGGTGGGCGGCATACTACGCTATTGGCTCCCAACGATGACCAAGGTGTATGGACTCCGGAGAAACACTACTGTCAGCACGATGGGCAATGCGACTCGCAGGATCCCTTCCATCCTATGGAGTGCGTTTCTCGGAGCTGGACCGACCACGGTTTTTCCTTTGACTCGGGACCTGACATCGTGGGCAATAACATAAGCCAGTTTTCAACCAGTGAATTCGGAGCTCCACTTGTCCTCTTGCCGCCGCCCCCGGACCATTTTGTGGATGTATTCGAGGCAAACAAGGAGAACATCGATCACCCAAGCGAAAACAAAGAAGACATTCCGCCTGTGGATCTAGATGATTATCAGCTCGGCAAACATCAAGACGACTACCCGACGGAACAATTCGATTGGAGTAGCTATTTCGAGTTCCCTGAATCGCAGGTCACGTCCTTTGAACCCCTTTCGTTTCCGTCGCAAAGTCGGCTACCGGGACCCTCACACAATTTCACAAATTCAAAGGAGCAAGCCGTAGCTGCGTCAGCGCCGAGTGCACGTGGTGCCAAGCATAGCAAGGATGATCTTGTTTCGGCAAGCGAATGCGAAGAGACAACTTCCAGAGCGACTAAGCGACGCAAACTGGACAACCTCGTTCCGGCTTCATCCAAGGACTTGTTTTCGACGTTCATTGGGCTCCGCAACAAAGCTACTTTGAATCTTGCCCTGCAGGAATCCGAGATCCGAACTACTGTATCAATACCTGAGCAAATGCCAGATGCTTCCGAACAACTTCCTCCGCGAATTACTCCCGATGACGTGTTCGATCAACGCACGGTCTGCCTTCCCGAGCACTGGGTCCCTGCCGCAGTGGTCCATCACTATCTCGCTTCCATGGCCCTTATTCAGAAACGTGCGCTGGTCCGGGACCTGCAAGGCAATCTTTGCCGGATTGTCCTCGTTGAACGATATGATCTCGGTGGGACCGATGTCATCATTGATCCGGATTATGGCGTGCTGTTCATACCACTACTCGCATTACCGGCGCATGTCGACTCTGCCATGGAACGAATCTCTCACGAATCATGGCGCTACTCGAACCTGTTGATCGTCTTTGAGGCATACCCCAGTGCACAAAGTTACAGGCTCGATCGTTCTCATAATATACGATCGGTTCCATACGCTTATACTCCTCCAGTATGCAAGGCTATCAGGAAGCTCAGGCGAAACCTGGGAATCTCAGAAGGTTGCGGTACTTTGGACCCACGATGTACCTTAAGATGGGCATTTGCGAACGACGTCGAAGAGGCTGCAAAATTCGTGAGGTGTTTTGGAGAGGAGGCATGTGCAATTTCTTCGGAACGTGGTCAGGGATGGCTTTGGGATCAAAGGGAGTGGTTAGAAGAAGAAGAACGAGAGGTGGGTCTTCTTGATCGTGTTTTTAGGGTTGCTGTACGTACGCGACTGATGTGGCACACTCTCAGGGAGAGTCAGATCTCGCTGCTGTGCATGGCATGAATGCGTTTGCTGCATTCATAATGTTGTATGACAGCTCGCTGGAAGCCATCCTTGAAATGTCTCCTGAAGCTCGTCTCGCAAATTTCGGTCAATTGTTGGGACAAGAACGTATGGTACGTCGACAACCCTCTCCTCCTCCTTGAAGCTGGCCTCATGAAGCAGACGGGAGTGAATGCTCTTATCGAGAGCAGGATGCAGCAAATTGCGCCGGACGTGGCGGACTCGGTTATCGGCCCTGGACACTAAGTGTTCAGACGTACGATGAACGAATACATTGCGCGTGTGATAAGCTGATATTAATATGATGCCTACTGACATGACACCACAGTGGTAACTGAAGTGCCGTCTGCGACACACTCTGTAGAGGAAGTAGTCCAACCAGTATCAAAGCCCGTCCGGACGTCTACGAGACAGCATATTTCACACGAGGCTAAGGCGTGTGTCCATTTGCTCTTACGTCCTCCCCAATAGCGCCTCCGGTCATCAAAGCGCCCGAGCGGAGGCGAGCACCGACGGACGTCCGGACATGATACGCAAATATTCCATGAAACGCAGACCAAGAACGATACATGTGCCGATTGTCCGAAAGCATATTCAGATGCCCGTGGGCCCCACTTTGCGTGAATAGCCACCGAGGTATCACCACAAATCGAAAATGAACTGCGAAGAGGGGGAACGTTACAAAAGGCAAGTTTCCTCTGGACCAGTCGCGGATACCTTGCGTGATCTCGCGAGGGCCGCCTTCACCATCTGCGATAGTTTCCGTCGCCATGACACGGTTCCCTGCGCGTTATTGACGTCGTCTGCTCTGTAATTTCGGCGATTCCGTATGAGGCCAAGACGAGCCATGAGGCTCCTCCTCGTTGTAACAGTAGGTACCAGATCTCCTGCTTGTGCCTCTTTATCGAGGTCTGTGCTCTCCCTCTCGAGAGGCGGGGTTCGTGTCTGTTCCAGGACTCAGAACCTCCCGAACTTGATCGATGACCACGGATATGACTCACACGTAAGATATCTCTCAATCTCTCCGTATTCCTCTGGGGTCCAATCCTGTCCTCTACCGGAGCATCATCTTGTATGGAAGGTACCTTCGGACGCTGATGGAACTTCACTATAGTACTTGTCATCACAGAACTCGGTAAGGCTCACCTCGAGTAACGATGCACCTTCACTGTCCATCGCCAGACCGGAGTCCAAGCTAGCTTGAGGCAGCTCCCAAATATAGATTAGGGAGTCACTGCACGCAGTAGCTAGGAGTCGGTCATCAGATGAGAAAGAGATACAATTGATCTCGTCAGGGTGCGTAAGGATCGCCAGTTGTTCGAACGTCATAGCGTTCCATATTTTGACGGTGGTATCGCTGGAGGCGCTTGCAATGCAACCGCCGTTGTGGGAAACGGACAAGGAATATATGATGCTCGTGTGTGCATACACAGGCTCGCCGATAGGACGGCCTGTCGATGCATGCCACCGACGAAGGACGCCGTCACTCGAGCCAGAAAGAATCTGGGTCTCGTCTCGTGACCAGGCCACTGCCCAGATCGGTGAATCGTCTCCCCTCATTGGTCCGACGAGTAAGTTGCCTGACCTCCAATCCCAGATGCGGAGGCAACCGTCCCCTGAGCCCGTAAGTAATCTGCAGTCCTTCTTCGAGAACTTGATGCAGTTGATCTCCCCGTCACCGTTCAGGTAGGCTTCGTCTCGCACGACACGTCCGCTTTGGGTATCCCAGATGTTAACCTTGTGATCGAATGATCCACTGGCCAAGTAGCGGCTGTCGCTGGAGATGTCAAGATATCTGACACTGCTAGTGTGGGCCTTCCAGGGCCCGTCCACTGCCGCCATGACGTCGACGTCCCAGACGTTGACGGACCTATCGAGGCCCCCGGTGGCGAGTCGTTTTCCGTCCGGGAACAAAGCAAGGCAGAAGACTGCGCCGTTGCTGTTTCCCAGAATCACTTCGGAGTCGTACTCGAGGTTCCAGAGACGAATGGAACCGTCGTTGGAGGCGCTTGCGAGCTCCTTCCCGTTTGGGAGGAAGGCGACGGCCCACACGATCTCGCTATGCCCACGGAATGTTCCTACAGGCTTCGGACGTGGGAGGTGGTTGAGCGAGAGCGAAAGCATCGTGAGGTACCTCCCAAGCTAGGGGTGCAGAGTGGAGAGAGTAATTCGGTTGGGTTGTTTGGGAAACCCAGGGTCTCCCCTGGACAACCCTAAGACGGCACGCTGGTCCTGGGGTATCGTGCATGCCGGACCAGCAAGGCGGACGGCAGGCGGTGTACAGATCAATGACCTTGGGGGATTCCAGACTTATTGAGTGATTCGAGGGCCAAGAAGTGTCAAGTCGGACCCCTGAGTGGGTTGGCGCCGATAACTCGTGGGAGCGTCGGATGAAGAACCCTGTCAAGCCCCGCATATTATTCTCCTTCTTTCTCTGAACATTGGTCGTCATCCCCGCATGCACATGGTCAACTAACATGTGAGGCGGTGTGTGCATGGTTTTATAGTGTCCGCCAGGAAGGCAAGATCGACTCGGGGGGACCTCCCTCGAGTCCTGCCTCGTCGTTCACACGCTGTCGGCCTTGCTCTACCACCTGATTCGCCGGAACGTTTGACAGAATGGACCTCGAGTCACTGGGATCAACCACGTCTCCATCGACTTGTGTCTCCAGTCTCGATGATGGCCTCGAACAAGAGATTAACCACCATGCCACACGCGGCCATCAGGTCAATCGACATGATCCCTACGGGTCATGTTCCACCGCGAGCTGTGCGTGGCAGCAATGCTGGACTTCACCGTTGGGGCTGGACATTCCCGAGGCCTTGCTCTGATTTGTCTTCTCGAAGGACTGCTTCGTGAGTGCAATTGGGGAAGATGCCGAACCAAAACCAAATATGCTTATACCAAGTACGTAGGGAGCGTCCTGTACGCCAACCAGTGGCGACCGAGAAAAACTAATGATGCCATATCATACTCATAGTGCTATATGCGTAAACCCGAGTCCGTTCTCTCCACCCGCCTCCGAGACCTAGCCTCAAACCTCAATACTTGAACCCGCCTGCGAGTCCCATCACGTTCTCCGGATCCACCTGCTTCTTGATGTTCTTCAACCTTTTTACGTTCTCCCCGTATATGGCCTCAAGGGGCGTGTCACCGAGGGCATAATTTCCGTACAGAGACAGCCGTTCTGTCGTGCCAGATACTTTCGCTTGGAGGTTGGCCGCACAGTCTTTCATCCCTTGGGTGATCACATCGTCTGTAGCCCCATCTCCAGTCCATCCAAAGAGAATGCTAATGGGCGAAAACGGAACGCTCCTCGACGCGGGCCACGCGGATGGCGACGTGTTGAAGTTGTAGACAGCCGGCAAGAGAGGCCCAGCACCGAGAGCAACGAATCCGAAACCCGGAAGCTTGCTTCCTGCAGTCTACATCACATGGTCAGATTGAAAGGGTGAGTGCACTGAACAACCAGTGGTTCAACGAACTCACGATACTCTCGTTCGCCATGAATTCCAGAAAATCTTCAGGGTACCCACGCACGGATATAGTGTTGAATGCAGACCTGGTCGTGTGACTGGTTAACCGAGGATCGAATACTTGGCAAGATATGAAGATGATGATCTCACCGGAATCCCGAAGTTGATTGCGCATTCGAAGATTGAACGAGGGACAAGAGTGACCGCGTGAAGACCATGGAGTCGCTGTAGTCCGTCAGGAAGGCATCGAATAGACCGGCAGGTGGCGACGGGTCATCATAGAACAAAATTGCCAGATTGGATACCTATTGATCGATGTCAGTGTGAACCTTCACATGGGATGAACCATTAATCCATCTTCGAGAATTCTATAGAGCGAGTGGCCGCTCAAACGTGCAAAGCGGCCCACATCGCGTGAGGTCAAAATCGGATACAGACCTGGCTCATGTTCCCCGCCTGAACATATCCGTATGAGATGAGGACGGATGCCTTCGGGTCCACATTGCTCGCCGAAAACTCAGCAGTTGCTTTCGTCAATTCGTCGCGGTAAGATGAACCATAGGTAATCGTGCCACCCTGTCCGAGAAAAGCAACCGAACGAGTCAGCATTGCGCAGGCAACCGAACTGCGGCAGACCGGTAGGGTGTCACTTACCCAAACTTGCGTTTGTGGAAACGTCTTGAACGTGAACCGCGTTACGATTCCCTGTGTCAAGCGGCTTCAACACCGAGGTCTTTACCAGATGCGATCATACGTATGCTTACGAAGTTGTTGAATCCACCCTGTACATAATTATTAATACACTATAAAGATCAGACGTGTGGGGAGAGAACGATTACCTTGAGCGCGAAAAATAGATCCGCCTGGGAAGCGGTGACATTCGTGACACTACCATTTGGCAACACGAGCTCGAACGCCGTTACAGTGTCGATGGTCAAGCCATATTGGTTTGAGTGCCAAGAATATCCTGCGTAGGCGACGGCCATACACGGTGTTCGTCAGAAGATGCTCATACGTGAATAACCCAACTTACCTCCGCCAAGCGTGAAGCCAGCCACGCCGATTCCCGAGACCCGACCGCCAGCGACATTCACACCAAGTGGTTCCAGAGCGGCATAAACCTCATCCCAAACTAGACCAGCCCCTATTATGGCAGTTTGTGTGGTAGGATCATACGTCACGTCTGTGAAACGGTGCATGGCGATATGTACGCCGAGCGTGGAGGAGAAAGTCGGGTTGAGGGAGTGTCCACCGCCCTTGACCTGTGCGCAGCATTGGTTTCAGAGGCGAGTGTAACCAAAAGTCACGAAGCTCACTGCAAAAGGACACCCAGTCCGCGCCAAAATCCGAAGCTGCGGGATACGCAACACATTAGAAGTTGAAGTGTGGGCCTAGTGTGGAAGTCGGCACGTACTGCAATGCCGACATCCCCGGCCGTTCCAGGCTCGAACGAACATGCAGACTCTTGAATACTCGTGACAGAGTAATGACTCATGGCTTTGGAGTACTGCTCCGTTCCTGCGCAACTGTCAGTCGTGCGTCAGAGGCTGTAGAATGACCTCGGACCATTGAAAAACACCCCTGAAGCCGATGAGACTGACGATGCGATCTCTAGACAGACTTCAGACATGCTTATTGAAGCCGCATTCAAAGGGAGCCGCGGGCCATTCGTCCAACCCGCAAGATTGGAAAACCACGACCACACGAGTACACCCAATGAGGTCAGTAGCATCCAAGCCATGGCAATGAATGAGAGCAAATTCAGGAGAGGCTCAGGAGGAAAGTGAGTGATGAAGGTCACAGGAAAGGCTGCGCTGTTTTTGCATCGGGAACACCAAACACGAGTCCGCGCCGCGGTATAGTCAAACAACAGCCTCGAGGCCGGACGTCGCGCGGCCGGCACCGGCGAACGTGCAGGAGGTCATCGTTATCCAATTGGGATTCGTGGCTGCCGGGCGGCAGCGGCACGAGTGTATAACGTACCAGGGACGTCGGGAGCCTGTTTGATGGCAAGTCGGAAGTTATCCTGCGCGGTGCAGTGTGGCGTGTAGGTGGGCACGCGTCAGGCATGCACTCAGGGACTGCGGGCGTTGTGGATCATTGATATACAATAATAAGCAAGAAACGGGAAACGAACAAAGCAAGCAGGACAAAACTAGCTGATAAAGATGTTCGGGATATATGGGGTAGAAGGAGTGGCCTAGAAAATTATCCGAGGTCCAACCATGGGGAGTGTCAGCGGGTATGGTCTTGCAATAACGTTGGTCGTGTGTATCGTAAATAAATTAATCATGGACAAACCAAACATCAAGACTACGCGTGGTCCAGCGTCATGTAAGGGTATGTTAGATTCGCATGAACTTTTGGTGCGGAGGCGATCTCAAATTGGGACGTCTCAAGACTTGTTCGGCTTTCTGCTTGTGACTCTCGAGAGATCGTGGAGAAGCGTGTTTGGAACGGTGATGCAGAGGCTGGTGGTTGCATGACGAGAGAGGCCCGCGAAGGTGTAATAGCTGATAATAAGTCGTGTGACGCTGACGAATAGTGATAACCCGGCCCCGTCCTTGAGTGAGCGGCGTGCTTCCGATGCTCGAAGTTACTCCCAGTTCGAATGTGATTGGATGGAAGATACTGTTGTGGAAGTTGAGGAGTAGGTGGTATACTATCACCTAGGGCACTTGGTCGTCTCGCCTTGATTGTCTCATTGGAGACCGGTCTTTCCGAACTCCTTCGGGGCTCAGAGCCATTCGGTGACTGTTGTGACATTGCGCCGGCGACAGTTTTCCATGATTTCAATATGGACTTACGAACACCGGATTTCTCTTGAGGTGAAGGATTTACAAGGACGGCAGGTGAATTCGGTCGAGAGCCTGAAGCGGAGGATGATGGGAGTGGTGGATACACTTCGTCAAACTGCAGCTGCGATTTCCCATTCGAGCCCCTCGTGAGCGAGTTCGAAATAGCTGGCGTCGTGAGTTGGTCGGTCGGGGTAGATGGATACGGAGAGTTGGAGATCTGGAACGAGGCCCGACCAGGCGTCGGTGGCTGAGGCGGAACACCAGACGATGATTTACTCCTACGCCAGAGCTTCCTCAGGCTCCTCACACTGACGAGTGGTGCAGTCGACTTGGTGGCATTGTCGTCCACTAGACCACACGAGTCGGCAGAGAAGCGGCTAGACAGTGGTGCAGAAGTGAACGATTCAAGGCCTTCGTCTGTTGATGACACTGGTCTTGAGGGGGGAGGCTCGTTAGAGAACTGTTGGGCTACGGGATCCCAGTAACTTTGCATGGGTGCCGTATCGACTTCATACAGAGATGGGTGACGACCGAATGGATCTGGAGACAGGGGAATTGGGGAGTCGGAAGCGGCATTCATTTGGCGGGAAGGGGAAGGTATCGTTGCCGGGTACATGCCTGGTTCGAGATCTAGACGTCGTACTTGGCTTTCTGTTGGTGTGCCGGATGAGGGGTTACATGCAGGCTTGAAGGCCTTCGGAGCACTAGTAGAAACGCCATTCAAAGCGAGTGTTGGTGGAGAAGGGGCAAGATTAGTAGGTCGCGGGGGTGAACCGTTTACTGCCTTGGTCACCGACGAATAAGGGACTGTGGGCCATGCTTTATGTAAGAAAGTCGCAGATGGGCTTTAGGGGGTATATTAGATGCAGCAAGAAATGGTCAGAGGCAATACGTACTCGGGTGTGGTGGGTGTCGGTAACTGTGATGCACCCGAGACACTGGGATGATGTGTCACCGTCGAATCCTCATCTAGTGTTACTGTTTTCAATACCGAGGGAGAGAATTGGGCAAGAGTCTAAGATCGTTCGTCAAATCATGTCTCCGGCTAGCAATTTGATAACACCTACCCTCTCGATTTCATCCAACTTCGCTTTGAAGAGATATTGACTTCGCCGTCGATCATTAGGATCGTTCTCGTCGTACTGTAGGGAGTAGCGGTTAGTGCGAGAGGCGATGGGAAGGAGAAGTCCTCAACCTCTTCGTTATCGTCTCCCAAATCCAAACCAAGATCGAGGTCTTCAAATACTGTCCCTACTCGTTTCTCCTCGCCGTGGCTTCGTAATCGCTGGTACTCTTGTTCTAGCTCAAGTGACATTCCCTCTTTGTTGCGGAAATCCACAGTATCTGTTGTTCCCTCTATCACACTATTTGTTGGTGATTTGGGCACGAGAACCAGAGGAGAAGGTGTAGATCGCTTTCCAATAGCAGTGGAAGGCGACGATTTACGTTTACACTCCATATGATTTGGAATTGTTACGCTGAGAGGCGGCCGGGACATTCGCCTCATGACATCCCGAACTTCGTCGACATCGTTGACTGCAGCGTCCTCCTCTTGTCTCTGTTCGGGAAGAGTCACGAGTGATGCTGCGTCTAATGCGAGCTCCACTACGTTAGGATTATTGACCTTCCGCTTCACCCCGTCTGATTCAGCGTGAATGTCTGTCCAAGTCTCGGCGTCGGTGCCAAATACATCCCCAAGTGGGTCCTGGCCCGTAGTGGAAGTCATGCCGATAGCTGCACTGGGATCCGGAGACTCCGAGAGAGGTGCATATCCTCCATCCTCAAGCTGTTCTCCATCATCAGAATCCTCCTGGGACCGCAGAAACGGTGGTTTCTGCATTCTCTGCACCAATCTGAGGTCATGGGGAGCTCGCTTCTCATCTGCTGAATCGCCCGAGTCGAGGGTACGTGACCGAGAATCAGAACGATGACTGGAACGGCTCTCCGTCCTTTTCATCCGTCGACTTCGTATCCATGGCTCGTACCAAGAAGCTTTCCGTCTGTCAATGTCAAATTCCACCTTGGCAAGGATGGGTATGATTGAGGTCGAGTTCAAACCGGGTAACTCAATACCCGGCAGCCCTTGATCTGAAGAGGGAGAAGTATCTGGCGTATCTGGCTCTGAAAGTGACGACGAGGCACCCGCGGACTTGTCGTGTGACCGGTTATCTGAGATAGATGAACCGGTTGACGTGGAGGAAGGGGTTATTGGGTACGCAAGTGGGCGTGACTGCTCGGTTCGCGTCGGAGTAACCAAAGGCCGCAAGGACTGCGAGGGACCATTGAGTTCCGCAGAAAGACCAAGACCGGGAGGATTGGGGGTTCCACTTCGAGATAAGGCGATGACTTCATCTCGTTCCACGCGAAGCACCCTTGTCCATATATGTTTCCATATCTCCTCCGACAACCTTGGACCCGGTTCTCCTCCGCCGGCGTCGGAGAAGGTTGGAGAAGGATAATGCATGGGACTGTTCTCCCCACTCTGCGGAGAGGCGGATGCGAGATAGAGGACGATCCCCATCGTGCTGGGTAAAGCATATTCCCTTGCGATAACGACGAGCTGGGCTTGAAGGGTAGACTGCAGGGCGACGAGCGTTCCGCGACGGAACTGGGTATGATAACCAGAGGCGGTGGGTGGAGGGGGGACAAGCTCGGAGGGGTCGGCTTCATGGTTGAGATGCACAGGAGGTATTACGTGTAGTAGGAACTTGGATTGGACCTGAGATACTAAGTTAAGGACACTCGTGGTGGATGGCGTCACGGAGCGCCAGGAGAGATCGGTATTTGATGCGGATGGTGAATTGCCTAAATGAGATTGGGACAAAGATAATGACGGAGCAGACGAGGTCATCATGGGCAATGGGGTTGATACACCAAGCGCATTAGCCAGCTTTGCGAGTCGATGGGGTGGAAGGGGTGCGCGTGGAGGAGCCCACCCTGGCCCCGATGCACGACTCTTGGAGTGCGCGGAGCCAGAAGTGCTTCGATGAGATTGCATAGCAGAAAAGTCCGTCCGTCCGACAGAGAACACGATTAAAAAGCCGGGCCTATCGTTTCAAATGTGAGGCTGATCCAACAAGCGAGCCGTGAAGCACCGGTGATAATGCTGAACCGAATCTATGTTTTGAGGTGGGAAACGAGACGAGAAAAGGACGGACCTCGAAGAAACCGGAGTGGGTATAGTCATAAAAGATGTTCGTATAGATCGATAGTCGCGCACGCCGACGCTGGCAAGTCTTGTCGGTCGACGTCGCTGAACACAACGACGAGCTCTGAAGAAACCGTCAAAATGAGTAGCGCTCACGTGACCCCAAGTACGGGACGACGACTTTGGTCAAGTCATTATTGTTGTCCCGCCCCGTATCGGTACGCACTTTCTCATCTGTTCGTCGGGAGTGGGTGTTTGGTTCACAGTGTGCGACGACAAGGTGTTTAATTCCTCCAGCTTCGTGTCGTCTGACGTTTCCGAGCTTGTTAGACTTCCCCATCACAACGAGTGTTAGCAACCAAACACACCGGGCCGCTACAACCACCTTGTTTTGTTTCGAGGTATCTATTCACTCGCCGAGCTAGAATACTAACCCTTTCCCATGGAGCTTAGTATTTACAGAAATTAATCGCCCAGAAGGAGGGGAAATTACGTCTTCCTCCTCGTGATCGGCCCTACCTCTCTGCTCGTTGAGCCCACTTGACCTTGTGACCCTTGCCCAAGGCATCTACCGTCGGGTACCAATGAGCAATTTCTTTCTTCGAGCCTTTGGGGCGCTGAATCTCCCTCTACACTGATCGTGGAGCACTCGAGATTCCCATGAACGTGACATTTTTACTCTCGCTCGACACTAGCCCTCCCTCGAGTCCAGACGGATGTTTTTCATTTACTGTCGATTCTCGATACGGGACACGGCTTTCCCTCGAGCGAGGGTGCTTCTGACGCCCACGTCTTTCGCGAAGATGGACGGATAAAGCAAGTATTTTAGGTGGCATCTAGACAATTGGACGGTGGCACTGACTTGGAGCGAGTCAGAGCTGAGACATGCTATCGATGGTGCTGGATCTGCTGGACGATCAACATTTTGATCTACACGAGGACAGCCTCGAGGCAGTTTGTCGGTGCATATGTATTAGAATATGAATTCAAGTATCGCGGTAGAGAACCCGCAGTGACGCGTGAGAAGGCGAGCTGAGCGACCCTCCCCGTGGTTTAGTTCGTTCTGGTCCCAGCGCAAACGAGGATCACGACCTTGGCGACTCAATTGTCCTTGTTTCTTAGCTTCTTCTTCCTTTCTTCGAACCCATTTCTTACCTTTTATCACATTGCGTGTACGATCTCAGACTTAGCCTTTTCATTTTTGAGTCCACGACCCACCCACGACCTCTGACAATGGATCAACACCAACAGCACACCCAGCATATCCCTGATGATCACAACCCGAATCTCGGCCAGACGGGTCCTTATGGCTACTATCCTGCAGAGCACGAAACCTCTTACTCGCTCGCGTACAACCACCAGATGCACCACCAACATTCTTATCCGCTTCAGCATCCTGCCACTCATCCGCGTGGGTGCACTTCCTCGTGTTCTTTACTCGCCTATACCTCATGTTGATCTGATAATGGGCTCGTGTACTTTGTATGTAGGTCATCTCTCCGCGCCAGACCTCCATCAAAGCCTGCAGTTCCATAATCTCAGCCTCATGTCCACGCATCAATATCCGCCACCCGTGTACACTTCATCGCCACAACATGTGTCAATGGGCTTGCCTGCAGGCTCTCCCCCTCCGCCCTCCCCTCACATGTATGATCCCTTGTCCCCTCCCATTTCAGGATCAGACACTTCAGCGGACGGCATCTACCACCATTCGAGAAACAGCAGCGGGACTGGCTCCCCTTCGTCATCCCGAGGAGCCAGCTTAGTACATCGTACCTCCCTACGTTACAACCCGACTCCCTCTCCAACGACAAGCTCTTCTGGCAGACGTGGTCGTGGACGCTCCTTGAACGATTCAGACGACGACGAGATGGGTGCTACCTTTGTTGAGAACCTCGCTCACTCCCGCAAAGAAGCGACGCGGCGGCAGCGCATTGAGGCCGAGCAGAGGCGGAGAGACGAATTACGCGACGGTTATGCGAAATTGAAGGACGTCCTCCCAGTTTCAAACCAGAAAAGCAGCAAGGTTTCGCTGCTCGAGCGAGGTAGGCCGTCGACCGCGATTCTCGACAACCATTGTCTCATTCATGTCTTTCTTTAGCGACCAACCACATCATCTTCCTCGAAAAGTCCACTCAAGAGATGCAGGCTCGTCTCCTCGTGCTGGAACAGGAAGTTCAACGGTTGCGTGCCGTCAACGAAAAGATTTCTCTTGGTGTTGCCAGTTCACCGTCGCCTTCCAATAACATCCATGGCGTTGACAGCAGACCGTTGTCCCCTCCCCCGGAGCCAGCCATACCGAGCCACTCTCTCACTCATGTGCAGGGACAAGAGCCTCCGCGGGAGGACTCTCGCAGTCCAGCTGCATCGGAAGGATACTGAATGGCATCCAATTCAAACGCGCTACCGTAGTGGACGCTACTCTTTTTTCTTCATCCTCGTTCTCTTTTTTCTTTCTTTTTTTAACATTCTTGCCTCGTTGCACATTTGTATTTTTGTTGTATTCCTTTCTTTCCGCGAAATCAAGGGAGAGGCGAATTTATACTCGAAGAAGACTAGTCGAGCTTGTGGCGCTGGCCGCACAGTGCGCGGTGGGCGAAAGCATGTTCAAAACACTCTTCCCTTCCCCCCCGTCCGCCACGCTGCCAAACGACTCGACACTGCTGTTGCTGGCCAGCCGCCCAAGTCGTATCGTGCCAATCCGAGAGCGCGCGATTACTATCAGTCGTGTCATCTCGTTGATCGATAAAGCTGTCGACTTCCTTTCCGTCCCGCTGTCTCCGACGAGCGGCGTCCCAGGTGGATTTAGGTCCCATTCGCACAATCTCCCTTGCGCCCTTCTCCCGGCTTCTTATCATTTTCTCATCAGTCACTCGCGATGCACCTTCCTCGACGGCCAATCATCCATTCATCGATACCATTGAACACTATGACACACACCTGTCACCCTCACGCGACTTTATATGTCGACCGTGATTGGGTGCTTGCCCACCTTGCTACGACCGCAGGAACGATATCTCACGAACGAACGACACAAATTCTTGACGAATATTTGACGACACCACGCAACGGAGACAAGCAAGGCGGGAAGCATGCGCCGCGTTTATGACAACTCACCCGGTGGAAGCCTTAGTGGCTGGCTGTCCGCTCTATCTCATTTTGGGGATGGAGTACCAGATGAATTCTTGGCTCCCCTGAGGGGAACTATATAGTCACCGGGTGCCCGCTCCAGAAGTGGGCTGGAGAGGCGAAACAAAAATGGTCTGGCAAAGGAGGGATGGTGATGGACCGCTCTCGAAGGACTGATCTAGCACCGGTTGTCGGTATAGTGAGATGTTTTTCGACACATCGAACGCCTCTGTTTTCATAGTCATAGCACATGCAATATTCTTTTTATTTCCTCTTTGCAAATCAAAAGGCGTTCTGCCGTCTCTGTAGTGACAAGCGTGCTTGGACGGGTCTCGCCGTTGACCGCCTGGCGCTAGGGTATGTGAGCGGGCGATGCCTCAGGGGACCCTTGATTCCAATCGAACCTCTGTGACGTTGGACGGAAGAATTCAAGAACTGCTGGTTCTGCGACACCCACAAATCAACGAACCGCTAACCCTGAAAGCGGGTTGCGTTATGCGTGCTGCGCAGGGTAAACACATCGAAGAGGGACCGGCCGGAGGCCGTACATTACACTAGTCCTATTCTGAATACACGCCGCACCGGCGCAGCGTGACGCAGTGATGCAAGTCCAAGGGTCCTTGGCCGCATCGTCATGGGCATCAAATTCTATATACAATGGACGGCGTCATCATATTTCCAAAGTCCAACGTCAACAAGGTGTCTGTATACAAACCTGGGCAGATGCTTGCGCTGGTAAAGGTGTAGTCCAGGGCAGTGCGCTTTTGGCGCCAAGGGACCGTTTGTTCGAAAACGGACGACATGAGGATGGGTTAAATACGGTATGTTCTTTCTGATTGACAAGGCCAATCGGGGTTTCCACGGCAGCTGCGGTCCAACACCCCCGTGACGACCCTGGATGTAGGGGGCGCATGGTACAGGGGTCCCCCAGTCGGAGCTTGAGTTAAACGGTCGAGAACCTTGTATACATATCCATATGATGCGACCTGGGCGGAGGGCATCTGGTTCACCCCAGGAGATGACCGGAATCCGGGGCGTTTGTTGGCCCATATGTATGTATTATTCATTCGCGAGATGTAAACAATCTGAGCCGTGATGGGCCATAGGCGTAGCGGTGGCGAGGCGAGCAATGCAAACGAAATCCCCCCATGTTCTGGTCTAACGAATGGAACTCGGCAACGGATCAACACTGGAATACAAGGATCGGTGCCGATTACAGCAGAGAACCCGCCTATGCATCGTCAAAAATGCACGATTGGGCCGTTTTGCCGTAGGCAGAACCGAGACGGATTGAGAAAAACTGCGGCACTTTCCTAACAGGGGGACCACGATTCCATCGTCACAAGCTATGGATCAAGGAGAGGGCGGAGATGAATTACTCGGGCTACAGGGGAGAACCTTGTTTCCGTTCTTTTGATGTGAGGGAGTCAGGGGATGTAAAACTGCAGCGCAGGACAAATGACAAAAAAGAGAGAAGAGGATGGCGATGTGGTGATCTACGAGTCTGAGAAAGAACATGAGGCAGGGGACATGGACATGAGTCATGTCGAGCAGCATATTGGCGCCGACGAGCTAAATCGGCGGACATTGCGACTAGAGTAGGGAGCTGCGGCAGGCAGGAGGGTTCGAAGAAGGGGATCGCGAGAAGAAGAAGGTAAGGTTCGAGTGAGAAGGGGAAAAAAGTACAGTTTAGTCGCAAAGTTTAGCAGAGGGGGGTAAGTTTCCATGAGGAGTAAGTGGCGTACCGAGGTGGATTCCAGGTGGGCTCAGACGCAGATCTCGCTCATATCAAAATCAAAACGAGATGATCAACGATCCTCCCACAAACCAACTCCCTTGTCACACGGTATGTCACGCGTTACACTGAATGACAACTCTTTAGCGACGTCTTCCAGTCCAGCCGCGCCAGGTTCCTGACGCCTACGTAGTCTACAGCAACCGTAAGCATTTTTTTTTCCTGCACTATCTGGAAAGAGATACTCACGGAGTTGCAGAGAACTGCGTTCAAACAGCGCATCTTGTTTGGCAAAGCGATCAAGGGACACGTCATCATCCCTTTCATCTCGTTCATTTTTGACGACCTTCTAGAATGGAAGGGAATCCCCAATGCCAATGTCGCTGGCCGTGGTTAGGTCTATCTAGATACGCCATGGAATATTCTATTCTTTCGCCCTACTCGTTCTTCACGCAGCCTCGTCTCGCCCCGCGATGATGACTTTTTTTTTCTTGCTGGGTCTCGAATGACTGCGCGTCCACCACCTCGCTTTTCGTTATGTCTATCTTGGGATTCTGTGACACTTATCCCCAACCGAGCAGGCCACGCGGCTGATGCGCCCCGTTTACGGCGTCCATGGTTCGGCAATGCAGGTTCTTCTCGTGCCCAGGTCATCTAGCGCGCCAGGAATTTGCCACCCGCCAACACTATCGTGACGTGAGGGATGGATGCGAGCAGGGTCCGATTGTAGATATGTCGCCGATCAACGGTGTGTATGAGGAAGGAAGGACAAAGGGGACAATGTACAATGTACGATTCGGAGAAGTGGTTTCATGTGAATGCCGCGGGGAAATCAAGACAAGCAAGGTCCGTGACATCGTCGGTGGTGCGAAGTACTCGGATTGCCCACTCTGGACCGCCCTAGAGGAGCGTGTGCTTGCTTAAAGGCTAATTACGTGGGTAGGGTTCACGTCAGTGACATGTATGAGGCGCATTTGCCGTCAAACGGAACGGGGAGTTATTGGAGAGTGCGTCCGATATAGAGCGGCTGAAATCGTGAGAGGTGAGTGGTTGGTTCATTACAGAGTGATGATGGGGAAGTCATTGATGGTGAATTGGAAGAACGAACGAATGTGACCTGGAGGAGAAATCAGTCACACGGATCTGCATATGACTTCAGTGATGACGGCAGAGAGAACAAAGTGAGTGATAAGATGGATATTTAGAGAGAGAAGTCGGACGGTGACAAGGAAATGAAGATGACGAGCCGAGATTGGGGCGTGTGGATAGAGCAGATGATCGGTGGAATGCGTGATGCGGCGTAGGCGCATTGGCTGTGTACATTATGAGATGAAGAAAACGTTGCAGGCACTGAGAATGGAGAGAGCCTCTCCGGCGATACATTCCACACACGGACGGCAACCCTCGGTCATTCCGGATCTTGCGTGCAAGCTGGCCCGGACCCGCGGGAAAACGGAAAAAGCGGTGCGGAGATAAATTGGCAAGGCGTAACACTCGCAGGGCACCGGGGTCTCCGTTCCGTTCGTTCGGTACATAATTTCCTTTTCTGTATAAATCCTGAGAATATTACCTAAGAATTGCATATGCAGGGACTACAAACTCCGCGACACGAGGCAGATTCCCATTTGGGTAAGGGTGTGAAAGGATGACCATATCGGGCGGGATGGATTTCGACGAAGACGATATTTAGGCGGTCCGAGCAGTCGGCTGTTCCTCAGTCCTCCTCTCCCTTTGAATCTCCCCCGACCCCGACCTCCTCACCCGACGTTTCTTTTCTTTTTTTTCTTTTCTTCTTCTTTTCTTCTTCGCTCTCGTGCTCTATTGTGCGTTTGGGACAGCAACGCCGGCTCTTTGTTGTTTTTCACGTAAGTATCAAAACAACAATTACACTTCGACTTGACCCCTCACGACTATATCAAGGTCCCCTCGTATTCCAGTTCTTTTTATTTCAGCATCTCATCTCTGCATATCTCTGCCACGCCATGGATTCCACCCTCCTCGAGCACCCTCGTAGCCCCACCTTCATCGATGCCTCCTTCTCTTACGACTCTCTCTCCAACCTCGAACCCTATCTCCAGTACCCTCAGTCTCCTTATGGAGTTTCGACCATGGCTTGTATGTTCCCCAATATCTTTGCTTATCGTATGTCGCTCATCTCTCGCGTAGTGCCTGGTCCCTCGTCTACGTCTCCTCGTCTTGACTTCAACACTCTCAACCTGACCAACACCATCGGCGAGTACTCGTACACCCCGTCCGCCAACTACACCACCGCTTCTCCCGGTCGTCCTTACACCCCGCCCGACAACGGCATCTCTCCCCCTGCCGTCTACAACCTCAGCGGTGGCGAACTCTCTTCCGATGGTCTTACTTCTGGCAGGCGCAGCCGCGGCAGTGGCACCCACTCTCCTTCGTCAGTGCACAGCGTTCCATACGCCACCGTCCCCCGGTCACATCGTTTCAACCCCATTGCTGCCCCAACTACCCGTTCGGCGGCAAAGGCTCCGCGCCGCAAGGCTCGCAACGATGACTCGGATGAGGATGATGACGACTTCCAGCCTGCGATCACCACTGGGAACAACACTGATGTCCGCCGCGAGACGATCCGTCGTCAGCGCATCGAGTCCGAGCAGAGGCGTCGTGATGAACTTCGCGATGGCTACCGCAGACTCAAGGATGCCCTCCCCGTCTCCAACCAGAAGTCGAGCAAGGTTTCCCTTCTTGACCGCGCTACCACTCACGTCAAGTATCTCGAGATGACCGCACAACAACTTCAGACGAGGCTCCAACAAGCCGAGAATGAGGTTCAGCGACTCCGCACGTGTGTATCCCCCACTTCATATCTACGACATCGACTCAACCTCCCTCTTAGTGTTAACGAGGCTTTGATGCTTGGCACTGCCGAGCAACGACACGCTGCCGCTGCCGCTGCCGTCGCAGCAGTATCACAACAATCACAGTCAAACTTTTGATTGTTGACCTTGTTTATCGCCAAACCTCAAAAATCGCTCCGCGTCGTCGGCTACATTATCTTTCATGGACTATTATTGCAGAGATGACTCGCATGACTGGAATGCCTGCCTGGTTCGCAGGTCGCATCACTACAATGGACACTTTAGCATCACACTTTTTTATTCTGCATCTTTTACGACACCTTACTCTCAGCGCGTCCTCACGTCCGGCCATTTCTCCAGCACCCTTGACTTGTAGACGTTTCTGGCCGCGCCACTTCTCCGCTCTCGGCGTGCAAATCTGCTCGACGGTTAGCTCGTGGTTAGCTGTTGATTGAATAGCCCCAGAGCCGGAGATTTCGATGAACACCGGACTTCCTGGTTTCGGTTGACGAAAGATACGACAAGACAGCGACGCAAGACCGCAGCACAGTGCGAGGCGGTTGGTCACGCTGCTCCCACGAGTGGCGTGCTCGTCTTACCATGCTTGCGTGTCCATCTTGTTTTTCCACTTGTCCTCTGTCGCCTTTCCGTCCCTCTCCATTTCAGTCCTTGCGCACTTGCAGGCGACGACCTCTTAATTGAGGTTACGTGCCTCGTGCGAGCCGATACACTGGCATCATCTCAACTCTCACGTCTACACATCACCATGGCCTGGTTTAGTTAGCTGTCAGCACGTACTTGACGAGGATCGCACCGCACGCATTGTTTATTACGACCTGATTTATACGCATTCATGTCACGAAGTTGGCGACTGATCACCGCTCGCTTTTCCGACTCCCTCCTCCCGGACCCGGCGGCGAGACATGGCGAGGCGTCAACAGGCCTGTTCACCCCATTCATCAGCTCTCATTGTATGGGAGTGATTGATTGATGGACGTTTGTGGATAGGTTTAAATGTCGATGAAAGCTCGTTCAGGACACGATGTGCTCTTCCCTTGATGCACCCCAATATCTCCCTTCTGTTGCGTTCGCACTCCTTCGATCTCTCGCTAGTCGACCGCGCGTCGGATGCGCTTGAGCGCCTGGAAGGGGTTGTTGGTGGAGCTCACGATTCTCTTTCCTGCCTGCTTGCAGGTGTTGAAAGTATCGCTACCAGGATAAAGCTTGACATCACGACGTTCCCCATCGTCTTCGCACATGCTACTAGCATCCACCTTAGCCTGGCACTTCACGTCTGGTACCACACATTATCCGCCGTTCTCTCTGACTGCATACGCGGTTGTCGTTTTAGCACCACATCTAACTTGTAGGTATTCTGTGTATCGACATGCACCAAGCTGTACTGCGTCTACGATGTAGCACAACCTATAGTATATGAAACGACTGTCGCTTCCTTTATTGTGTGATCGATACCGATGAGTGCTATTGAGTGATCGCGCTGTTCAGCCACCACATTGTTCTTGAACAACAACGTTGTACGCCACGTCACATAATGTCAGCACCCAAAGAAGCGGACTCTGACAAGTTAGCCGTCCAGCGTCAGCTGAAAATCAAGGTTGGCGCAGCTAAACGGTGCGGGTGATATTTCCGCCTATCGTTCCTTGTGTACCGGAAGCTGACTGACTGCGCACGCTCGTGTATCACCACCACAAAACAGATTACTCAAAGAACACAATCTGTACAGAAATGAGGCCAAAGACCAGGAAACCAAAGTAGATCGAATGGTCGCGGAGAACGGCGATGAGTGGGACATCAAAAATGCTGTACGTCCTTGTTCTATCCTCGCCTGCGTATCACACGCACACGCACATACACACGCCCTGGGACCCGGCACCCATCCTGTGTGTCGTGTATGTCGTGTCTTGGCTGTGTGGATGCACAGCGCGGAAATGAGGGTGCGCTAATTCAATGTCGCTTCGATTGCAATTGTTGGTCTTTCTTCATCGTTCCTTCGGTGGTTCTCTTTTCCCAATGTTTCCATTGGACTCGTCGGTCTTTTTCATTAGACAAGGATCTTGGATGAGTCACTGCGCATGATCAAGGATTCTGGCGATCGCCTGGAAAGGGTGGTTCAGGAGCTCAAGACCCTCATCGTACGTCTGTTCTTTTTCCATTTTTATTCGTCGGGTGGTTTACCCCCTAATTTATCTATCCGAACGATTTCGAAAACAAAAAACTTTGAAATGGAAAACGCACACACACACACACAGGATTCCGTCAAGTCGAGACCAGAGTTCTCCGAAGACAAGGAGCTCCTGGTCGCCGAGAGAGAGCTCGCAGAAGCGACTGTGTAAGCGTTCCCATATTGCTATTACGCGTGGAATGAGAACCGCAAGGACTTAATTCATTCACTTCAACCCATTGACAGGGCGTTGCAGACCGACGAAGCATCCGTATCCTAAGAAGTTGTCATTGAACCTCTATACCCGCATTGTTGACGTCGAAGGTTTGGTGCTCGAGAGGGATGAAGATACGCCAACCGCGTTTCCTCCGTTCTCCGTTAATCGCATCAGAATTCATTATCGTTGTCGTTGTTTGTATCCCATACACTTGAGCGCTTTCTCGTTACCGCCGCTCCATTGCAACAATGTCGTGTTCTATTCCCGTGCGGTTTCATATCTTGACGCCACGACTCCATCCTCCATCATGAATCAACTACATACGATCGGAGCTCGATCCGGGTCTCTCTTCCTCGTCTTCCCACCGTTCCGCTTTTTCCTCGTCTTCCTCTTCCCGTGCGGCCTTGAGGCGCGTGAGGGCACTTAGAATGCTTACCCACGCGTCCCGGCCTGCCCTCTCCTCCTGGAGCCCCAGACTGACCCCCCCTGACACGCCCGCAGCTGCGGCCGTGCCTGTACCTACCCCACCGCCACCATTGGCAGTGGGAATGGTCACCCCGAGCGACGGGGGTACGAACCCCGGGGGTGGCGCGTTGATCGCGGAGGGAGCGATGCGTGATTGGCGGATGTGTGCGAGCGAGGAACGGACGGCAACCTGGATAGACTACCGGGCGGAAGTCATCCCCGGCCAGCAGACGGCCGGTCGAGGATCCCAGGATTCAGTCGTCGTGTTTGAGATGGGTAGGACGAGGGTGTGTGCGAGTGCGTGTGCGAGAGGGAGAGAGAACTCACGTCCAATCGCTCGAAATACTCGCTCACTTCGAGGACAAACTGCTCGGAGCGCTCCTCGCCTTGCGGGAGGTTATCCTCCGGTCCGTCGGTCTGTGGCAGCGTAAGCAGTGATACGGAGGACGCGGCCAGGGAGAGAAGGCGTCCAACGTCCTGCGAGAGCGTGAGCGTGGCCAATGGGTGTGCCGAACTTTGAGCGAACCCGCTCTACTTCTCCGAGTGCGTATATCTGACGCGCCGTTCGACTCGTGGTCCATATTGGATCGATCTCCTCGCTGGTTTCATTCGTTGTTTCTAGTTGCGACATGGGATAGACGACAACGTTGATTCAAAGATCAGCTCGACTCAACCGAGCCGACACCCTTCTTTGACGGTAAAAGAAAATTGATTTACTATGTATGTAGGTCTCTCAACAAATCCAGAGCAAATAACACAGCAAAAAGCAGAGCAAAAGGCAAAAACAATTACAAGTGAAATTATGGGCTTGTGTGATAACTTAGTCGTCTCTCAGGCAAGCTTCGCCTTCTTGGCGGGCTGCGGCGCGGGCTTGGTATCCCCTTCCTTACGCTTCTTAGTCCCTCCCCCACTCTTGATGTTGTTTAACATGTCCTTGTATCTGTCCTTAACAATAAACGATATCTTGCCGACCTCGGAGTTCGCGCCGTTGAAGGTGATCGCGTTCCGGATCATGAGGTCCATGTCAGCCTCAAAGGCTTCTATCGAGTCATACTTGTCGCTATCCAGCTTCGTGCGAATCGTTCTAAGGTCTCTTGCATCCTTCTTAGGGATTACTTGGAAGTAGGTTGGAATGCCCAGGAGCACGGGGTCGACAGGCTCTCGGAAGACGAAGGAGCTGAATCAAAAGGAAATCAGCCAGGTTACGCTGGAGCCGCCAAAGTGCTTACATGTCCTCCTTCACCAGCGTTGTCATCAGTCCTTGTAGGCTTCGTTTCTCTGCCCACGAAAGCTTCCTCTCATAAGCCTTGGCCCATTCTCGCTTGAACACTTTTTCAACCGCATCTGCACACATTACTGGGTAAGTGGTAAGAGGATTGAATAGGCGACAATTGCTGAAGACGAGGTCGGCGTCCTTGGCAAACTCCTCCATCGATGCATATTTGCCTTCTGTCAGCTTTTGCCCCATAGTCCCGAAGTCCATCGGGTGAGTGATCTCCTCATAGTAACTAGGCACAGGTCAGCACCGCTCAACCTTGCTACTAGCGGACCAGACTCACGTCGGACACCCATCCCTTACGGGGTCCACCGGTTGGGCAAAGATAGGATACTCGGGAAGTTTCGAGATCACCCTCAACATGTCCCTACATTTCTTCTCGTTTACTGGAGTGGCGGAAGTGGTAGACTTATGTTTCGAAGGTGCAGGCTGAGCGCTGGCACTAGCGACCTCCCGCTCTTTCCCTTTGATAGAGATTCGCGGTGCTTCCGGGGTCGGTGCGGGTGTCGGCGCACGTTCGTGTCCCTTCTTCTTGGGCTTGGGAGGCGGTGCAAGAGTAGTCTTCGGCGGGGCCGCGGTAGGTCGCTCGGGAACCGGTGTACTCGCGCCTCCATTAGGCACACTCTTGTCTTTCCTCGAAATAGGCGCAGCGAACATCAGAATATTATCCTCATCGCCTTCGATGTTTGTTTTTCGACGCTTCCCAGGTGGTCCACTGCCCGATGCCTTGGCAGGAGGTGATTCCTTGTTCGACTCGGCCATCTTCCGTTGGCGCTTCTCTTCATCCTTTTCACGCTCAATTGCGATGACCTCTTGGAGCAGGTCGTGAGATCCATCGTCGACATACGGTGGCGGCGCTTCGTCGGGAATCTTCGGTTTGCGGGTCTTGAATTTAGGTGCTTTGGATGCTTTGGAAACCTCCGCCGATTTCTCGACCGGTTTTTCAACTGGCTTCTCATTGGCTTTCTCGGTGGGCTTGGTTTGAGTGCCCCCGACTTTGAGCTTGATAGTCGGTCGGGGGGCAGGCTGTTCAGCAGTAGTGCGGCGAGGCGCCGATGGTGGCGTTGAGACTCGCGCAGACTGTGGGAGAGGGTTTTGAGGTAGCGGTTTGACCACGATGCAGGGTAGCTCTTTCTTAGCAGGTTCCGCAGCCTTGTTGGCGACCTCGAGAGTCTTGTTGATGCGATTCCACACTAATACGCCATGTTGTTTAACAGCAGGAACCGGACGAGAGTTGATCACTCACGTTTCTCAAAGAAAGTCTCAAGGGATGTGGCCTCGGTATATGCGTAACTACCAGCGACGTTGTATTGCTTCGCGTTCGCGACCATGAGTCGGAAGTCGGCCTCAAACGCAAAACGATCCTTATAGTGACCTTCCTCTAGCTTGGCACCCATAGTACTCAAGTCCATCGGGTTTTTGATCATCTCATAATAGCTAGGAACCCATCGTTACAAGGATCGACGGTGTGAATGAGGAGAGACGTACTTTGGTGCGTGGTCTCTTACAGGATCAACTGGCTGCATAAAAAGCGTGGCGCTCTTGTGCACCTTCAGTTTCTTAAGAGCATTGCGGCAGGCACGCAAGTCGTTCACACTCATTCCGCCTATTTGCGCCTTTGGAACGTGAGGCTGCTTAGCTACTCCCGCAGGTTTTGGCTTCGGTTTCGGCTTGGCCTTTGCAGGCACGGGCGGTGGTGGCATAGCTCCGGAGCGTGCAGCAGTAGTGGGAGTGGGGACAGATGGTGTCGGTGCACGAGCTGCACTAGGCATGATCTTGAGCTTGGGAGCGGCAGGAGTTGCCGCCACCACGTGAGGACGCTGGGGTGGACCGCCAGTTTTGATCGGTCGCTGTGGTTTGGCTGGTACCTTGACTGGAGGAACCTGAGGAACCAGTTCTGTCACAGGCGTCGGAGGAAGGTGAATGGTCACTTTCGGTGGCGTCTCTTCGACGCCTCTGAGAACCATGTCCGCAAGCTTGATGATACCCCATCTAGCCTCTTGGTCAACATCCGGGGCACTAAGTGTGCCGAAGTGCAAGTCAGTCCGGGTAAACGTATGGAAGGCATAAATTGAACGCACAGTGCGATGGGCATCAAAAATTCACGCAACACTTCGTTCTTTCCGATTTCACGGTCTTTGCGAAGGACCTTGATCATAAGGTCAACGTCACTCTTCTTGACCTCCTTCGCTTGAGGGGGGATGGATCCATCCTCTTCGATGAGCAAGGACTCCGAATCCTTCAATGCGTTTTTCATCTCGCCCATAGAGACCAACAGTGCCAAGCTTTGACATGCACACCGAGCCACGTGGCGGCGGATGGCTCTCGAAGGATCATTTGCCATCACCGCCAGAACATACCGCATAATGGCAGGTGTATACCATTTGGACATGAAGAGTCCATCGAAGGCGGCGATCCTAACCTGCGTGTAGTTTCCCTCGCTGATCTCGGTAAGCATGGTTCAAGCTACCATTATGGAAACTACACACCGAGTAAGTGGAAAGAAAACTCGTAGGTCATTCGGGAGCAAATTGGCAGCCGTCAAAAGAAGGTAAAACTAGATTCGATTTATAAATGAACTGCACCGCATGGTATGTGGGGTACTGACCTCCAAGACTGCAACGGTGACGACATTGTGCGGGGAAGAAATGAGCCTATCCATGCTTCGATATCTGCTAATCTCATCGACCGCTTGCTTCAGTAGATTGGCATCCTCGGCACTTTGTTCCGACCGTACTTCTTCTTTCAGTAGTTCTCCGCGCTCTGGTGGAGCAATCGACACTGTCGCACAGGCTGCCGTAGAAACGAGAGTACAAATATAGAAAGCATCAGAGTACTGTAACCCCAGTGAGCTAGTCCCTCGTCCTGAGCTCAATGGCACCTACTGGGTTCGCCGTGTTGTCATTATACCGGAGCTGATCCACGAGGAATTGTCGGACAATCGCGGGAGTCTTACCATTCTCAAAACGCACTTGGGAGATGGCGTGAACAAGATCCTACATTATTGATAAGACTTACACGGGTTAGACCAAAACGTGTCAACATACCTTGCGAACGAAGTATTCGGAAAGGTCAGAGAAATCGTTTGGCTTCGGGACGTAGTTGTGTGTAAACAGATCTTGATTCGCATCTTCGGGCTCATAACAGTATCGTAAGAAAAGTTTGAAGAGATGGAAAAGTCCCAAAAATTCGAGACGTCTGATGGCACACTACCCACCACGTCATTGTCATTGTCATTTTAAAGGAGACGCCCTCATCACTTACACTGACGAGCGCAGTCGCGGCTTCGCATCGTATTCGATAATAGTAATTAGAGACGAGCACCGTCTTCGTAAACGTGCTTGAGACAATAGCGGTTGGTTGTTTGGCGAGGGCATGTATGGCCTACAAACGAGTCAGACAGACCCGCACATATACACAGAAACCTCACCTCAAGCTGAGCCACGACATCTCTATCGCGCTGCAGCTGAGAGACCCACATGAAATCTGGTTGCTCGAATGCAATGGCAGCGATCCATTCAAAGTCGGCATCCATCCGGATCCATTCGTACGTGGCGCCAGACATAACCTGTTCGTCCTCTTCCGTCCAATCAGCCACCTTCCATATCTCTCGCTCCTTTTCCTTCTCCCAGATTTCCAGCCCGAATCCCATGTCAATCAGGCCCATGGCCTCAGCGGCTTCGGCGTCACCTTCCGCTGCCGCTTGTGCGGCGGCTTGGCGGGCAAGGTAGCGCTTGGTATTCCGACGGATACGCTTGTATTTTGTATTGAACGGCACCTCGTACCGCTTGAACGGTGACCTGATGTCAAGCACATGTTCGTAGGGCGTTCCGTCAGCTTCATGTATACGGACAGTCATTTGACCCTGTCGGCGATGGTAAAAAAAAAAGGCGCCTGATATCTAAGTAGAGGCGTACCTCGAAGAACGAAACAGGCTTAAAAAGTAATTTCGACACCTCGTTGTGCTCGAGAGCTCTGCAGGCAGGAGCTTCCTGCCGCATGGTAATTTCGACAGCCATTTTTTTTCGGTTAAATGAGGCAGAGAAACCGAATGCAGGACATCCACTCCCGTATATCCACTGCTCCGCGAACGAGCGCAAATCGATGCCGCTCACTTTCCTACAGGTACGCAGAAAGGAATGGGTCGATAGACAGTTATTTGGTAGCTCGCCACTGATCGCGGATAGAAAAATCTTCGGAAGAACACGAGACAGACCAAGTGATGTCCCGGACTTGCCAAGCCGTCGGTCGAGAATGTGGAGCACGAGAGGAGCCTTCAGGTTTACAAAGGGAAGTGTAGCGGCATCGGGAGGATCGAGATGCTGGGGTTGACAGATCGGTGGCACTGAACCGTTATCCCATTCAACTACGCGTTGCATGTCTCGCTTCAACCGGTAGCGGTACTCGTTATTACCAAGCAATTTGCGGATGAAGAGACCTGTGATGTAAAGAGCAAGACCATTAACGAGCCAGATGTCGGACCATGCCTTGGGCTGAATATTAATACCCATCCATTGGCATGCAAGGCTGTGGCTGAGAGCCTGTCTGGTCTCGATTACTTGCTCGATTGCATCTTCGCCGTGGAGGAGATCAATAGTGACCAGCGAGAGCGTTGCGCTATCGAATCGTTGAACTGGCATATCGTCCACGGCGACTACTTTGAATGAGCCAAACGGGTACGAGCCGAAGTCTGTGCTGTAGAAGTTCATCGCTGAACGCAAAAACGACGTCGAAGTGCGCAGTATAGATTCTTGACCAGGCAAACAAAACGCATGCATGAGCGGCTGGGTGACACTCGAAGCTTCTTCTGGCGAGTCCGCAGCGATCGGATAGACGTGGAAGGGCCCCGCAGCAAATGCGACATGTTGGACTGACGTCAACACTGTTTGGGAGAAGAGGTAGATGGTCTTATTGGAGTTATTGGGATGAGCAACCTGATATCACCAGTCAGTATCAGAACAGGCATTGTGAATGCAGACATGCCTGCTCCACGAGGTCTCCACTGCAAACAACCACCGTCGGCATGGTCTCTTGTTGCTCAACATATTCGCCGTTTTCGTCCCGCTGTGTCAAATCAGGCTCCTCCAGGTACCTTGGAACCACGAATTCAAATTCCCAGGTGCATTTCTCCCAGAAGTTATCGACGCAAGGGACCCAACATCTCGCAGCATCAGGAGAGGAAGGGGCGGTATATGCATGAGGGACACGCTGCGGTAGATAAGGATCTCGATGAGATGCGTGCACCCGTTGGATTGACTTACATATGGGTACGTATCCGTAGGCAGCACAAATTGTATACCGTCTACAGGATTTCGGAGGCTATATTCGATATGAACGACAATAGGCATAAACTCTGGTCCCGGAACTGGCGTCTGTGAGGGCCCAGGCGTCTGTGGCTCAGGAGTCGCAACTATTGTTTAGCTCAACCTGAGCAACCGGATCCAAAAAAGAAACACAAGTGGATGTTCACCTTCACTGGCCACACCATTTGCCATTGAGTGTCCCCCATGGCCAGATTGTCTCAAGGAAACTTCTTTCGGAATGGCGATCGATAGTTCCCCCTCGTCTCCTTCTGCGAGTGCAGAATAAAGTTTCCTTTTGAGTTCTGGGTATGTATGGCAATCCAGTGGGGTAGAGATGTTAATGTGTGCGAGCGGATCATGATGGACAAATTCAGCTTGATGGGATGCGACCGTGACTGAGTGGATCGCTTGGAAATCCCCAGAATCAAACGGAGGGAACGATGAAGATGCAGAAAGAGGGACATACTGCACTGTCTAGAATGGAGATGAATGGTCCTGAGGTTCGCACTATTTGGTACGACAGTAATTTCGGTGTATCCCTAGAAGTGAGAAGGGGAATGTTGCTGCGGTGAGCGATGCTCATTGAGGGGCGCATAGCTGGACAACGCACCCAAAGAGCGCCCGAGAAGTCAATTTCCAAGACGACCTTTTGGTGGCTAGTAAAGACGCGCAGAGACGTGAGTTTGAGCGGAACAGAGGGGGAAAAAGGATACTTATATAGAAAAGCCACGACGGATGTGCTCGCGTTGCATCCTTGACGTTGCACACCAAATTTAAGGACCGAAATGGAGGTTTTTCGTGCTCGGGACGTAGCTGTATGCTAGAGTTGCCAGTAGGACGTGGAAGTAACGAAAGAAGAAGCGAACAGGGTAAAGTCGGTCAATGTTGCCTGGAGTCCACTGGCGAGCTTGGGGTGGGATGAATCCAACCTGAAGCAACCGACAAACTATTACGTAAGTCACGCTACCCGGCTGCGTGCGCCGCTCAATATCGATCAAGACTACCACCACTACCAAATCTTTAGTAGGATGCCCCAAAAATCAATATTCAGGCAGCCAGGCGCAAAACATTTCCAGCTTGTCCATCGATCACAAAGAGATCCCCTCATACATGATCCCGATGCTTCACAGCACGTACTAAAAGCCTTCGTGAGGGGAAACGACAAGAAAGTGCGTCTTTCTTCATGAATCCATTTTGTACCCCCAAATACAAGACCAACAGGGAAAGACAAGGGCGGACCTAGAGGCTATTCTCACTCCAGAGGTCATCGCACACGACGTCCGCGCCAATGTCGGAGAGGCGGCCCTTTACGGCATCTACTTTGATGACACGGAGTATGATTACATGCAGCACCTTCGTGCAGTGGGAACGGAAGAGGAAGGTGTAGAAAGCACCCTCATTGAAGCCCCCCAGTCACAGAACAAGTCCAGATCAAAGGGGAAAGGAAAATCAAATCCGAACGATCCATTGATTTTCCAAGACTTACCGGCAGAAGTATTGCCCTCGACGACCGAGATGCCCAGAAACTTTGAAACACAGGAGGCCGTTCCGTCCTCGATTGCTGGGTTTCAGCCGGACATGGATCCTCACCTTAGACAGGCACTGGACGCCCTTGAAGACGATGCATTCGTAGACGACGACGCAAAAGACGATCTCTTTGCAGAACTAGTCCGTGATGGTGAACGGGATGCGGAAGAAGAGCTCGATTATGAATTCTATGAATACGGACCCCCGGAAGCAGGGACGAGTGACAGGGCGGAAGGGGACGAGAGTTGGGAAGTGAGGTTTGCGAAGTTCAAAGAGGGCCAAAAGAATGTGCCGCCCCCACCTGATTCTGACGGGAACATGGACTCTGAAGGTGGTGATACTATTGGCAACCTACCCAAGCTCCCAGTGGTTGGTGGTAAACGTAGACGGAAGGGTACGTCGGATGCTTCGGGGTACAGCATGAGCAGCTCCTCAATGCACCGCACCGAGGCTCTGCTAACGCTTGATGAACGTTTTGATCAAGTACGTGCACACACCCGTATCTTACACTACTACTACCTGAAACCCTCGTCACTAGTTAATGGCGAAGGAGTACAATTCCGACGAGGGCGCTTTCGACGACGACGAACTGGAGACAGCCTCCACCAGCTCTTCGTTATCTTCTTCCTCTGCACCCGATCTCATAACATCTCGGGAAGACTACACTGAGATGGTGGAAGAGTTTATGGACAAGTACGAGTTGGTTGGACGAAAACTGAAGCCCGTCCTTGCCGGAGAGTCGGGTGCGGACAAATTAGATACACTCAGACGTGCATTGGGGCAAGATGAAAGGGTAATGGTGGTTTCCACGGTGCCGGGCGATGAACAGGATGCAGACGACGAAGAATTGTTCAGAGCCTACGATGCTAACGAGAAAGAAGATCGGTGGGACTGCGAAACTATTCTAAGTAAGTGGGTACGTATAGGAAGGTACGACATACTTACAATCCCAGCGACGTACTCAAATCTGGAAAATCACCCAAGAATAATTCGGGCAAGGGCTTCGAAACCTGTACCGAAGATTAAGCTTGATGCGCGTACCGGGCTTCCTGGTGTTGAGGTGGATGCCGTCAAGAAGGATGAACAGGTGAAGCGAGGTACGTAACTTGGCAGATTACTGGAGCAAAACTCATTTTTGTTGCGTACAAGCTGTCAAGCAAACTGTCAGCCGCTCCCGAGACGAGTCGAAAGAAGACAAGAAAGCTCGCAAACAGGCTGTGAAGGTAGAGCGTCAAGCACGGCGTACCGACAAGAAGGCGATGAAAGAGCAGTTCAACGCAGAAATGAAGCATCAGGCGCAGGGGCTACAGAACAAGACCGCTATGAGTAGGACACGAAAGCTGTGATGATGATGAGTAATGCGGTACGACAGGGGTTACCCATAAGCGGTAAATTTAGCGTGAACCGAGAAAGTTATCTTTGCACTGGCCACTGGCACGATACTACATCGACCTCGTTCGCGACAATGGAGTCGCCGTTACTCTACTCCCCAGTGCAGAGTACCTATAGCGTAGTACCTGGTAGGTCTCGGAGCAGCACCAGAGTGGCAGACGATGTGACCAGCTTGACGTCGTTCAACCCGTTCTCGGAGGAGGACGAGAATGACCAGTCCTCGTACGCTCTCGTCACGTCTCTGTTCTCCCGCATGAAGAGCAGCTTTGCAACTCCCCTCACTACTTCATCCTCTGCTCCTCCTGCTCCCGGTCCACAGCCAGCCTCGACCAACGACCAACGACGCCTTTCTGCAACCGCCATACCCAATACCCATCCCTCCACTTCAAAGTCCACTTCGGAGCAACGCCCAAATTCCCTCAAAGTTGTCTCCGCCATCCCTGCTCCACCTCTCGTTTCTCTCACCCCCGTCGTCTCCGAGGCCCCGTCGTTTGGCAATGATATTGAGCGCTCGCCCTCTCGCGGAGCCAATATTCTCCCGTTTTACGAGGTTCCGGATGGCGGCGCAATCGGAACGTCTATTCCTGGCTTTCCAATCCAAGACGACACTCGCAGCATACGCACTTCTGCATCACTCAATAGGTCTGCTTCGGTGTCGAAAGTGATTCGCAGAATACGCGGAGAAGGCATGCAGAGGACGAACCTTGCTCCTGATCCTCGCTGATCATGTCTTAATAGGTTTGTCCCGCGATTATTGGATGGATGACGAGAACGCAAAAGAATGCTATGATTGCAAGAGTGTTTTCACAACCTGGCGACGAAAGCATCATTGTCGGATATGTGGTCAGTGCCCAGAGGCCACTTACTCTATTTCTTCTGAGCCTTCCTAGGTCAAATATTCTGTTCCCGTTGTGCATCAAACATCATTAAAGGTTCCCGCTTCGGTCATGATGGCATGGTACGAGTATGCAACCTTTGCCTCGAGAAACTCGCCAAGGTAGATGAAGATGAGGACGATGATCGCCGATCTGTAGTCTCCTCAATCACATCGTCTTTCCCTGCCCACCAGTTCGGCTCAGATAGCCTTTCTCTTGGTTTGGGCCATCATCCTCAATCACCCTTCGCAGCATCGCAGCTATTTGGACGCACAGACGAGCCTTTCAATTTGTACTCTATCGCAGAGACGAAACGCTTCGTATCTTCCTTCGACGATACCACACCCAACTCTCCTCTCGAATGGGAACATGTCCGTGAATCCACCGCACCCTTCCGCAGAAACCTTGCAGAGGACGAGAAGGACCCCACGACGCTTGGTCAACAAAAGAATCAAGTCTACATACCACCTACTACGGCCCCTGGTGCCAAGACCCCTGTTGATTTTCCAAACGCCGTTCCAGTAAACGTAGAAAGGCCCGCGATGAGCACAATTCAGTTTCCATTGAGCTCGCCGGAGCATTATCCTGGACCAGACAGCCCCGCGACCTATGGAGCAATGAGGTCCAGATTCAACAGTTTCGGAGATTTTGATAGTGCCACTCCCTTCATTCGGAGCAGGGTACAGAGTCGCCTGGACAACTTCCCGTCTGTTGAAGGCTGGCGAACGAGACGCGATTCCACTGCGTGAGTATATTTCACACCGTTCTCGAGCTCTCTACTCAGACTCCCTTCACTTCCTAGATATGCCCAGGAACTTAATCTCACCTCCATGACCCATCTCCGAGCCATGCTGCATCAAATGCTCACCACTGAAGACATACCTAATGTCAAAGAATGGGAGGACACTTTGTTGAAAATCGCTCTTCGCATCGCTCGCGAACTCACTTTCTCTGCTGTCCCCTACCACCAAGGCGAGGATATGGATGTCCGCCGGTATGTGAAGATCAAGAAGATACCAGGCGGGGCTCCCTCCGATTCGGAGTACGTAGACGGGGCTGTCATCACGAAGAACGTCGCACATAAGCAAATGCTGAGATCCCAGCGTAACCCACGCGTCATGCTTGTCACCTTCCCCCTCGAATTTCAGCGTGTCGAGGGTCAATATATCCACTTTGGCCAGATCCTTCGCCAAGAGAAAGAGTACCTCGGCAACCTAGTCAGCAGAATCGCGGCGCTTAGACCTCATGTCGTCATGGTCGAGAAGAGTGTATCGAGAATTGCACTGGAGGCACTCGCTGAGCACAACATCGCCGTTGCCCGTGCTGTGAAGCCTTCTGCCATCTCATTCGTAGCTCGTATGACTCAGGGAGACGTATTCTCTTCCATGGACAAACTCGCTCTTGAGCCCCGGCTAGGACATTGTGGTCGGTTTCGCGTTCAAACGTTCGACCACCCTCTTATTCCAGGAAGACGCAAAACCTACATGCGCTTCGAGGGCTGCAATCGTGACATGGGGTGTACAATCATCCTGAGAGGCGGGGACTCTGAAACGCTGAGAAGGGTGAAGAAAGTCACAAGGTTTTTGACCTTCATTGTCAGGAACTTAAAACTAGAGACGCATCTTTGGAAAGACTCAGTGATCACATTACCTTCTCTACCACCGGAAGCTGTGCCTGCCTCCATGGCGAGACAGGATCAGCTAGTCGATGGAGTCGGTGGGGATGGAAATAGAGTCGGAACTGAGGAGTCGTTACCGGTGTCGGTGTCGTTGGTTCAATCGTCAATTCCTGCGGGCAGGAAACAAACTGAGGCAGGCATGTTGGTAACTGAACGAACTGCAGAGGAAGATCTCCCTGATGCAGACGCTGAGCGGCTTAGGCTTTCGAAGCGTATCCAACAATCCATCGAACCATATTACAAGACTTTCATATCTGTGTCTGCCACGTTACGGTTTCCACCTCCTCAGCCTATATTACGGATGAAAGATCTGGATGAGGAGCTCACACGAGTTCAACATGCATGGGAGGACGACCTCGTGCGACGAGAAGAGAAAGGAAATCTGGACAAGCTCAAGACCGTCGACAAAGCAGCGTCTGGAACACCAACACCAGAGAGACAATCAATGGAAATCTCGCCTGGCAACGGTACCCAAGATACAGAAGATGTCAAAGCACAAATCGAAGCCCTCGTCCTGCCGGACCTTCCGCGCACCCCATCCCCTCCAGCCGATAAGCATCTCCAGGTTGAAGCCGCGAAGAGCTACTTCGATCCTCAACCTAGTACTTCTGTCATTTTGCCTGGACTCCCCTTTGTTGTCTCCCCACACCCTATCAGCATGGCTGGTTCTCCGGATGTCGAACCTGTCCCTGTGAAAACTGTGGCAGACATTGAGCTGGACTCTCAACTCAGTCTCGTCAAATATCGCTATGAAGAACAACGTCGAATCTGGGAATGGTACTTGCGCAAGAACGCGGACGACTTAGTCGTCGAGAAATATCAGTGCATTGTTCTATGGCAATATACAGTTCCGATCGAAGAGTTTGGAATTCGACGCGCATGCTTCGCACCCAGCTTTCAATACGTCACGTTTTATGGCGAGAACGATTGCACCCTGGGTCAGTTCATCGAAAAGGCTGTGAATGATACGCTGGTGCAATTCCTTGACCCCAAAGCGGTATGTGCAGGGAAAGGGTGCGGTCAGCCTCTTGCGCGCCATTGCCAAGTATTCGTGCACAATGAGACGAGGTTGGCTGTAGCTGTCGAACAATGGGACGGACAGATCAAAGCGAGGAACACGTATCCTGCTCCAGACACAATAACCACTTGGAGTGCATGTCGGGTCTGCGGGTCGGCGACACCATTTATACCCATCTCGGAAGAGATGCAACGATATTCGTTTGCCAAGTTCCTCGAACTTCACTTTTATCCTGCGGATGTTCAGCTTGTTCAGGGCGCAGGTTGTCAACACAATATCTATCAGCATCACATCCGGTATTTCGCCACGAGAGGGATGACTGTGCGGTTCCAATCAGATCCGGTGACTCTACACGACATCGTTTACCCTGCTATGCGTATCCGTATCCGCCCTCAAATTCAGCTTGAGCTGAAGAACACGGACTTTGAGAAGTTGCATAGGCGAAACACGACATGGTATACCGAACTTGTTGACGACCTCAAGCTCATCAGTATCGACGCTGCAACTGGCGAAGAAGAACACGACGCGAAGCTGACGTCAGACATCAACTTTCTCATCTCACGTGCGGAGGCAGAGCGACAGGAGATCGCACAACTCGTCAATAAGGTTTATCAGGAATCCTCGCCTATGGACACGCTCGCTCTCAATCAAATCCGCTCATTCAGACAGGACCGCATCGTTGCTTGGCAAGCAGACTTTGACAAGCTTCCCAAACTGCGCAGCGCCGACAAGGGACGCCGAGTGTCCACATTCAGTTCCATGCGCAGAATGTGGCCGAAGCCCTCCGACCTTCCTAGTCCGTTCGGCGAGATGCACCCGCCTTCCGCAAGCGCGTCGGAGGTGTCGGAGGCAGAATTGGAAACACTTTCGGAGAAACCTGGGGAGAAGACGACCCCGTTGAGAAGCGACGAGGAGGCACCCAGTGCACCGCCCATAGATCTCACGAAACGGTCGGACCCAGACAGTGATTCGACCATTGGTGCCCCTAAGGAGGCACCGGCTCCAATGCGAGCTCGCCGCAGTAAGCAGGTACGTCGATAACATTCTTATTTCCGTGACTACCGGTTCATTGGGTTACAGCCGAAGCAGGCTAATCAGAGTGAACTTGAAGGGGATCGTCCCCCTCCACGTACCTCTCGCCTCCCGCGTCGCACATCACAGCATCCCAGTGTCGCAGAACTCGTTGCGCGCTACCAAGACTTTATCCCTGCTACTGGTGTCGAGGAACTTGCCAGGACGGCACTTGCTCCTCCTCCCGTCTCTGAAGGCGAGCAGGATGACCTCACGACAACCCTGTCGAACGTAAATCTGCCGAAGCCTACTTTACCGCGTACTGTCACTCGTGGGAGGCACCGACACGAACTCACCAGGAAACCTTCCACATCCGATTTCGAATCTGGGTATGCGGCTAATGCTGCACCAATGTTCAGAAGGTCACTACCAGCACAAAGACAAGATCCGAGGATGCATACAGGGTCGTCTCTCGACTCTCTGGCCCCCTCGAGGAGGACATCCCCGGATAAGAGAGGGTCAAAACTGATTGGCGAACCCACGTCTCCACCAATGAATAGCAAATTGTTACCCTCAGGACGAACAGTAAGGGGTAAAACATCTTCCAGGGGATTGGGGAGAGATGCGCCGCAACAACGGGTTACCTCAAGCGGTGCACCCAAGACCACATTCAGGCGGCCTCCCCAAGGAGCTGGCACGAAAGTTTTGAGTATGGCGAGAAATTACGAGCGTTTGAATCGGGAAACCGAGAGGGCTAGTCGACGGTTTAATGTCATTTCACGTCGCAAAGTACGCCCTGTTGCATCTTCTCGTGCGACGGTAGAGGTATTGGAGAGCATCAAAGATGCGATTAAGGACGAATCCGATGTCTGTGACGGTTCAAGCGAAGCTGATGATGAAGGTGGAGATGAAGATGAAGTGCGCAAACGGGTTGATAAGGCCACCGGGTCTTCTCCCGAACAGTCGATCACCCTACCAGTCGTCACGGCTCCAAATGACCCAGTTACCCCTGCAAATCCAGCCCCTGTTCAAGAAACGGGACAACCAGTTCCTTCCACATCCACTCCACCATTGTCTCCTCCCACAGAGACATCGTTCCCACCATCCCCGTTCCTAAGATCTCCTCCCTCAGAGACGAACCCGCCACCGACCCCACCAACATTTTCACTTGACGACTTTTCAGGGCGCAGTTCGATCTTTAGACAGGCATTGTCTGGATTATGGCCCCCTCAACTACCTTCGAAGCGCGTGGAATTCGACGAGGATCCACTAGATGATCCAGAGCATATATTCAGGGATTCGTCGATGGTCGTTAGGACTGACGAGCCTACTTCAATTATTGCTCTTGCCCTCAAGTACGTTTCTTGCTGCATTCATTGTGTCGATGTGTTGACTATGGAAATGTCGAAGCTCTCCAAACTATCGCGAGCTGCTCACAAAATCTCGTGCTGAGAAGCGAACGTCCCGTGAGCCAAAGGTAACTGAGGGCGGTGAAGCATTCATGCCAGACGATCAATCTGTATCTGAGTCCTCGTCAACATGGGGAGTCGTTAATCTGGATGCCCCAGACGCCATCAATCTTACAGACGAGCTCAAGTCGCCCTCCGCGAAGATGTCATGGGTTATTTGTGAGTGTTCACGACTTGTTGCGACCCCGAGCTGACTCGCTACCCGTTTGGCAGCATTTGAGAGTTGTGGACTGACGATCAGCTGTACTATACTATACCCCGAACAATTTGATGCGTTGCGGAGGACGTACGATTGCGAAAAGAGCATCGTGGAGTCCTTATCACGCTGTGTCAAGTGGAACGCCAACGGGGGCAAATCTGGGTCCGCATTCTTGAAGACACGAGGTTTGTTCCAACTCACTCTCACTCCGTGCTCAACCAACCCCACTTGCCAGATGACCGATTCATTGCTAAAGGACTTTCGCGAGCAGAGTTGCAAGCAATGGAATCTTTTGCTCCTGCGTACTTCGACTATATGGCATCTGCTGTCAGCGGAAACGTGTGTTATCTATCTGCCTGTCTGTGAGAGACAGTTTAATCATTCTTTTGATAAGCGCCCGACACTTCTGGCCAAGGTCTTTGGGTGTTATAAGCTGACGTTCAAAAAGACTAAAGACAACGGCCCGGGCAAGGCTAAAGTGAACCACATGAATCTGCTTGTCATGGAAAATCTGTTTTACAATCGTCGATTTGCCAAGGTATCAAGAAAGTTTGCCTTACAGTGCTTCCAGTGGTTGATCATGCCCTTTGACAGATCTATGACCTCAAGGGATCCACTAGGAACCGGCATGTACAGTCCACGGGAAGGGAGAATGAGGTGTTATTGGACGAGAACCTTGTTGAAAGTGAGCGATAGCTGTCTCTGTAACGAGTCTCCCTGACCCTCTGTAAAGCTGCTCACCTCTCACCTTTTTACCTCAAAGAATATTCCAAGAGGATTTTGCGTGGCGCATTGTACAACGATAGCAAGTTTCTATCGGAAATTAATGTCATGGACTACTCCCTAGTTGTTGGTGTTGATAACGAGAAACATGAACTTGTAGTTGGGATTGTCGGTAGGTTGACTCTCCCAGCGGGCTTTCTTCCGACTCGGTCATTGAATATGTGCTAATGAGGGCGGTTCGCTAGATTATATTCGCACGTACACGTGGGACAAGAAGCTCGAGAGTTGGGTCAAAGTGACTACCTCCCTTGGTACCGCCGGGAGGGCTGAACCCACCATCGTTGGGCCCAAACAATACAGGCAACGTTTTATCAGTGCGATGGAAAGGTACTTCCCACTGGTGAGTTTCCTCGCAGGTCAGTCACTTGCTCGGAGTTTTGTTCAACGTTGTGCCGCATCAGGTCCCGGATCGTTGGATGAAACAGAAGGACGCCCCCGAAGAAGACCCGAACAGTCTAGCTGAGCTTTGGCCCGATTGGTGATAGCTCAGCAGACCCATTTAAATTCGATTCGCAGTCTCACCTTGATGATTGTCGTGATTCAGAAGCCTGTTAAGACTACTCTACGTCACTCGAACTGATTGCATCTACAATGTATATACGCCATAGTACCCTACACACACACACTGTTGTAAGATAGTCTTGTCGTCACGAAGAATACTCTACTGAGGCCAACGAAACGAAATAACTTTGCCCCTGTGACAGCACTTGTCTAGGAGGCCGTGGGACTTGGGGACCCTAATCAGCGCACCAACTCTTAAGCCACTTTCATTACTCCACTCGGGACCACAATGGACGACGATGACGCAGAATATATGCAGGGGAGCGAAGACGAGGTTTGTATTTCCTTTCGCTGTTCGACTTGTGTGATTGCGTGTCAGTGATTGCTGCGAGTTGTACTGATACGCTTGTCCACGCGAACACTTGAACAGGACTATGGCTTCGACTATTCTGATAACGACGAGGCCAACGAGTCGGGAAGTGCAGATGTAGAAAACATGTACTACACCGCGAAATGTGCGTTAATTTCATGTCCCTCTTCTCGCACGCCCTGTGTTCAACCATCGGACGTGTTGAAATGCAGCCAAGAAAGAGGACGACCCTGAGCAGGCACTCAAAGAATTCAAGGCCATCGTCGATCAGGAAACAGAAAAGGGTGACTGGTGAGCACGCCCGTGTCGTGATCGCCCATTCTTCTCGACGTCGACAATGTTCAGGGGCTTCAAAGCCTTGAAGCAGTCCACGAAGCTGCTCTTTCTGACCCTCCACCGTCCCGCGGAGGCGCTGGCAACTTACACGCAACTCCTCAAGTATACGAAATCCGCCGTCACCCGGAACTACTCCGAGAAGACGATCAATGGGATTTTGGACTATGTAGGCGGTGGCAAGGGAGGGGTCGTCAAAGTGGAAGTCCTTGAACGGTTTTATGCCGTAACGAATGAGGCCTTGGAAGAGGCCAAGAACGAGGTGAGGTTCAGTCGCGATTGGCGGGTAGCAGCGCATGCGATAGGTCAGTGGACGTATGGCTGACATCATGATAACACGTAAGAGACTATCGGTGAAGACTAACCTAAAGCTCGCCAAGCTCTGGTTGGACAGAAAAGAGTATGGTCGACTCCAAAAGGTGTGCACATCGTGCAGTTACAACCAGTCACTTTCGCTTGATACAAGCACACTCAGATCATTCGCGAATTGCATGCGACCACGAAAGCTGCGATGGACAGTGAAGACCAGTCACAACGGGGAACACAACTTTTAGAGATCTACGCGCTCGAGATCCAGATGCATAATGAGATGAGAAACGTCAAAAAGCTCAAGGTGTGGTGCACTCTCGCTTTCTTGCCACCCTGAGTAGTGAAATGCTACCTTTATGGACGAAATTAGGAGATCTACAATGCCTCAAACAACGTCCGTTCCGCGATCCCACACCCACGCATCATGGGAGTCATTAAAGAATGTGGCGGCAAAATGTGGATGGGCGAACGACAATGGTCTCTCGCTTCCTCTGATTTCTTCGAGTCTTTCCGGAATTATGACGAAGCTGGGTCCCCTCAGCGTATTCAAGTACTGAAGTACCTTGTACTTGCCAACATGCTAACGGGCAGCGAAGTGAATCCGTTTGATTCACAAGAGACAAAGCCATACAAGTCGGACCCACAAATCAAGGCAATGACAGATTTGGTGGACGCTTATCAAAGAAGAGAAGTACACGTAGCCGAGAAGATTTTGAAAGGTTAGTTGGATATTGGGTACACGACCTCCCGTGCTAACGAGCGCTGGACGGGACAGACAATCGTTCGACGATCATGGATGATGCGTTCATCAGGTCCCATATCGGTGAACTCTTGAAGAGCCTTCGTACCTCGTACCTCATAGATCTCATCAAGCCATATACACGTCTGGAGCTTTCGTTCCTTGCCAAGGTTAGTTGGACTCACGAGAAGCTGATTCGGGAATTAATACAACCCTACAGCAACTCAACGTTGAGATTGCGGAGGTAGAGGAGCTCTTGATAGGGCTCATCCTAGAGGGGAAAGTCGATGGGCGGATCGACCAGGTCGGTATGAGACTGGAGCTGGACCGCGCGTACGTATCTCTGAATCGTGTAGCGACATAGGTGCTGATCCACGAGCAGTCAAGCGCTCGAGAAAAGGCGGTACGCTGCGCTTCACTCGTGGACGAAGGCACTAGAAGGAGTACACGCTGCCGTGGTTGCGAAGACAGCAGGAAGGGGTGCTTCGGATACCTTTATGAACATTCCACCTGAAAGGATGGTTGAGCTTAGGGACATCGGACTGTGAGTGGACTGCAGAGAATCAATTATCAACCATGCCAACTTTATCTTGCATCAATGAGTGATACATGTGTGTATCAATATAACTCTAGAATCTGTAGGTCCAAAAGATCAGTAAGGTGACTGGTAAACCGGACGCATGGCGAAACGCTAACCTATAACGGGCGATTGAACGGCTTCCAGTCGTGCGGCCAGCCCTCTTTTGAAGGGGTGTCGGTTGGGACCTTGAGCTCGCGAGGGAACAAGCCTCTGAGTCTCGACTCGATGGCCCTCTTTTCAGCGTTAGAACAAGTTTTGAGCATCTCGATCTCGGCAACACTCCTCGCTCTTGGATCCTCCCTTCTATTCGCTTCCTTGAAGAGTGCCGGGTCGATCTCCTCGAGTTCCTGCATTGCTCTCCTCATACATTCGAACTTGCGTTGCAGTTCTTCGTCGCGTTTTTTGCGTAGATGACGCTGGTAAAGTTTCCAGGCCCTCTCAATCGTCTTGTGGGCCTGTGCGGAGGGAATAGCACGCTGGAGCGCGAATGCTACGTCTGGACGCCATGTGCCGGTAGGGGAAGGACCGGTGCGGACGTTGGGAGGATAGAGCATGCGACGTATGACTTCACGCTGGGTGTTGGAGGGGTCTGTTGTCTGCGCGTTCGTCGCTGCATGTCGCATTGAGCTTTTCGATGCTCGCAATGGCAGGGGACGAGCACACTTGAGGAAGGACATGACCGTACAAATTACATACCGAGAACAGAACGCGTCTCAAGAAATTCTGCAGTCAGAGTTCCCACGGCCTTCATTCTCAAATGTCGCTGCCTAGCGTCGGTGTACTCTGCCAGCGGTGCACGTTCTCGTTCATTAGTCCAGTGAGTACATTTGCGATGCGTTGGGAGTGTCTCTGAGTTGTGCACAGCTCTCCTTGGGTTCTGCTTCACCAGTGAGTTCTGCGCCAATTTGTACTTCTGCGACTCAAATTGCTCTAGCTCGTAGCCGGTCGTCATTTTTCGTCGTCATCTGTCGCGTTCGCTAAGCGAGTCGAGAAGAAGAAGGCACCCTCGAAGCATCAGCTTGCCCTCGTAGCCAAAAGGAAAGCTGCCAAGCGCGGTAAAGATGCATATGCGAATGAGAAGATGACCCTCGCCGATGCTGTCTCGGTCCTTCGCGTATGTTTGCCCCCGTTACGCGTTCGGTGTTACTCATTCCCAGCATTCCGACACGCCAGGCAGTAGAGGTTGCACGACCTAGTTCAACCTATGAGTTGGTGATCCGGACTGCCATGTCGCGTGGTGCACCTATTCCTACCGGTCGTATCAACCTGCCTCGAGAGGCGAAGCCAAGAAAGGAGTATCGTATCCTTGTCTTTGCGGACGGCCGACAAGCGGACGAAGCAAAGAAAGCAGGTGCCCATGTCGTTGGTGGACTAGAACTAGTTGACGCCGTTCGTACCCTTGCCCCGACTCTTCTTCCCTCGTTGAAGATCCGTCACAGGTCGCGGAGGGAAAACACAATAGTTGCACGACTATTCTTTGCACGCCATCCCTCATCCGTAGCATTTCTAGTAAACTGGGTCGTATCCTCGGTCCTCGCGGTCTCATGCCATCTGAAAGACGAGGCACGGTTACCGAAGATATCGAGGGATATATTCAGAGATTACAAGGAACCACTGAATGGAGAGGTGACAAGACAGGGACCATAAGAATGCCTATCGGAAAAGTTGGTCCATAGCTTACTCTTTCTTTCTTTGTTTTCCCCCTTCGTCTTTGATTGCCGTTGCTAATTTCCGTCCAAACCTTAGCTGCACTTCCCTGTCGAGGATGTGGTGAAGAATATCAAACACTTCGTTCTTAACGTAAAACGCGCCACCGGAAACATCAAGGATGCGGTTTCAGAGGCAGAGTCAAAGGCCCAGAAGGGAAAGAACAGTAGCAAGAGCGTTAAACCTGGTACGTCTATCCCCTCACCGATACTCCCTTCCTCTCGTGAATCGCTTGTTTCACTCTTTTGGATATCACGTCTCCGTAACATTTTATTGCCACGTTTTGCGATACTGCTTCCCTGGTTCAACTTTTCTGTTTGGACGGATCTTTTCCTGCACTGGTTATCTCTTTCTCTATTAAACCGGTCTTTTTGGTGTCCCGTTGCTACAATATTCCCTTTTTCGACCATGACTCCTTCCCCGATCGACAGCATTGCCATTCGTTGCCTCTTTATCTGAGAGAACCGCAATTGACTGATAGATGCGATCTTTTGTAGTAAATGCGGTCACACGGGTACTTCTCAGCTCAACTCAAGCGCCCGGCATTCAAATAAAGGACCTTTGATGGTGGCTAGATTCCATAATAGCGGAGCGGAGGTGGATGGCGCTCGTACAGCTCGGCGCGAGCGTTAGATTTCGTGACGGCGATCAGATACATATGGACAATGAAGGGGAAATCTTCTGTCGGCGCCGGCTTTCTTAAATCTTACTCCGTCAACTTTACATGGACTGTCTTTTCGGGTAAGGATGTTTCTGGAAAAAACATGGGGTTACAACGTCTATCCAATAAGCAAGTCTGTTTGTGGTAATCTTCTGGCAAGCGGGGGTCTCAGAATGTGGAAGGGGGGTAAGATAAATGAACCCGAAAGCCAGGACGTTCGAAATTCGCAGCAGACATAACTCAGTAGTAATGAACATTTCCTGACTCAGAGTCAACGAGTCGTAAAATGCCATCGTCCCCGGCAGCTAAACCATTCATAGAAGCCTTCCACCTCGCTTTTTCCTGCTCCCGAAGGATATCATCGAGTGCTGCATAACTTCTTTCGTTCTTCCTGTCTTTTGCGTCCCGTCCCTTTGACCGTTTCCCTACGTCTGATCCTTTTGCATCTCGGATAGTTAGTTGCTTCGAGGTGGTTGCTTCATCGGTAGGTTGGAAGCGTTCAATGGGTTTGTTTTTGGGAGGGTGAGGAAAGATGTCGCCCCAAGATGATTTCCGGGCATCATAGAATGCTTGTCTACCTTGCGATTTTGGAATCGTAAGTCGCGCTATTTTGCCTATTGAAATAGAGAAAAGAAAAAAATTTAGTCCATTGTCTTCATCTGGTGAAATGATGGGAAGAACGGTGGGAATAGGGACAGGATACGAACCTTCACGCGTGCAGGCATCAATAATGATATGTCCGCTCTTCTTGAGCGGTGGGAACACGAGACGCGGCCATCCGTATGCCTCGTTCCTCAGTGCCTCCTCGAGGTTTGGCGGTGATTCAAGCTCTTCGGGCGCATTCTCGAGTCTCGGTTCGGCTTCTGGATATCCAGACCATCGGAAGGAATCCGACTCGGACGCAGAAGTGAACATTTCAACACTCGTTGGTGGCGTTGATGTTGATGCTATTGACGAGAGAACTCGTGCCTGCGCTCGCGTCTTGGTTTCGTCCGGCGAATAAACATCAACACGAGGCGACATGAAGGACGGAGCATCTGCGCTCGCCACCCGCCCAAGCACCTCCTCAGCTCCGATACCAACACCGTCATCCACAGGCACACGAGGTTGCGCTCTCCCTTGATCCGCGGGGACGGGGTTGACGTCGGTGGCTGGTGGTGATCGGGCATGCACCGATGCGGCCCGTGCAGGTGACATCCACGACGGTGATTGCGGCCTCATACTGGTATGGTCATGCCCTTCATGTGCACGCTGTAATTCCCTCAGCACACTCGTCCCCGTCTTCGCTCGCTCTATCGCCTCCCTCTCCACTCCGCCCACCCTTCCCGTTGGTCGACCCCCTACCTCCAAAACTGCGCTATCAGGTCTTGGTCCTCGTCGAATGACAACATATGAGTAGCCTATATCCTCATGTCCTTTTTTCGCATGTTTTGTACGTCGAACAAATGTTGGGCGCTGCAAGCGTTGGGAGAAACCACAGACAAGACCCAATGGACCAGAATGTTGCAAGGGACAGGGGCGATCATGTGGGCACTAAATCATAAAGCCAGGTGAATGTGGAGACACCATCACATTTTCAAATGCGGGGAAATGGCCAGACAAAGAGATAGGAAAGGAATATTAACGTATGCGAGTCTGCAACTTACCGGTGCGACAACATGCGAGCCTCGAAACGATTGGTGTATCATTTCGGGGATTTCACTCTCTTTGCGCCCAAGGTCAAGCAAGAGATGACGAGCCTCCGCAATGTTTTGGAAACCAGCAGGCGAATTATGGTCAATTAGGATCTGCCTACGATCAATACGTTGATTGTTATGGGAAAGATGGAGCATACGATCGTTTGTGCACCACTGTCCCACATTTCTTTCACCATATTTTTCCTAGCGTGAGGGGAAGGCTGTGCAGATAGCATGAATCCCGAGAGGGCAATCGTGGAATGGCCTTCAGCAGGATCTCTGCGATATTCTTCGGGAAAGGACTTTTTCCACGTAGTTTGCAATGCACCAAGCTCTGTTTCTGCGCATTCAATTTAGAAGATCAGAATGAAGTGGTGAAGCGCGCCGAAAAATTACTTTTCAGAAGTCGCTTGGCCATTGATACAAGGCCTTCACGCCGATCCAGACCAAGGTACGTGACAATGGTAGAATTGGCCAGCAATGGTCCCTCTCCTGAGGACACGCCTGGTTTTTGAAACACGTTCAAAGTTGCCCTACAGAATCTTGATAAATAGATCAATATGCAATACTGAAGGCAATACCAAAGTCCACTTCCGGTAGCAGAGCCCCAATCAATGACTCTGTCCACATTCCATGATGCTCCTAATCTATGTTTCATGTGGCGTAATACCGCATATATGGCAGAATAATGAGCAGGGAGGATGACTGAGGCGAATGCGGCGCCGTCACGCGCGGCGTGCTGATAACGTTGTCGACGATTTTTGTATTCTACATCGTAGGCCGCAGACCATTTTTCGCCAGAGCCATCCTGTTCCGCGAATAAACGTTTTGCGTCACTGTGTAACAGCGTCTTGTTTGTACCTATAAACGTTCACAGGATTCAGACACGAAAGTTACAACAGGGACGCACCCGCGATGAGTTCAGTGACCGCGCGCTGAAGCTCTTGGGATAAAACGACAGTGCTGATTCCGTCGCTGCCGAACCGAGCTGCAGGTGATTTACGGTCCTCCCTGCGTTGCGCAGGTTCTTCAACCGTGTAGTCGTCATGGTTCACCTCATAGTACTCTATTTCACCCGCGCCGTTTTCAAGTGCCTCTAGTTCGCGCGAATGTGATGAGGCTGGCTTCTCTGCTCCTTTGTGCTTGGCCAACAAGGATATGTCCACATCGTGAAGCAACGACTTTAAACTTGGATCGAGCGTCAGCGACGGCTTTGGTTGAGGAGAAACATGCAGGCCAGCCACTGAGGAAAACGCGAAGACCTTTGGACGCGCCGGGCATGACAGAACTCGCAATGAGACGCGAGGACCAGACTGCAGCATGAGTGCAATTCGGACAAAATTGAAGCAGCCGCTTCAAACTACACTTTGTTCAGACCGATGATTACATAACCAATCATAGACAACCCCGAGACGTTCTTCACGTTCTCCAAGTTATGCCTCGGTCAGACCTCGCACCGTCCCAAAATCAGTCCTCCTATGCGGATGGAGAGCCTCCTAGCAAACGAGCAAGGCTAGAGGCTAGTCTGGTCGCATTGGATTCCAAGGGACGTAGCCACGTGCCTAGCAGCAAGCTCGACGGAAATACACTACCTGCTCCTGGATCGGACGCTGAAGATGATCCGTACTCTTTAGATGATACAGCCTCCGCATACGAGCACAAGGCGTCGGACTTATACCTTGACACCGTATGCACGCCTCCTCAGCTCCTGACATACCCTCATGATTCTTCGCAGATTAACAGGGCCTTGCTTGACTTTGATTTTGAGAAAGTTTGCTCGGTCTCGACCTCTAATATTAATATTTACGGCTGCCTTGTTTGCGGAAAGTATTTCCAAGGCCGTGGCCGTAGTTCATATGCCTATGCTCACTCCATTCACGATGACCATCATGTGTTCATAAATCTCGAGACAACAAAGGTCAATTCTACCCTTTACACGTTTCGCGGCGACTAACTCAGTGGGCTATCAGGTCTACGTACTTCCAGATGGCTATCTTGTATCTGACCCGTCTCTCGAAGATATTGCTCTCGTGTTGAATCCCAAGTTTACGAAGGCATCGATAACGACCCTCTCCTCCGTGTTTCACCTCTCCAAACCATGTTACGACCTCACACACAAACCCTATCTTCAAGGGTACGTTGGTCTAAACAACATCAAGCGTAATGATCATATGAATGTCATCATACACTCGCTCCTTCATGTCCCTCCACTCCGAGACTATTTGCTCCTATCGGAATTTAAAGGAAAAGAAACCGAGCTTGTTAAGAGATTTGCGGCACTCGCCAAGAAAATATGGAACCCACGCCTCTTCAAGAGCCAAGTTAGCCCACACGAGTTCCTGCAGGAGGTCAATCGTGCCAGTTCTGGAAAATTCTCGTTAGAGAAACAAGGAGACCCGGTCGAATTCCTTGGTTGGATCCTGAACCGTCTGCATATTGACCTGGGTGGCACGAAGAAAAAGAACTCCAGTGAGTCTTGAGTGAAGTTACCATGTGTCTCTGATGCCTAACACGCACAGGCGTAATCTTCTCGACGTTCCAGGGAGAGCTTCGCGTAGAGACGCAGCAAGTTATCGTACGCCCTGACGAAGCCGGTAACGAAAAGCCGAAATTTGATATTGACAGAGGTTAGGACACATAGGATCATGAATCATTCATGCTGATGTATGACTTCCGCGCGTCAGACATCAAGTCAACGGTATCGCCATTTCTCTTCTTAGCGGTCGATCTTCCGCCGCCACCATTGTTCCAGGACGCAGTCGAGAAAAACATCATCCCACAGGTCAGCATACATTCCGTATTGGCCAAATATGATGGCGTCACTACACAGGTAAACTCCTCATGTTCGACACGTTCCTTTGTCACTTACAATCCCGCACGATCAAAGGAGTCGACAGGTCAGCTACGGAGATACAAGTGTCAGCATCTCCCACGGTATATTATACTTCACTACAAACGATTCACCAAGAACGTCTTCGTAGAAGAGAAGAACCCTACCATCGTCACCTTTCCGCTCAGGGGTGTCGATTTCCGCGAATGTATGCTTTGTCGATCCTTTCATGTGATAACGTTGCTAATCATCACCCCATCTCCGTACGGATCTGACATGGCTGACATGGTTTGTTGGTAGACCTTGATGCGCCACCTTCCCATCCGCCTACAGTCTACGATCTGATCGCCAATGTCACTCACGAATCCGTAGCAGGAACTACGCGTGATAAAGAAAATACGGTTTGGAAGGTTCATCTCCGAGTTGGAAGTGGAGGTGGTGAGGGCGAAAAGTGGCTCCAAATCCAAGATCTCATCGTCGAAGAAACTCGTAAAGAGATGATCTTCCTGGCTGAGACTGTGCTGCAGGTAGATGTTATGTCTTTCTCGATGAGATCCGCATTGATCAACGTGCAACAGATATGGGAACGCCGTGATCCTACTAGTGCAACTGACGGAACGACCAGCATGGATGTCGATCGGCGTTAACAAGCATATGGTTGCGATTGCTCATGCAGTTATGGAGATAGCGGGAGTTGGCCACGCTTTTTAGGATTGAGTGCGAGTCCGTCAACGTACCTTGACTTCATGTGCACGACATTGTGATGTGGCGATCCGCACGGACAGTATACCTACACGCCAGGACATTCGATATGGAATAACTGACCGACAAGTGCAAATTAGCAACCTTCCGACAGTCATAAGTATACTAGAGCTTCAGCAACAAGTCATCGTTTCACATTGCACGGAGATTCTACTTGCGTTCCCGTGAATGAGCATCAAATTGCGGCCTGTCCGGAGATCTGATTGTCTCTGTGGTGCCTCGAGTTTCTCTGCGGAATTAAAATACATATAAATTTGACTTGTGGTCTTACGACTTGAGCCAAATACGCACTGGGCAGCAGCGGTGCGCTCAAAAAGTGGTTTGAAAATGTACACACCCGAGACAACGCCTATAGCAAGTTACATAACGTTCAGATCGCAAAAAATACTCAGCGACACGAAACGCCTCACCCAATAATCCAGCGAAAATGTACGGTGTTAGACGTCGAGACATTGGATCGCGTTGCGGTTGTGTAGTATAACCCCTTTCTTTCCTCGCTCAGAACTCAAGTACTCAATACTTAAGCCTCGAGCTTCAAGAACTAGAGCAGGCATTAGTGTGACTGGCTTGCAGTGGTGTCCTTCTTTGAAACTCCGCGACGTGACCGGGATCACATTTAGATTTGAACGCGTTGATTGGTTGCAGTACAGTACACTAACTTGAAGGCTACGCTGCGATCCCCAATGCCTCGCATGCAGATCGCGCTGCTTGTTCCTTGGCAGCGCGAACCTTACCCGCAGTACCACTTCCGAGTACCTCACCCCCAACTGAAACAAAGCAGTTGTATCGTAAATCATTTTCGCCTTTTCAATCCTGATCCAATCGCATACCTTTACAGACTAGGGTCCAAGTCAAGGCATTGGGGGGGCCTTCGGATGATCTTTTCCAACTAAGCAATTTTGTCTCCTTACGTTCCTGGAGGTCTACGTCGTGGAGGGGTTGGACACAAACAGCAATCCAAGGAATCAGCTCACAGTTATTGAGAGCTGTGATATGTCCTACAAGCCTGTGAGTCCCTGCGGCAGTTAAAGAGCACCATCTCGACTCACTTCCCATATTCACGTATGGACAGGAAGTACGAGAGTAGATCCGTAGTGTGCGTATGGGATTACCACCTTCAAGGACCATCCTTCGATGTGGTATTTATCTCATTTCTACGCAGACGCGATCTACCGCCAATACGTGCTCAGGCTGGACACCGGTAGAAGTGTTGCCCCCGAACCGTCTCCGAAATCGAAATTATTTGGAGAAGTGGTGACGGCACGACGCCTTTGATGAGTGCCTTAGTTGTACGCCTGGTTTGAAGACCGGGCTTACCAACTGACGCTCAGGGGATGTGAGGAAGGCACATTCATGATTTTGTCAGCTGATGTCGCAACTATGACACCTGTCTGCGAACCCATGGACGGAAGATAATGGTGACCGGTCCAATATCGGGCATAGTCAATGCGAGCCTTCAGAAGAACCAAAGAAACGTGTTAGGTGTTCCGCGTCCGTCGACCTCGGATAACATGGGATTACACCGCGCCTCCCAGATGCTAGCAGTAGAAGAACCGGAGACAAGTCCAAAACATGACTAAATGGGCAGTTTCTTTGCCCTTCGACAATAGAAAAATGGTCCGGAGCGAGTTGAGGCTCGTGCTGACAGCACATGGACGTGGTGGTGGCTGCAACCTGTGATAAATCTATCACACGAGGTGTAAGCACGTACTAGACTAAAAAATAGCAGCCGGATTGGTCGGGGACCTCGGGGTTGGGCTGATGTCTCGATGATCGGACACAACTTGCGTTGATCTGTAGACGCGCCAGCCCGTATGCAGAGGGATGAGGCGGACATTTTTCCCGGTGACCATAATGGTCATAGATTGCCCAACTTGAACCTCGCCCGGTTATCTACCGTGTGAGTGGTATGGACATCAAGGAACATGGTCGAGAGGAATCAAGGAGGCCTATGACGATATCGGTGACTTGGGAAGTCACCAGAACGATTCGGATCATCTTGGCAAAACCGTGATCGCGGAAACACCTCGTACGACGAATTTAGCAACACGCCTCGCGACTTGAAAGGCTGGCTGAACCGGCGTGCCAGTGGCAGGTAGTGTCGGAGCTTTCATTCGAACTGAGTTTCAGATTCAAAAAGGCGCCCTGTCGTTCACATCAATCCAATTTACACTGGTTTCGCAGGTTAACGTCACTCCTTTCGCGGTTCATCTCAAAAGTTCAAGACGCGTAAATAAATAACAGGTCTCTAGGACGCGGGCTAAGTGTAAGGTTACAAGCTGGGGTGCATGAGAACAATGTCGGGACTTGATGCAGAAGAAACGGTGACGGAAACACAGATGAGCGGGATGGTCCATCAGAAATATTGAGGGTCGGTCCAATCCCTCACTTGCGCTCGCTTTCGGCCTCGAGTTTGAGTGCTTCTAAAGCGAGTACCGCCGCCGCACCACGCGAAAGGTGTTTATGGGTCCCAACACCTACTCCATACTCCTTCCCGGAAACTGAAATATATCTATCAGGCGAAGAACATGAGACTGAAAGGAAATGTTTACTTTTGCAGACGGACTTCCATTCCGGATCATGTGTTGGCCCGCTCGTCGTGTCCTTCCAGCTGAGAGCAGCTGCCCGTCCTATGGCCTGTAGATCTAAATAGTAATGGCTCGTCAAGGACGCATCGGTTAGGTGGGAGTTTGGTCAACCTACGATTATTCAGCGCAACAATGGGTTCTTGGGCTAAGACGATGAGCACAAAAGAAACCGTTGAGAGGACGAGGGTTATACGCACAAGGGGACATAGTACGTTGACCTGGGGTGCTCCCATAGTCGAGTAGTAATTTTTATATACTGTTCAGCGGAGACACCGAGAACGCGGTATTTCAAAGGCAATGCTGAACGGGGCTGAGTGCGTCCGCACGTCGGTGCTCCCCGCGATCGCAGCGTTGCCATTAAGCCTGGGGAATAACACACGAAATAGCCAGGCCGCATGAAATAAGGCGCACACGCAAAAACGATCGGAATGCTTGGTGCGAAGAAGCGAGAGAAAGAAAGTGGCCACGAGGACTTCATGTCGGGTATCTGCATTGGATCGCTCCAAGCACCATCAAAGCTAGAGCCCTGGAGAAGGACTTGGAAAACCCGGGCGGCGCTCCAGCAATTTCCTGCCACTTGAAAAGTACCATCCGCTAGGAAGGGATGCTCTTTCCAGGACGCATTGATCTAGATTATCCAGAACGAAAAAAAAAAGTAGACGGAGAACCGACACACCGTGGAAACACTTCTAGACATTATTTACTCCTTCGTGGCGCGCGCCATTGGGACGCCAAGGTAAGCGACACAAACAGCTGAGCCAGGACCTGGTGCGCCCGGATACGAGGCGGTGTCGTTTTCGATTCATGTAGTCTGTGATCTAGGTGGGCATGAGCTGCCCTCGCTGTGTAGTCTAGTCTGGTCGTCAGTGGTTGCGCGAACATGTGGAGTGCGCGTTGAGCATCTAGCACGGGGTTTGAAGTGCATGGCGGCATGGAAGTGACAGCAGTTCAGAAAACCAATATGACTAGCCGGCGGCGCAGCCATTTCGAGGTTTGTTGAATACCTGAGTAACTGAAGCGATCTACGAGCGTTGGTGGGTAGAGTGTAACCTATATTAGGTTACGTAAACAAGGTCTGCAGTGTACAAGTTCGTTAACTGACTACGACGCACGGTGAGCTAGCAGAATTGCTGGGTGAATGAGTATACACGACCTTGGCGTTTTATTCCCAACGACTGTCTGTATTTTCATTCACCTTATAGTTCCGACCCATGCGCACGGCATGTGGAGGGCTTCCTTACTTTAACGTTTTCAGCCGCCAAGTTGGGTACAATGTCAACGAAAACTTCAAGCCCCCGACCTCAGCCGAATTATGGCCTCGACCAACCAGAAAAGAGTATTGATGGGCGTCAACAATTTTCACTGCGATACTTTCGTATCTCTCCACAGCTTGGTGAGTTCCAGTGCCAGGGTCTGGTGACAAAATGAATGGCAATCAGCGTTCTTTGCGCTTCTTTTGACGTCATTATACGAGACTCCCGGACACCGGGAGTGCGGTTAATTGCGTTGCCCGCTCAGAAACCGGTTGCCAAATGGTCCGCCCTGTCCGACATACCAACCTGTGGATTTTCCATCCTGTTCATGCAAAAAATGCCTGCATAGCCAGCCAGCAGAATATAAGACCCATGGCAAGTTGGGAGACTGATTCTCAAACTCGAGTTTTCTGTAAACTATCTAGACGGATAACATGGCCATCGGGGTCGAAAGAACTACCCGTAAGTAGGAGTTGTTCCTATGCACATGGTGGTAGCTTACCCACCAAAACACTATAGACCACAGGCAAACCCTGAACAATCACTTGCAAGATCAATACAGGGACGACCCACGTCGTCGTCTAACTTGGGAAACTTCTCATGATGGGCCCGATAACCGCCCTGACTGGCAGGCAATTGCGTATCGTACGTTCATATCTTTAATCACTCCTCCTTGTGACCGAGAGTGCTTCCTTCATAGTAAACGGGGTGGAGTGGGGCCGCGGAAATGGGCCTTCCCGTGGTACCGCGATGGAGGCTGCTGCGGAGAAGGTTTTGATCGCCTTGGGGGTACTGCAGTTGCAATAAGAGGCTTGAGCTTACATAGATTCCTGCTTGATTATTCCTATTGTTGGCTTGCAATTGCAGAATATCCCAACTCGAATTTACCACACAGGCAGGGTCTTAATGACTCCATGACAACCGATGACCCCCTCAGGAATCTGATGACTAGAAGCCATCTCATAAAGCAAGCTCGATAGACGGCGCATACTACAAAACACATAGGGGGTAAACCACCATGTATGGGAACGGAACCTAAAAGACAACGATCATCAGGAATTGCGGTGCTGCTTGTTGGCAACCAACTTGAACATTGCTTCAGTGGCTTCACGTCTCTTACACACTTTCGGGGGAACCAGATATCGTACCACGCAATTCCACACATTGCCGATGATCCTGTTTCTTGCCAAGTTGCTATGCGGATACCGATGTTTTTAATCAAGGTACCAGCCACGTGGGCTGCGCTCACAGCTGCGACTTGGGATCACAGTGATGGCAGCCGCGGAACGGAAAAACGGAGCCATCAACAGACATACGTTGACTTCAAGAAACTGGCCGTCCGCTGGCAGTTGACTCTGAACGTTGACTGCCACCGCCACCGCCCACCTCCGAGTCTACGTATTTGCCAGTGTGGCGCCACTAAATGGTCATGCTGTGCAGTCGTCTCAGTCCCATATCTCCAGAAATCACTACCTCTTCTTGAATGTACGATGTGTCTGTCGGGATCAAACAAGGTCCATATACTTGGCTAATTGGCGTTATGGTGGCCACGTATCTTCTGGACTCGGGGGTTGCCAACACCCTCCGATTTAGTTCTCACACACAGCTTGGCAAGGTGAGTCACTGGATCGGCAGGCAAAGTAAGGCGTTTCTTCCAATCACTCGAAGCCGCGGTTGATTTCAACACCGATGACAATTACAAACCATCCCTACAGCTGTAATTCATCGCAATGCATGGACTCCTACTCTCCAAACATGGGCGCCGCTGACTTTCTTGCTTTGCACACAGCTACGGTACATGGCCTCATCCCTCGCCGGTGCGATTCAGCGGACAGGTCCCGAGCTGGCCCTCTCGTTATTTTTTTTTGACTCGAAATGACGATACCTGACTTCCTGTGGGACTTCGGTTTAAAAGACTATGAGGAGCGTCGTTTCCCTCAACAACCTCTAGATATCTTCTCATTCAAACAATCACACCGATCTCTTTCTTCAGGACAATGGATCGTAAGTACTTGTTTGTTCTGCGTGTGCAGTCGAAGATTGCTGATGGTGCTCCAGGTCAAAAGAGTGACTGGCGGATGTATCTGAACAACTATCTACAAGGCCGATATGGTCATACGCGACATCTTACCTGGGCGCACTCACAATCTGGCCCGTCGCATGACACACGATGGCTGGCAATTGCATATTGTAAGCGATGCAATTCGGTGTCTGCTTAACTAGTATAGGCTGATAAATGGTTGCTCACAGTTAACGGCATTGAATATGGACGAGGCGTAGCCCGCGACAGGGGAACCGCTATGGAAATTGCTGCAGAAACTACATACCGCGCATTGACATCTTATTATAATTGACTTAATCTATGGGAAGGTGGGGTCTCATGCACTGCTTCGCTTGGTTCCTGGATTCCTAACAGATGCTTCGCGGCTCTAGGTGCTTGTGGGCACATTTACGATGGACGACAAATTCTTTGGCCAATGCGTCTGTGTGTAGCTTAGTACATTATATCTTGTTATCTCAGTTCTGGCAATATGGTACTCGTAGATTGGAATCTACCATGCTACCCCGTTTCGAGTCGCCGCGCGCGCTGGCAGACTCGGAGTCGGAGGATCTTCAGAAGTCAGCCGGATATATGCTACTTATAAGCGCCGTCCAAAATTTCCAGACATACTATAATATTAGCACCGGAATGAATCGGGATGCGAGTTTGGATGTGAGAAAGACTCAAATTGTGTGCAGTAGCCACTAATAGCAAGTGGAACATGGCGGCAGATACTAGTATACCTCGTGGCAGTGCATATGAGAACTCCTCAGACCGTAATACACAAGTTTATAGTATTGATGATTTACAATAAATTCGCATCGTCGGAGGCGTGAATGCATGGTAAAACTTACTCCAAATCCCAATATTGGCCAGTTACTTGGAATCCCCAAGTTACAGTATGTGCCAGACCGATATTTGACGTGGCCAGTCCATTTACTGTGAGGCAAGCCGTATCGACAGCTTGCCTAAGTTGCCTCAGAGACGTCTCGGACTGGTCACGAGTCTGGTTAGAGTGGGTCTAACCCCCTGAGACTGGAAAATTTTTACCTCAACTAGCAGGCTTCTCAGGCTAAAACGCTAAATAGGGATTTATCAGTCCAGCTAGCAGGCGCGGGTCCAATTCAAGTTCTCAACGATCAATCGGTCACACTCGATCTTGGTCCTTGAGCTCGGAGGAGGACTCTTTTGAGCATTGTGCGTCCATCATTCCATCATGCATCATTATGAACAGGTTGAAAGTGAGCCTTCACGTTCGGCCGATGGGAGCCTAGTAATGTATAACTTGAAATCCACGTTAATCACTCCACAAGTGCTTAACGTGTCAATGTGCAGGATACTCTTGCCGAGAGGTCGACTAGTCAACACCCCCGAGTCTAACACCGGGACCTCGAGTCGCAGCTGAAATCAATGCTCACGCCAAGCCCTGCCCACCGTGACGCCGGCGGACAGGCCACCTTGTAACAAAGACTTGTCAAGGTTAAGTTTACGTCTCACGGAGTGTCCTTGTCTCGAACGGTGTTATTTGGGGGATATTTTCCCATAATCACTACCACAGACTAGGGTGTTCACGATGTGGCTCTGAACTTCCGACTTGGCCCAGGGGGTGAAGGTCCCACTACATCTCACATAGTTCACTCTGCAATGCGTCTGCCACCATTTCATGCATTTACATATGTACAGGCGTTGGATGGGGGTCGTTACTTGTGGCCGAAGACCAGTGGTACGATTGGGCCAAGGAGGGGGTGCTTGGATGAAGGTCGGTTGATCATATTTTCCGCGGATTCGTCATGAAATTGAAGTAGATTGGACGCCACTGTTCTCTCTCAAAATAGGTTCCATCAAGAGGCATCTCTTCGCACCCGTTCCGGATCTTGTTACCCTGTCGCACGTTCTTGGAGTTGGTAGGTTTCCTTTGTACCTTCGCGGGTAGATGCTGTGTATCGCGTCGCTCGTTCGAGCGGATGGGTGGTCACAGGCCAGGGAAGTAACAAAATTACCTGGATCAGCCAACCCTGCGGCTTAACCTATCCTCCGCGTGGTCCCGTGCCCTTCTGTCCTGAGAAGATAAACCCCAAGAAAAAAGAATCAAGAGCCGTATCTTCTCCCCAAGCATTCTCCATCATTTATCCAGGAAATTCTTTCGACAATGAGTGTGATCCCGCTCATCCGCCAAGGCGTTCTAGGTGACTACTATCAACACAAATGCTAGATGATTTTACCAGCGTACGTTCCAGGAGTCCTTACGCTCTTCTCGTTGATTGTACTGGTGCTCTCTGCCTATTTGTATCCCCAAAAGATACAACTCGTCGTTGACGGTTTTGCGGTTCCACTTTTCGATTTCAACAAATGGGGTGCCCTGGGTATTGCCGCGGGTGTCTTATCTCTGGTGTCTTTGCCTGTTATGTTAGCACGTCACTGGTAGCTGCCCTTTTCGAAGACTGATCCATAAGTTCAGGCTTGTGTTTGATTCTATCCGTCCCGATTCCTTTACATCCATGATCGCTATTGAACTGATTTGGTTCTGTAAGACCCATTGTATCGTTTCATGCATAGCTGTTGCTCACTGTACTACAGTTGTCCTCGCATGTCTCTGGGCGGCCAGTGGGGCCGAAGTGTCTGCATGGTTCTCGGTCGCCTTCGCATTAGGGTGTGGGACTTACGACCTAGACCGTACGTATACTATTCAGTCTGGTGTGCTATCCTTGATGACCATCACTCTAGCTTTCCTTTTCACTGTTCCTAATGGTTCATGCCAAGAAACGCAAGTAGTCGAAGCCCTTTCGTGGCTAAACTTCAGCATCCGTGAGCTCAGGCGCCTGTTCTCTCTTCTTTTACTGAACGTTTCGTTAAGTCCTTCTTTACGGGATCCCCGTGACTATTGTAGCTATAATTGCTACAATGTGTGGTGAGGGTATCTGGCTGTCTTCGGTCAGGGGAACCTACGGTCCTTCGAGTCTGTCCGGCCCTACTATGCAATATCCCATGGCCGTGTATAATGCTCCGTCGCCACCCCAACCGCAAGTGTGCCCCGCTGGGGTTCTTGCCCAAGCTCAGAACCCAAGCGCGGCTACGCCAGACAAAGCTATGGTTTGACGATGCATCCCCTAGTATCATGTATACGAAGTACCGTATGACGAAGCAGCAGACAGATGGAATGTAAATCACAATGTATTTGTGAATGCATAAGTGCACCGCTTGGGCGGAAACAAGTAAAAACATCACGTAGTTGCATACCGAGATTCAAGTTGTCAAACCCCCAACATCTTGGACGGTCGAAGTGCTGGCGGGAACGAAACACGCGACAGCAAGGTAGCAAAGTGCTCGCAGAAGCTAAAAGTGGGGAAACCTGGGTGCTTCCACCTCTACCTCTTGCTGTGGCGTAGAAGAGACTCAGCCTGAGGTAACCGAAGCACAGACAGATGGATCTCAAAGATGTTAGACGCGCCTTTGCCAGTCGTACGGCCACCTCGGTGTAGCAGAAACTGAATTGAGTTTTAAGTTATAGCCTATTGCACTTAAGGTGGTTGAGAAGAAAGCTCCTCGTTCTCGAGAAAGGCTGTATCGTCCAATTAGCGTTCCTGACGACTGCCAAATTCTGACGGAAGAGTGCAGCATAAGTCAAAAAGTTTCCAATATCGCATTCGTTTTATTTGAAACTCCATGCTGCAGAAAGCACGTACGTGGTACTACTTGAAGCCAAGTCGTAATTGGTTAGAAGGGTTTCCGGGTTTCACCCGGACGCTAGTGCTGTTCGGATGTTAGAATAGGCGCATCGCAGCCTGGCACAATTTTTGAAGGATCAGTACGTTAGTACTTCCGGTAAGATACTTTGACAATGGAGTCACTGTCGGATGGATACCGTGGGCTCGGGCGATCTAACAGTTATAAATCTTTCCAGGAGAGCAACGCGAATTTTTTCGAAGCGGGCGTGAGACAGACCCTCAACAAGCGTACTGAGCTTTGGGGAACTCTTAACCTGCCACAGCAATCCAACTACACAAGGCGTGTTTCTCTTGGCACTAGTCACATCACATAGAAACTTGATTGCGTCTCGTGGCACTTACCTCCGGACTTACTGCATCCACTATCAATCCTGCCGGTGCCCGGCACATGCCGCGACATTCGTTGGATCGTTGCTCCGTACCAGAAAGGACTTGACTGAAGTGAGATCGCGCAAGCGAAGATTCGACCCGCGGACGGCTTGAATGACGGTGGACGTCATTGACCCGGGATGACAAAGAAAGAAACGCACAAACCTCAATACTAGACGACCCTTCGGGACCTTACAACGGCCGCCGGGGGAAGTCAATAACTTCTTTTATAGCCTAGTACAGGGGTATATTGGCCAACTTGGTGCGCGTCCGATTTTGAATTAACAATATCATCATTTAAGGAACAAACTTTGATTGTACCTGGCCTGGTTGCAAGGAGCCCTCGGGCTTTCGTAACAATAACAATTTCGCCACTCCCGTCAACGTCCAGAACTCGACGTTTCGCAAGTGTGGTACTCGTATACACGTGAGAACAAACGCTTTCAAGTTAAGCTAGTTACGCGTGGTGAGTACCCCTTGAGTCACGAGAAGTCAGTACCTAAGCATCTCCGCACCAAGCCCACAGCTCGAGGCTATGCTGATTTCGTCCATGATCAGTTGAAAGGGGTCGAAGCGTCACTAGCAGGTTCCGCTATTGATGTCCCTGGGGGATGTGTCTGGTTTGCAAAGCACATCATTCTGGTGTTCTTCACAAAACCCACTCATCAAGAGGGATGTTTGTCCAGAGTTCGAGACCTAGACCAGACAGCGATGGTCCTTTTAAGCTGAAAACTGCACCGTGGAATGCATCTAGCACTACACAGCGCATATGCACTCACGTGATGGGCGTCTTATTAAGAATCGGGTCTCTAGGTACCCGATCATTTCCACCATTATGTGCTGAGGTCAGTGCTCAATTCTCTTCCCACTAGAAGACGATGCAGTCTAATGAAATAAAGTAGATCGAGTACTGCCATCCGCAATCTAAACGAATTGTGTAAAGGGGAGGAGCTCCTTCGCCCCTCACTCGGCATTTCCAACGACATCTTTAATCAGCTAGGTGCTGTAATGATCTCTTCCTCGGTTCCAGGGATGGATGCTGTGTAAGATCAAGCAGCCTACTTGCAATATGGCTCTTGGTAGGTCGGATTAAATGAAGAGAAGGGGGGATTCAAGTCTAGATCGAACAGCTCCACATTGAGCCCTGGATCTTTCACGATCCGGTGTGGTTGCTGATCCGAGAGCATAAAGGCCACGAATCCAAAAGAAAGCTTCTCTTCCAAGCTCTCCTCTCCTCGCTCTGCCAGGAAACCCTCTCAACAATGAGCATAATCCCAGTAGTCCGCCGAGGTGTCCTTGGTGAGTGATATCAACATGAACGTAAGAGTTTACTGACGCTCTTACCAGGATTAATCGTACTTTTCTCGGCGATTGTGCTGGCCGCCTCCGCCCATTTGCTTTCACAAGTACAACAACATGGAGGGATTACGACAACTTTCAGCATTCTTGGGATTGCCGCCGCCGTTACATCTGTGGTGTCTTTGCTCGTCATGTTGGTACCTACTGGCGGCAGCTCCTCCCGATGACTGACCAGTTAAAATCATGATTGTTAGGCTTGTTGTGGACGTCATTCGCCCCGATTCCTTTGTTTGCATGATCGCTGTCGAGGTGGCTTGGTTGTGTAAGTGTATCTACGCAATTTCGCGTTGCGGGCTGTTGCCTATAATGGCTTTTGCAGTTGTTCTTTGCTGCCTCTGGGTGGGCACTGGGGCCGAAACATATCTTAATTATGTTGTCGTCTTTCCACTTGGCTGCGACATAAACTACTATCTGGATTGTATGTATTCTATGTATGCATGCGGTGTTGTCCCTGATCACCCTGTCTTAGCCATGCATTATGGATGGTGCCGGAACACCCAGGCAATCGAAGTCTTCTCATTTCTGAGTTTCATTATCAGTGAGCCTTTTCTCGTGCCTTTTACTTATGCATCTTCTGAATCTTTTGTCAAGTTTGCCTGTACGTCGTTCCACTATGCGTTGCAGCTGTAGCGGCGGCAATGCGCGGTCAGAGTGTTTGGCTATCATCTGTCAGGGAGGCTTACGGTCCTCTGTCGGACCTGGATTCAATGCAATATCCCATGAAGGTGTACAACGTCTCAGTGCGACCTCCACCGCCAGCGTATCGTATTGGTGTGCCCATGCAAACGCTATACCCAGGTGGTTTTCCGGGTAAATTTATGGTGTAACTTATGTTCCCTATGTATGTAAATTATTATTGTATACAATACAAAAATGTTTTCTCAAACTTGGCGCTACGCCACCGTCGGAGTTTCGGGTACAACCGGTATTGTGAAGCGGGTCTGCGTCGGTGTGGATGTTCCGCGACTTGAACGTTTCTCAGTTTGAGCGGAACTCGTTATTCAGTTCGACGCCAACATCGTTCTCGTTGTCGTCCTCGTCGTTGGCGGTGGTATCTACACAAGCTCATCGCCACCTTCATCGCACTTGTTTGCGTTCTATTTGAGGGCTTTTTCACACGCTCTTCCACTAATTCATCCTTGTTTCGCAAGCAACGCAGGTGGGCAAATTTTCTCTCCGAAAGACAACGACATATCTGGGGACTTTCGTACTCACTGGCACCTCAGGTTTGACTCGCAACAATGGCCCAACCTCAGGGTGACATCCAAGAACGGATTGCCGCGGCACGTCGTGAAGCAGAGGTCTTGAAGGAGAAAATCCGTGCAAGCAGGGAGGCTTCCGCTGATACTAGTTGTGCGTGTTCTTTCCTTTCCATGTTATTCCTCTCGAGGACCCACACAGTGACACTGTTTACTTTTAGTGCGTGCGATGGCTGCTGAGGTCGACACACTTCCCCGGATCGTGATGCGACCCCGACGTGCACTCAAGGGACACCTCGCAAAGATTTACGCCATGCACTGGGCTGCGGATCGACGACATCTCGTCTCAGCCTCACAGGACGGCAAGCTAATCGTCTGGGACGCTTATACCACCAACAAGGTCCACGCAATCCCCCTTCGGTCAAGTTGGGTTATGACCTGCGCTTACTCACCATCTGGAAACTTCGTTGCCTGTGGTGGTCTGGACAATATCTGTTCCATATACAATCTCAACAGTCGGGAAGCAAACGGCGTCAGAGGCGCTCGCGAATTGAGTGCTCACTCCGGTTACCTCAGTTGCTGCAGATTCATCAATGACCGGCAAATAGTCACTAGCTCTGGTGATATGACGTGTATGCTTTGGGACATCGAAGCAGGTGTCCGAGTCGTCGAGTTTAGCGACCATACTGGTGATGTCATGAGGTAAATACTTTCAATACGCTCTTCCGTCGCCTCACCAACATCCTTTCAGTTTATCGCTTGGACCAAACCAAAACGTCTTCGTCTCTGGTGCTTGCGATGCCACCGCTAAACTTTGGGATATACGTAGTGGTCGTGCTACACAGACCTTTACCGGCCATGAATCCGATATTAACGCCGTTCAGTACGTCTGTATGTTTTCGGGGTTGCTCTTGTCCCTGAATCCGGTTCACTAGATTTTTCCCCAACGGTGATGCATTTGCCACTGGCTCTGATGATGCCTCTTGCCGGTTGTTCGACATCCGAGCGGATCGCGAGTTGAACAGCTTCACTCATGATAATATTCTTTGTGGCATCACTTCAGTCGCATTTTCAATTTCGGGTCGTATCCTTTTCGGAGGATACGATGACTGGACTTGCAATGTTTGGGATACGTTGAGAGGCGAGCGAGTGGGAGTTTTGACTGGGCACGAAAACCGAGTCAGTTGTTTGGGTGTATCGGTTGATGGCATGGCCCTTTGTACGGGCAGTTGGGATAGCACACTTCGAGTGAGTCATTGGACAATATCCTGATCAGGTGGTTGTAACTGAGCGTTTATCTTCAGGTCTGGGCATGATGAAAATTGGACTGAAATTCTTGTTTTTCCACGACGCTCCCTTTCCGTTTCTATTTAGTCTCGGTTTTCTCCTCAGCTATCTGTCCATTGATATCGTTGCCATACTCTGACCCGCCTGCGTTACCCCACAACGCACGCCTCGAGTCGATCCTTACAGGCCATTCGCAAGTCTCCTTTATAGGCGTGCACCTTACCTTGCTTTTGGCACATATTTTGTCTTATGGGTCATCTGCTGTTGCCCATTTTCTGCCTCTGGTGTTTCCACTTGCTACCATCATGTGCATATTACGTCGAGATTCAATCCATTTTCCTTTCTAACGACTTCTAATGGTCTTGATGGTGCAGTTAAATCAGCTTGGTAAAATAGACCTTGTCGTCGCCGGGTGTTGATACGTAATGTTCGCTACAGTTAAAGACAAACACGTCGCGTTGTACCGACCTTAATGCAGTTGTTCACCCTCCCACCAACTTCAACGACATTCGATTAACAGACTTGGCAGTGTGTCACATCCATGTCTCAGGTCGAGGACGATCGAGCTGCAAAAGCTGCCAGAGCAAAGGCGATGGTACGCGTCTCGCCGTACCCTACACTTTGTCCTAAAACTTGCCTTTCCGCAGCTCAAGAAACGGCAACAGCAGAAGACCGCTGTCGCCGGTTCTCGTAACGCATCGTTAGCTAGTCCCCCGCCGTCTCGCTCTTATACCCCGGCTCCGGCGGAACTCGCAGGGCCAGCAGAGGATGGTAAACACGAACGGGACATCAACGACCTGTACGTTTTCATTGCCATGACATTGAAATCTCTCCGAACGGTGCATGTTTTTCACAGATTCGGCCCCAGGGGCACCGATGCCAATTGGATCGAGTCATTACCCAGGGCTGAAATGCCACACGCGAATATGATTGCCCAACCACGACCCCAGAACACGACGTCCTTGCCAAGGTCCCCACCCCTTCAAGAGCGTGTGGGCACACCGGCTTCACCTTCGCCGTCCGTGATAACGCTTGTCAACCGGCCGGTCCTTGACGACCCCCACATCCAATTGACAGAGCAGCGTCAGGTCATAACGTCCCTGCAGAGTCAGAACGCTGTGCTTCAAGCTTCTCTGAGCCGCCTTAATGAGATTCAAACCGGTGAGCAGTTCCTTTCTTGTCCGAGGTTTGTCCTCCTAACGGAGTGTGAGTTTAGATGCCGGAGAGGAGATCACAGCCCTTCAAGGAGAACGTGCTCGCTGCAAAGCTCTCGAAGACGAGCTTGCACAAGCAATGGAATCTCATATCGTCGCCACACGTCAGCTTGAAGAACTATCTCGGGAAAAGTCGCAACTAGAGAATCTACACAGCGCGGCTCAAACCAGGATTGGCGACTTGGAGGCCCGTCGACTTGAATTGGATCAAAGACTGAATGATGCGAACCAGAGGGTCGATTCTCTGCAACATGGTGTGTCACATTCCTCTAGAAAGACGAGACAGCATTGTGACACGATGTCAGACATGGAACGTTTGGCCTCGGACTTGACATCTGCACGGCAGGAAGCTTACGACTCCCACGCTCACTCGACCGAGGTGGAGCAGGAACTCTCCGCCGCTCGTGGTCAGACTGAGGAACTACGTGCGAATGCTGTTGCGAACGCTCAAAGGTGGCAAGAGCAGGATCACAGTCGCCAACAGACCATCTCTCTTCTAGTGTCCGAGAAAGCCTCACTAACTGCCTCCGTCCAGCGGCTGGAAGAGGTCGAGATAGGTGTGCTTACTCCTAGCATACGCGAACGATGCTGAAACTGCTTTGCAGAACTCCAGGAAAAGGAAAATTCACTCCTTGCTGAGCAGGCAAAGACCAGCCACCTGACCAAGAGGGTCCAGGAACTCGAAGCCACTGCCAGGAAACAAGGGAGCGAGCTCGAGGATACCTGCTCTCGCGAGAAAGAGTTGTTGGAACGTGTCAGAGATCAGGTTGGTGTGTCGTGTCACTTGTCGACTCCGAATAGCCTTGACGGGCGCGTAGGAACGTGAAATCCAACTCAGGAAAGTTGAACTCGAGGAAGTACAAGCTGCTTCCAATCAACATCAGCAACGGGTCCGCGAATTGGAGGAGCAAATTGAGACTGATGATAGAGCAGACAAACTGGAGATCTCTCTGAAGAACACCCAGGATCGTGCAGACGAACTCGAGTTCCAGCTCAACAAAATACAGCAGGTGCGTTCATGACACGACCGTTTCTCGTGCTGTACGTGGCTAACGTCGTGCACCAGTCACATGCAACTGTCAGGACTGAGAAAGGCAACCTGGAATCACAGCTTCGCTTGACAACCGAGAGCGAGGCGGATTGGAAGGCCAGACACTCAACCCTTGAAGCCGACCACGCCACGCTCCAAGGTCATCTGCAGTCCGCCAATAGTCGTCGTGATGCTCTCCTGGAGGAACGTGCCTCGTTACAGTCCCAAGTGGAGTTCAATCAAAGCGCAATCAAACAGCTCCAACAAAAACTCGGGGAGTTGGCTTCCGACGTTACGTCGAGTGATAGGGCTCTCCAGAACACCCAAGGGGAACTACGCGCAGCTCTTCGTCGTGCAGAAGAGTCCGAGAAGACGCAGAGGGACCTACAGGCCGAGGGGACGAGGCTCATGCAGTCTTTGGAGGAGATGCGACCCAAAATCGTCGAGTTGACGTCCGTCAAGGTCGAGCTGATGGAGCAGATAGAGAGGTTGGAACACGAAAAGAGGTCTCGGGATACACTCATCTCCAAGCTCGAAATGGCTCTCAACGAGGGTACGGAACGAGAGGCAGAGGCGGCGAAGTTACGGAAGGAGTCAGATACACTCCGGGAGAAAGACAAGCATTCGCTACAGCAGAGCGTCGCGGACCTGCAGGAAGGCTATTCTTTGCTCGAAGCTGAACTTCAGTCAGCGCAAGCGACCGTGAAGACGTTGGAAACGGAGCGGACACGGACGCGGCAGACAGAAGTGCGTCAGGCAGATCTCAGCAACCGGATGACCGTAGAAGCACGGCGGAGGGAAGAGGAAATATCCCAACTCGAATCGGCACTCGTATCTTCACGCAAGAACGAAGCCGATCAAAGCCAGCTCATCGCTCACTACCGCACGGAGATCGAGGTGCTACAGAGCGAGCTGGTGACCAAGGAGGAAGAGCTGGAGAGTGTTCAAAAGACGCCGTCCGCTCCTGAAGATGGCCTCCGCTCGCTGGACGACGAGATGCTGAGCGCTCTGAAGCAGCAACACAGCATCGAGCTCTCGTCCGCTCAGTCTCAGATGCGGGCACTGGAGACCGCCGTCTTCGAGGCGCAGGACAAGGTGCATCAGTTCCAGCGGCAGATCCACGTTCTCGAAGACCAGTTGGCGTCGCGTTCCGTGTCGAGGGCAACAACAAGACCGTTTTCTCCTGGTGGACGACCTTCCAGTCGGACGAGCAGCGATTTGCGGCGTGGATCGTTGACCGCCAGGTCGAGCAGCAGTCTTGTGCCCCCTACGCGATCCGTCTTCGACGTTGGACTGTCGCCGGAAACACGTCACAAGCGTCAAGTCAGCCTGAGCATGCTGAAAGCGCGGATCGAAAGTGAAACGGTTGCGCATAGACATACGCCTCCGCCGAGGGGTCTGTCTCCAGTCCCAGATGCGTTCTCAGACGTTGACTCCCACTCTCATCGACCCCAGTTTATGGACGAATCGCATATCTTTTGGTGTCACTCGTGTCGCGGAGAGTTGGTCATCCTATGATACCCCCTACTTAACATCATGGTTATTGTTTTTCGATGATACTGACAGTAATTGATTACTTGACGTGAATATAAAGTATACGACTGGTCGAATGCAAAAGTAATGGATGAAGCTGGGCTACCTACCATGATCATGAACCAAAAAGCAACAAATCAAGGCAAGGAATCTTTCAATGACCGGACGCTCCTCACTCGGCACATTAATACCTGGGGGCATTCAAATAAGCTTCAGGACGACTGCACGAAACGACACGCGTACCTCGACCTCCTGAGGCTGCAACGTCCCTTGATTCTGTTCCTCCTCCACCCCTTTTTCGATGCTCTCCAGAATATCATGGATGAGCTCTCGATAGTCGACGCCGAAGAAGTTGGTCAACTTGGCGGCTTTCCGTCGCCGATCTTCGAACCGCGACGTCTTGACAGGCGTGCAAAGCTCGGATGACAGCGACATCCTGGATGCATTCGACGGAAGCGAGTACCGGCGTTCCGACTTGAAGGGCACTGCATTCGACGCGCGACGAGGATTCACCTTGACCTCCTCCTCCTCCTCCGAGGGCGAGTCATCAACTTCTGCATGAAGCCAACGATGAAGCCGTACGAGCGACTTGCGATCGTCCTGGCAAGATGATGAGCGCATACAGACGGGCCAACCTCGCAAACAACATACCCGATCAATGATGTCCACTAAGGAATTCAACGAGTGCTGATAATCGAGATAGACTGTAGATTGTGCCAACACTTCTTGGAATCCTGACAACGATTCCGGAAGTGAATCAGCGAATGATCGCGCGAACGAGGAAGGGGTGGATGGATCATGCTCGTGAGCAAGCAGACATCTCGAAGAATCCGATGGACCCCGGCGAGTAGCCTTACCAACGTAGTAGGCAGATTGGTTCAGGTTGCGCGAGACCGAAGGGATATCGACGGTTAGGACATATGGATTGACACTCGTAGGGGACACCGGTTGAGAAGCTGCTGCCATTGGGCGACTCGGGCGAGCATGGAAAAGCGTCTGGGGTGGTGGGGTGCCGAACACCTGATCATCGAGTGAGCAGAATCAAACGAAGAAGAACAAGACAACGTGTGCATGCGCACCCTTTCCATTTTCTGCGCGCGACGAACGCTGAGCGCCTTTTCCTTCTCGTCCAACTCCTCTTTGCCACGGTCAAACTCATCCTCGGGTGCATCCTTGTCTCCACGAAGCCAAGACTCACAGCTGGACTCCTCGGAGTCCGCGGCGGGAGGCAAGGGAGGACCAAATACGTTGCCATTGACGACCTCTGGCGGAACACGCGAACCTAGGAATCGATGGAGCCTTGCCAATCTATCTCGCTTCCGTCGCCTCTCGACCTCTGCTTGCATCTCAGGGTCAAGCGACTCGACAAGCGAAGGTGTTGAATTGCTCTGGTGTAACCGTCGGTCCTTGTTGGGATGCGGAGCGAGGAAGCTCAAACCCGACATATCATCATCACGGACGTCCTCGTCAGACAGATCGATAAACGATCTTGTCGATGCAGCGTCCGACGAATCCAGGATGGCATGCTTACGCCCACGAGCGCCCTTGGCTGATGTCCCATCGTGTTCGTCATCGACATAGAGCGTGAACGAGCCCGACGTCAAAGGAATCGAGTGTCTCCGACCATCCGGAGCCCAAAGCTCGTTCGTCTGCCATGGCGTCGACGGCTCCGTCTTCATGACAGACGTTTTGACGGCAACCGAGACGGACACAGCATGGCGGTGATTTTTCTGTTTCGACAGCAAGGCCGCCAACGACGGCGAATGCAACTTCTTCGACGACCGGGGCTCCTCTACGTCAGTTGCCGGCTCCTCCATACCTGGCATCCTACCAAACATACGAACGAGCTTGCGGTTTCGCCGAATACGGTCCGCTCGTTCGCTCGCGTCGAGCTCGTTTGTTGTCGGAGGAAGTGACCGTAGATGACGAACGGGATGTGGGGACGAAGACATGGAGCGCTTCTTCTCCTGCAATTTCCTGCCACGCTCACCCTCAGAAGCCAACCCTGCCGCCGTGGGAAATCTATCAATGACATCCTGGAGGGGACTAGGCGGCGACGCAAACTCGAGCGGCGAGCAGGGAGAAGAAGGCCCCGAAAACGGCTGTAGCCATGTAGGAGTAAGACGACGTTCGATGATTGGGCTAGGAGGGGCGAATACGATGGCGGAAAGTGCAGTAGAAGTCGACGACGAAGCCGAGTGGGGATATAGCGCCGATGGTTGGTGCACGGTGAGGCTCGTGGGACTCGGAGGCGCAAACTTCATGCTCGCGAGGGAGGACGACGAAGAATTACGACGCGAACTGGAGTAAAGACTGGAACGGGGAGGAATCTTGATCGATTCGGGTCGACGACGAGGGGAAGACATTTGCGAGGAGTTGTACTGGGGATTCCAGAAATTCGAATCGTCAACCATAGATGGGGAACAGAAATCAATAAAAGATAGATAGTCGTGGCTGGTGACTTCGTCGAGAGGCTGTGGTTGCGATGATGAATGATGATGCATGACAATAGAAGGTAAGGACAGGCGGGGCAGAGAAAGTGCCGCAGGACGAGGCGGTGTGGGAGTCGGGGTTGGCTCGGGAGTCAGGTCTGACTCGGAGTAGGTCGAACGTGATGAAGCGGTTTCAGACGGTTCAGCACCCGATCTTTGTTGCAAAGCGTAAGGGTACGATGTCCTGGGCCTTGGTGACAACTGTCGCGATGGTGTGAGATTAGCTCGGCATCACAAGAACAGAAGGACATACAACGGTGGCTGTATCGCTGTCACCAATCGTGTACACTGATTTAGGGACCGTCTGAGTGGGTACAAGTACCTGCCCCATTTGTCGATCTATAAATCACAGCGTGGCATGTCAGTACGACCAGCCGCAGCCAAACAAGTTCGGGTTACCTTGCACCGCCTCAGAGTCACCACTCTCGGCACGGTCGTTGCGGCGATCCGAGTCGTGACGCTTTAATCCACTTGCGGAGCCGGAGAAGAGACTCAAATTGAGTGAGTCGCGTCCCATCCAGAGCATCTTCTCGACCTTGTTGAGCGCGCTGGACGGACGGGAGGACGGCTCGATGGGACTCGGCCGTCCTCGGGTCTCGACCGCGCCTCGCGACGCATCGGTTCTAGGCTCGTTTAGGAAAGGCCTGTCAGCCGGTTTGGGAGTCGGAGCCTCGTCTAGAGAGGGGTGTGTGAGTGACAAGCAGGAGCACGACTGGCTGCGAGACAGGGGATACCAATATGATTGGGCGGGGGTGTACCGATAGTCCTCAAAACCGGGGTTGGATTGATATACGGATTTGGGGTGACCGGACGGGAGGAGACGGAGGGCGATCCATGGACTATGGACGTCGTATCTGTTAGGCAGCTCGAAGATGCGAGCGCGTCTGGCCAAAAATCATAGCCTGCGACCGCACTCTTCCCTCGCTGTGCTTCCTTGCTTCGCGTCGTGGGAACTGGCTCCTGTTCGCGTCTCCGCCCGCCCTGGATTTTCCGCGGCGGGGGCGGGGGTAGGCTAATAGGAAAACCCGCAGAGGGTGTAGGGCAGAACGTGCTGGTCTGCGAGCTAGTGCTACGACGTGTGAGCTCATCGTGTTCGAGTAAAGCCTCGAGGTTTGGCGAGATTTGGAGGGTGTGGGCTGGCCTTGGGGCGACGCCCGGACGGTCACGTACGGGGGATGCAGGACGTGGAGGAGTAGCAGCCATGCAAGTTAGAAGCCAAGGAGAAGGAAAGAATAAGAAGAAAAGAAAAAGAAAAAAAAAGTAGCAAAAGGCTTAGAGTTACAGGTTTCGCTTAAATTGAATACCCTGCAGCCCGCTGCAGCATTTGCAGGCGTGCTCGAGCTAAATAATAATGACAATACCGTAACACCGTTTGGCAGGTTTTGACAGTAGTCATTCTCCTCGTAACTCTCTCACTTTATCCCCACCCAAACAATTTGACAGCCCTAGATCATTTGCCGGCGGTATTCGAGCTCGAGGTCTCCTTCATTTAATATGTCAAATCATCCTATCGATTATCATCCCCAATCGTGAGCAATAAACTAGTTCTACTACTACAATCAGAGCAAGCGAGAGAAAAAAGTCACAATACGGACATGAGATCTGTCTCTCCGGATCATGCGGGGATTCTCCGAGGTGGTAATGGCGGCTTGCCATTCGTGTTTGTAGTTGGTATCGCAGTCGAGCCCATCTCGGATGAGCTCAACGGTGAACAAGTCTCTCCGTTGGCCGGAATATTGATTTCGACAGACAGCCTTCGTGTTTCATCTCTGGATACAATCGTTTTTAACGCCTGAGACGCGGCCGAGACCGTTTGGACGACAGCAGATTCATTTGTCACTTCTGCTGCGTGCCTCACCACGACAGATGAGATGGTCCGAGGAGGCAATGGCGGCGGAACGGCACGCGCAGGCGGTGAAATCACTTCGGGTGTCAATGATAACGGGACTACGTCATGATTCCGGTCCTGCGTCTCGCTACGTCCCGGCGAACTGGACGACGATGCTGCGCCTTCTTGACTCGGCTGCCCCGTCAGGATGGGACTCTTCCACAGTCGATACATGCTCTGGATCGTTGCTCCCTTCGGTTTGTTTTCCGTAGTGGTCGTAACAGGGGCAACGTTTCCCATCGACATCACTTCCCCTTTGTGGCTTGCGTGAATCCCCGGGATCATCATCGACTGTGCTTGCGAGGGCTGTGTATGAATTAATGAGGGTGCCGGACTCTCTTCCTCTGCCTCTGCGAAATCACGGTCTTTAAATGGGTCACTGGACACGTTGTCTCCAAACGAGCGTGACAAGCCCTGTGTGGTTGGCCCGCTTAGATACGAGCTCACACGACCACTGGACATGCTGGTTGACCGCCCCTTTTCTCTACCACCTGGAGGAATGGGAATGGGTGACGTGCTTTCATCCGCCCTTTCTGACTGTTCGTGTTCCCTGCGCTCTATCACCGCTGCACGCATGTCCGCATAACTCTGGCGTCCGGACGTGCTTTCGGTCCGAGGACGATGATCGGGCGGACCAACATCAGGAAGGTCGTCCGCAGAGGGATTCCCGCCGTTTTCTTTCTTCAAGCCCCAATTGACCCCCCATTTCCGCATAGCCTCTTTGGCAGTATTACTGAGTGCTTGTTTATCCCCGGCTTTTGACTTGAGCGTAGATAGGAACGAGCTCGTGGCGGATGTGCCTAAGGAATAATGGCGCGGACTTTTGGAGGTTGCACTGGTGTCAGAGAGATAATTGGAAGATTCGTCACCACCTGCAGAGGATGAAAAGGAGAGCGTTCGCGTGGATCTTGTGCGTGTGTGAGAATGCGGAGATGGGGATCGAGGGGAGAGATATTCGTGGCCATCTTGGTCATTGTCCGAAACGTCTGAGGGTTGTTGTATAGTAGGAGTATCAGGAAGTGCGGCATCGAACGCAGTTCGTTCCCTTTCCCCGCGAACGATTTCGTCCTCTGCCTCATTCGTATGTTCACATTCGGATTCGGAGTCTGCACCAGAGGAGAACCAAGAGCGTCGCCTAGCTGCCGTGGACGTTTTATCTGAGGATGTGGTTGCGGAACGAGTGATTGGTATGCTCTCCGGGGATGGGGTCTCTCTTGCTGGATTCTCTCCAGAATGAACATGCGCGTGCGTAGATGACGCTTCTTCCGAAGGCTGATTGCCTACGGCCTGAGAGGAAGGTCTTGGGGATACCCCTGCAGCCGGGGCTGCCATTGGCTTGTCCAAGCGTACGGCATCAGCCCATAGTCCACCACGGTGCTCGTACTGGGAACTGTCAAAGAAACTGATGTCGTCCATGTGGGGCAGCACGACGGAATCGGTGATCTGTTCAACGTTCAGAGTCCATATCAGGACATTTGTCCAAAGTGACCACTCACAATCTCCTCGATCTTGGCTTCAATAGTGTTCAGGATCATGCTCCAAGTAATCTGCCGGTCGCTCACGATAGGTTCGACATTCACGACCATGCGCGGCGGCTTCGTGAAGGCATACCATATGCGACTACTAGGAGGGCGTTTCAGCTTGACGAGAAGATTGCCTTCCAGCTCGCGGAGCACCACAGCCAAAACGAGTTTCACAGTATACGACTTGAAGCGTGTCCCCAGGTCGATTATAGCAGTCGCCTCGATAGTAGCACGGATCTCGCCCTTATACGAAAGGCCAACCTCTAGCGACGCGTCGCCTTCCTTAGTGAGCTCCTTGAGCATAGGCTTGCTGAGCGTCGGCGCCTTGTTACCGACTGAGAACTGGGTTACAGCGATATCCGAAAGAAAAGTGGGGCGCTTGACTTTGGACAACTTCTTCATGAGACGACCGATGATATACGACTCGAGCACCTGCGTCCTGTAAAAGCTATAGAACACGCGTCCCAGCAATGCATTGAACCATCGCATCGGAATGACATCCGGCTGTTCGTCCAGCGTTGCGACCAAGTGGCTCATTTCGGACGACAGAAACACGGGTTTGAGCGGGCTGAGCGTTGGCGTCCCTGATGGTTGGTCGGATGCATGCACGAGCGCCAGATACCAGTCTTCCATGTCGACGCAAGACCGGACAAAGATGAACCACGAGGTGACGAGCGTCTGCTGCCGCGTCTCCTCCCTACCCTTCTCGTCCTGCTCCTGCTTCTTTGCATCTCCATCCACCTCTTCACACGCCGAGGTGGTCAGCATGCTCTTGTCGGCCCCCATTAACCGAGGCTTCAAACAAATCGCATTCCTCCGTGTGAACAACTCCCCATCCAACTGTCCCTCTGGATAAACCAGCACATCATGCCCACCCAGCTCCACTGCCGCCTCACACTCAGTCATCCCCTCGTCCTCGAACAGATACATCACCTTGCCCTTAAGCACGACGTACCACATGTCTTTAGGACGCGATCGTTTAGGGTCCTTGGAGCGCGCATCGAGGTATGATCTGACAAAGGTCACGTACGAGCTGTCGGAAGCGGACTCTTCAAAGGTACGTCGGACCGTGAGCCAGCCCTTGCGGGTCCGGGGGAGGTCGTTTACATCGCAGGGCGACTCTGTGATGGATTCCGAGGGGCTTGGAGGGGGTTCGTTGTCAGAAAGACGCGGTTTGGCGGTGTTGCTTGTGTCGGGATTGGGTACTGGGACGGAGGTATAGATAGTGATGGAGATGACCGTGAATATAAGGAGAGGAATGAAAGTTAGACCTCCTAGAACATATGCGTACAAGAGTGCCCGAAACGACATGAAAGGGTGGTGTAGAATCGGTGGCGACAAGGGTGCGCCTGGAATAAGAGGACAGGAAAGGAGGAGACTACGCTTTCGGTGACTTGGAGGGCCACACACTTTCCCACAACCTTACACGTGTACCGTCTCATTTCCGAAATCGCGTGGACCCACATCAGGTCGACTCGCAGAAAGTAGCAAGTTCACGCTGGAAACAGGCTGGCGCAACATACGATGGACATAAAACAGCCGTGACATACTGTGAAGAGATCACAGCAATGAGATACTCGCAACAAGACAAAGCAAGCAGCATGGTTTCATAGGAGCTTATCGCACTCTTCTTTGGGGTGGTACAGTCCTGGAGAACAATCCCCTCTTGCACTGTTCATGCGGGAGCGGAACCACCGCACGCCAGTGACCGCGTATATACTCCCACTCATTAATGTTCGAGACCACAACCACGTTCGTAGGTGCCAGCATGGGTGGATATACACTGTTGAGTGGAGCATGACTCGGGACCGCCAGACGTGCACCAAAAGACGCGTCCTGGTATGGTACCCAGCAGGTGGTCTCTCGCGGTTGTGCTGGACAGGGTGTAATGGTGATGACAGGCACAGAAGGGTTAGTAGAACGGATGACAAGAGGTTCTTCCTGTTGGCAGGAACATGGGTAATTGGCTGAAATGAATTAAAAGGTGATACTTACAGGAGTAGAGAATTGCCAACGTTTTCGTTTTCGTTTCCGCTGCTCCGGACTGACGAGATCAAGTGAATGGCAGTCCTGCGGAACGAACGCGGGGGTGATAGATAGTGAACCTTGTGACTGTTCCGATCCTGGGTGTTCCGTTAGAGGATGGACATCCGTCTGCTCCACCAACGGGTCCAATTCTGCGAGAAGTCTCGCCACATGATTGAAGTCTTGCTCTATCACGCCCTTCCAGCCCCTGTACGCCGGAACAAGGGTGTGCTTGTAAACGGCCATTACATGACGCCAAGAGAGGTGAAGCGGTACAAGGGCAGGAACCAAGTTCAGGTCGATTTGCTGGGTGGACGGTTGAGTGGAATTAGAAGGGTAAACGTGGTTAGGATAGACACACGATAGAATCTTGGTCTTCGCATCTTCTGAACGGGGCAGACCTTAGTCGCAGGTTGAGCGATCGCGCACTGCCATGCGACAAAAAAGCAAGCATGGCCACCCAAAATTCACGAGCGAGCTGGTGTAGTCGAGACTTGGACGTTCGAAGCTGGACGTGCGGCATGCGAATGCTGTTGGAACACGGGAGGCCTGGATCGGCCATCGAGTAGCAGCCGATGCCGACGGAGAGGCGTCAATGGAAATATGGGGAGTACGTAGACATACTCCTCATGACCAACCAACGCATCCTGCGAAAAGATGAGCGGAGACGGCCTGTGATGGGCTGGAATAAAGGTGGCGACGAACAGAATAGCAGGAACACCGGTTTCTGCGTTCCCCCGCCGTTGTGTTCCTGGGGATGGATAAACGGGGGCATAGTAAAGCTTATCGCAGAGGAGGTTACGACGGTGTTATCGCCATCTGCGTGAGAGGAACAGGGCAAGTACTTGGCAATTGGAACGGAACGATCCATGGATTGATTTAAAACAGGGGTCAACACGGGTGAAAGGTACCGTGGAGTATGAAAGGTATTCGAGAACGATTCTCTGGAAATGGATTACTGTAAAAAAAAAATTAGAAATGAAGTAGGCGCGTGGTCTATTCTTGAAGGAACGTCGCTGGACCAAGCTGACAAGTGGAGACAGAATGATGTAAAATCAGATGATCAGTATAGAAATGTGGTAACCCAAATAAGAGTGAAGGATACAGGAACGAGATCACGGAGTCAAAACGTGCGAGTGGTGGACGAGGAAGGCAGAGAGTAGGACGATACCAAAGAAGAGGAGGGCGGTGGATGGGGCAGGGATGAAAGCTGTAGAGTGAGCGGTGCGAGTACTAGTGAAGAAATGAACACGAGGCGATCATTATCAGTGATGGGATGATGCCTCGAGGCTACGTAGAAGAAGAGAGCAAGCTTGATCGGGGAAGGGCGAAACCAAGGACTGGATAAAGTATAACTAAGCGGGGACGGCTTGGGAAACACGCTCGCACTACAACCACTGTTTTGTTTATAGAACGCGGAGGGTAACTACGGGTCCGTATCATCATAAGTGGGTAGACCTCGAGGCTTTGTTCACAAAGGAGTCGTAGCACCGCCATCCACACAAATATAGAATTTGCCTCGAGGCAAGAAAATACTTATAATTATTCTTACCGCGTGCTTTTCCGGTTTGTTTATTAACTATCCCGTCTTTCTCCTCCTCCTCCTCCTCCCCCCCCTCTCTGATGCTCTCTGCTACCTTTCGCGGTTCACATCCCCCGCAGATGCAGTACCGTGGAAGGTCTCGTATCGTATCCCCAGTCGCACTCGCACGACAAGCCTCCGAGGAACGCAGACTATCCCTCAACCCTCCAATCACCGACACCTTCTCTTCTCAACCTCAATTGGTCACCTCCATTCCTCATCCGAATTCATCGACGTCACCTCCCGCTGACCCGGATTCGCCGCCACTCTCCCTCGAGGACCAGGTCCAGGTCGCGTATGCACACGACAACATCCGTCTCGCAAAGATTCTTCTCCTGAAACTCAGAGGCATCCACGTCACAGACGACTCTGACCCTCGCATAGACTCTGTTCGTGACGAGGACTTTGACGTGCTCTTCACACCCTCTGGCCCCCTCACCCTCGACGAAGCCGACAGACGGGCTATGCAGGAGACCCAGCACAGGCAGAGGCAGTGGTGGCATGAATCTCAGCGTGCTCAGCGTCTCAGAACTTGCGAGAAACTCTGGGAGGACGAGAAAAACCGTCTACACTTGGAGAAACTCCGCGCTCTCGAACGGCGCGAGCACGCCACCGAGCCACGACGCACACGTATTCAGGACAAGCACCGCCCAACCAAGGTGTGTCCTCAACTCTCCGTCGCTACTCCTAGTCTCACCATCTCTCCCTAGTCTCGTTTCGAGACTCTCCCCTCTACTAAACGAGACCAGGATCCCTTCCAATACAGTTTTATGGCTCCATCGAAACCATCAACCGTACCTTGTCGTTCAGTCAAGAAACCTTTGGCTGTCCCCAACAACCGTTCTGTCTCCTTCAAAGAGGTCATCAATGCCATGAACGGCAAACTCTTCCCTCTCGACGCTTCCGAACGTGCAGATGATGCAAGGCGTGTTGCCGGCCTACCCATTGCGAGCTCATCCTCTCAACGCCGCAAGGCCTCCGTCCGTGCGGAGTTACTCGACAGTCTTCTTCAAGTCTTCGAGTGGGAAGAAGGCGAGAGACGAAAGGCCAAAGGTAAAGAGGTCGTCCGCAATCAACAGCCCTCGACATCCTCGGTTCATTCTCCCACCCCTATGCCCTCGGTCCCGTCTTCGCTATCCGTCACTTCACTGTCGTCTTCTTCACCCTCACGCTCTAGCTCCTGGCTGTCCTTTGGCAGCTGGCGCTCAACGGCCACCGATATCACCACCCCTGACTCACCCGTGTTACCGTCTCCCACCCCTTCCCACCCATGTCTTCCCACCGTTGTCGAGAGTCAACGTGAATTTCACCCACGTTGCGCCTTCGTTCGCGTCTCTGTCGAGGAGAGTCCCTTGTGCCCTCCAATCATGTCGCACCATACGCCTCTTACTCGCGGCAATGATGCCACATCCTCTACCATGGAAAATTCTCCATCACTTGGCATACCGGATACTCTGGTGGGTCGTGTCTCCCGCTCCGTTGCCACCATCGTGGAGGCTGCCAAGAGTCTACAGTCTGCCTATATTGCCGCCACCATGTTCACCGCTGGCTCTCCATATCGGGACTGCGCAACGTCACAGCCTCGCCGGTCATCACGGTGGCAGCGGCAACTGCGACACGAGGGTTATCGTGCACTTGCCAAAGACGTCCAAAGGTTTACAGATTCGACCCCGCCAATCAATCAGAATTCCGAACCTGTGCACTTCATCCCGCTCGCGTCGCTACCATCGGGCAATGCCGGACTGCCTAAACCTCCCGTGCCTAAGAATGCCCTCATATTTCCTTCGCCGCTACGACCCCGTACACCACCTGCCGCACTCGCATATCGCATGCGACCCGTCGCTAATCCTGCCGTCCTCCGGCTAAGGGCATTGCAGAATCTGATGTGTGCCCGTGGCAAGGAGTGGGAAGGTCGAGCGCGCGAAGGGGGCCTCGGCTGCGGCAAGGAACGTATGCTCGGCGTCGCGTTCGAGGGCCGGGGACGCAGCGGGCTTGGGTGCGAGGTTCGATTTGTTGTTGCGTAACTCGCCTCTGCCTGCCGCTTGATGATCCGTGCCGTGGCGTATATGCATATCAGCTTGACATATTATCGCCAGGGTTTTCTCAAGGACCTTATAATGGGTTATGCCACATTTAATTCTAATTATCGTTTCCTCTTAGCTCGGTGTAGGTTTTTCCCGGTGTGCTTTGTGCACATATTCAGGGGTGGGGTGGCGCATCTGTATCAATATCACTTTGCATCGCATGATATCCCTCAGAACTCTTCATACCCCTTCTCATTTTCTCCCTCTGTACATTCTCGTTACGTTCGTCGAGCCGCGTTACCATCTCTTTGCACGATCCCTTCCAACGATCCTGTTTTCCCTAGCCATTCTCACAATGCAACCATAGATGACACTAGTGATATCGTCTGATGATTCAGAGTGAACGGGTATCGCAATTACGTGCATTAACTTATCGACTAAGATCTAGAGTAGATCCGAGTCCGCCCTGTGACCATGCCCGGTCCAGTACCGGCTGCTGCGCCCACGGCGATGGAGGAATATTACGATTTGGGCCAACACTAACGGGTGGAGCAGGGACAGCATTCCGTGTAAACATGGGCGGTCGCCGCGGCTGCTGTATCCGCATGCCATTAGGGATGTCCATTGCGCGTTGCAAGGGCGGCCCATTCCCCGCCGGTGCTTGTTGAGGTCCAGGCTGAGGTTGAGGAACGTTAGACTCCCAGCCACTCCAGGCCACTCTCTCCTGCGGTGGCTCATTCTCAAAGTTCCAGGCACCAAATCTAGACCCGCTCGAAGTCGATTCGCTCCGTTTCCGCGTTGTATCCGCCCGCAACATGGACAATCTCCCACCCTCTTCCCGATCCAAGTCCAACGTGACTCCTTTTTCCGCAAGCGAAGCGGGGTCGATGCCGAGCATTTTCCGTAGTTCTTCGTTTTCTTTCTCCAATCGCGTAATCTCAGATTCGCGTTCAATCGCCCAGTCCGTGTGGAAATCCGAGCCCGAGCTTTCGGCGAGGGTGTCGATGAGGGATTGGAAATCGACATCCGTGTCTTCTGAATTGTCATCGGCTGTGTCTGGGTCTTCCCCGGTCATTGAACGGCAGAGTGCCCGAAGATGCTGAGCCAGACGCTGTAGGCCGATGGCAGTCTGCGTTTCCGCCGCGAGATCGTTGAACTGATTCTGGGAATCACATGCGAGTATGAGGCCTTCATAGTGGCGCGTCAAAGTTAGTTCGTGTTGCTGCGCCGCCAGCTGTGACAAAGATGCATGATTCATCATTGATAGATAACGGGACGCAGTGCTAGCAAAACTAGGACGCACAGCATGGTTGCGGAATTTTGTCATGATGGTCTCCATCGTGTTCTCGTACTCTTTTAGCAAAAGGCTGAGCTGTTTGTTCTCGTGCAATAACGTTTGATTCTCGATGATGAATTGCGCGTTCATTCGCTCCAATTCGGATTCGAATACCTCTAGGCGGAGCCGGAATAAGAACGAGCGCAAAGCTGCAGGCGGTGGAGGGAAGGCGGACCTTTTGAGATATCGGCATTAAACCGCCTGAGCGAGAAGCCCGAACCGCAATGTGAAGCTTGTTCCTGTGAAGCGGCGGCCTGAGGTCAGGTCTTGGTATGGAAGTGGGTGTGAACGGACCTTGAGCGACGTGGTTCTGGACTGGAGTGTGTTGGTCATTTTCTGGTTGTGGGTCAGCTGTTCGCTCAGCTCGTGCACGAGCAGCCAAGCACGCAAGAGGTCATTGTCCATGATCATGGCTAGGGTGGGTGAGACAGGGACCCGATTGGGACGATGTGGACATGGAAGACGAGCACTCACCGTGAACGTGCTCTGCTGTATCGACCTCGGCTGGTGTTGGGGGGACAAGTAAGGGAAGCGTGGGAAAGTGTACGATTGTAGTCAAGACCGATTACACCAAATTCATTGCGATTCCGTCAATTAGCTCTTTTTTGTTTTGATTTTTTTTTCCTTGTGCATCGTCGTCGTCTCAGCCCGTGTACAACATCCAGTCGTCACAAACACTCCCTTCGCTGTGTTCATTCCATTCATACGCTCTTCACGCTTTTCGTTCTTCGCACTTCAGGTGGGTACGCACACGTTCCAACTCGGCAAACCGTCTCAATTTCAGCAGCTACATCTTCGCTTACTCGTCCGACTTTCTCTCGATATCCTCTCATTCGCACCAGCTCCACTTTCAATCTGTGCTATTCTTCTGGAACCTTTGCAGCTACTCTAGTTTCGTCAAAACATGTCTTCTGCCTCAACCTCTGGACTATCTGCGTCCGTGACCCGTATCCTGTCCTTGACTGGCTTCGCCAAGGAGCTCAAGACCAAGGACATCCAAGCTGCGTTTTCCGACTGGGACAATGTCAACGGTGGCTTCAAGATTAAGTGGAAAGACGATACCAGCCTGTTGATCGTCTTCCAAGACGCCTCCATAGGTACGTCGTCATACACACATGTGGTCATGCATGCACTCCTTACCCACGTATTGACTCCTTGCTTATATAGCCAAGCGTGCCTATCTTCATTCCCTGGCGTTCCCTCCTGCCATTCTGGACAGCACCCCGGCTGCATGCATTAAGCCATATGATGGTCCTGATGCCCAAAGCGTCATTCAAACAGTAAATGCCCGTGGCCAGCACAATAGCAACCCCTCACGTGGCCACAATATGCGCGCAGCCTCCATTTCCGTCTTCCCCAGTCGCAGCGCTAACAACAGCCAGAATGGTCTTCGTAACGGAAACGGTCACGTGCTTAACACCACTATTTCAGAGCACTCGCCAAGGATCAACGCCAGGGAACCATCGCCTACGCTTCCTTCGCTTCCTTCTCACCCTTCGCTGAACGATCTTATTAACTCGGCCGTTACTCCTGAGGATCCTGCCATTCTACACGCTGAGGGACCTCCAAAGATTGGCGACCCAGGGAAAAGAATGCTTGGAGCTGCCCTTGGTGTGAGACACCCCGGGCTGGGACCTCGCGTTATTCATGGAAATTCCACCGGCGGTGGCAGCCCTGTATCCGCCCCACGTGGTCCGCTTGATTCCACTATGCGGGACGTCCAGAGGGCGATGGGCAGCCTTGTTGTTGAGTAAGCACGTCGGTATTGTCATTCGGTTCGTTTGCGGTGACGTATGAGAGCGTGTGATTTGATGTTTTCCGTGCTGATACGCATCCCCTTTTGATGCTTAATAGGAGGCCATGTTTATATTTACGGGGTTTCCGGGTGTGACGCGCTTCCGCGTGGACATGGCCCACTTTTCACTGTCCTTCATTAGTCTCGACCAGGTACCACTATACGTGTATACACTTGACCACATCATTCAATATTCATCTCGCTCAGCCCTCGGTGGCAGTTGTGAACAAGTTGGGGTGATTATTCGGTCGATTGCAGCCCATCCGGTCAGGGTCGCATTTTGGCGCTCCATGCACCTGAATTGAAATTAGCAGACCCTTGGTCGGAAAAAGGGTGCGTTGGCCACATTTGTCGTCAAGGCTTGATGTTATCCGTGTAATTCGTAACAAGATAACCGCATGTGCAAATCGGCCTTGCTGGAGACGCATGGCAGGATGCGGTGGCGCGGTGGCAAGCTAGCGATCAGCGCATATGAATCAGATGGTCCCAGCCAACCCAACTCAGCTAACAATCATGAGCAAGTACAGCATCAAACTGCGCGGTGACAGCCAGCTGAGATGGGAGTATCGCCCTCAAATACAGTACCATTTCGATGCCGAACCCCTGGCTAGTACTTCCGATCTCCACGACCCATCTCGCGGCCATTACGACATTTGTGATTGCGGGTTGCCCACTAACAACTGTTGGGGTATCTATGAAGGGCGAGCGGGTATGAGAAAAGTGTCGTTCCTATATCAAGCCCCAGCGAACGCATCAACGCAGCCGGGCTGATGAGACTGTTACAGAACGTGTGTCCTCCACGGAATCACGGACGCCGGAGTCCGCGCAAGGACCCACTGGGAAACACGTCAAATCACGGAAGAACGCCATGGAAGCAGTTCCATAACGGTGTCGTACTGGCCGGTCGCCATAGAATGCTGCGTCAGTCAAGGTTTCATGGCGCCGTCAACACGCGGTCCAGGTGCGCCCTTCCTCCACTCATCGCAAGCTATTCCCGATTCACGAGCCCTCCAATCGCGGCACCGCCCCCCCGTTCTTGACCATACCTGCTAGTGCCAATTGGCTGATTTACCGGATATATCGCACGGATATCGCGCTGTTGATATGATCATCTTCAGGCCTGTCCATGCCTACTCCTGTAGTACTTACTAGGTCTAGTTAAAACGTGTTTCATACGACCCTCGCCACCCCAGTCTCCTGGCTGACTCGTCACTTTCGGATCCGTCGCGGCCATTTGATAAATAGAAGCCCGACCGCAGCCTTAGGTTCAGGTCACGGCGGTCTGTCGAGGCATCCGATCAATTACCAACGTCAGAGACACACGCGGGTATAAATGTACAGGATCATTCAAACTGAGTCGCCCCTTGATACCCCATCCTCTTACCTGAGAGTTCTCTACCCAACCCATCATATCGGCTATTTGGGCTTTTCTCGGTTCGCCCGATTCGGATTTTATGATCTCCAGTGCCAGTTACCCTTATCCCGTGAATAATGATAAATCAACCGTTCGGCGGGTTGCGTTGCAGCCACACATATATTCTCCCTCCGAGCCGCGCCAGAATTCACCAAGAAACGCCATGTACCCTCACCTCCACCTTTCGGGAAGTCCATCGCCCAACTACATCTACCCCGGTTACGAGCATTACCATCACAAGGACGGCTGGGTGAACACCACCACTCCTAGCTCATGGCCGACGTCCTACCCCTTCCCTTCTCGTTCATCCCATCCCGAGTCCACCGTCAATCCCAAGGTGACTATCCTCCCTCACCAGCCACTCCTCGTCTCAGACATCGACACGCCCTCTTCTATCTCTTCACATTCCGTTCTGACGCCGTCATCGCCATTCGCACACCACGATGTGGGTAAAATGGAACACGCCATCGAGTTTGATGAATTTGACTGTGACGAAGAAGAGGACTACCTCGACTCCGACCTTGCAGACGAGATGGAAGGGATCGATGAAATGGACCAGGAACCCTCGCCGGTCTACAGCGTTTCGGCACCTCATGTCATCAAATCCACATCTGCGCTAGAGGGCGCATTAGGCGACACGCCGTCATCCTCCTACAGCTCCGATTTTGGCGAGTTCGTGCCAGCGGACCGGAGGTTGTCAGCCTCCGTGCCAGGTTACGCGAGCGCATCCCACCGACCCAACGGTGCCACGACGCACCAGCGACCGGCAGCGTCGCCTGCCACCCAAGTTCCCGAAGCTTCCTCATACCCCTCACACCACGTGTACACCCAGCGCAACCCCGCATCGACGACCCTGTTCACGCCAGCGTCGCCACCACTGCCATACCACCACATATCCTCCTCCTCGTCGCTCGCAGGCGCGTTCGCATCACCGCACCACCCTCACCCGTCACGCACGCACCACCATTCTCATTCGAATCCGCTGCCCATCTTGCAACCACAGCCGATCCGTCCTATACCGCCCATACCCATCGCGGACCTCACCTCGAGTGCGAACGAAGGCGGTTCACCGGAACATCGGCCCCGTAGCCGTGATTCACACCTGTTACGGACGCTCTCGCCCCTTCCGCTGCTCTGCCAGCCTGTCTCGGATGCGATCAGGTACCAACTCAACGAGTCACCCCCGAATGGCGGCGCAAGTGCGCTTGGTGACGTTGACTACGACGAAGAGAACGCATCGGAATCGATGTGTGAGGATGATCTCGTCACAACATCGGGACAGGACCGGTTCGCACTTCAAGGGTTGGCGTTCTGTCAAGAACATCATCCATCCACTGACGGGACGGGTTCCGTGGAACAAAAGATGTATTTTTGTGGGCGCATAGGCTTGCCGATAAGGTGGCAGTAAGCCTCCATGCTGTTTTCGGGGACGTTTCTCTTTTCGTTACGGGTCGCACTCATCTTTCCTACAAAGAAATGATTATTTTTTTTTCAAGGCATCATCACATCGGTACATCATATGTAAAAACCACGCAATACCTCCCATAGTCTATGATATGCATCATGTATCTTGGTTTTTCGTTCGCAGCACTTTGATCCAGCTAGATGGAAATGGACAAGACAACAATTCTCATTTTGTTCAAACGAATGCTGTTGTAAAACAAGGTTGTAATAGGAGTAATGAAATTTACGAGACAATTATTTCTCCATCTGGGAGGACAATTTGACAAACGAAGAGACTGTTAGGGACGTACGCCTGATGAGAAACAAAAAGATGCTATATGGACCATAAACAGCTGTTTGCGCCAGTGATGTCAACAACGGAAGGGCGTGTCGTGATTACTGATCAGACATGGGGGTCTGGATCCCACGTGTGCAGTGACTGGGAACGCATCTAGATATCCCCAGCGGCAGATGGAGTTCGCCTTCTCGCATCACGGGATGTATGCAGCCCAGTCCGAATCCCATCTAGGTCACGTATTTGTGATTTGCGTGGGCTGCAGGATGGCGGGTAGATCCGAACGCCACTAGAGATTTTACGACCTCTGTGATGCGTATCATTCAGGGTGGAACGTGACCCAGGACGAGCCACGTATGAAACATGTTCCGACGGCTGAGGACGACCGTCCATCACAGCAACTGGCATCCTAGTCTTGACATCCTGTTGTCCTGGGAAGCCCGGAACTCCGTGGATTTGAGAGACGCCAGTCTGTCGAATTTCGGGGACTGATGGGGCCGGAAGGATAGGTAAGCTTGGATGAGACGTAGCCAGAAATAGTGACCGATCTCCCGCGTTGCATTTGTCGGCGAAACCTTGCGCAGGTATGGTCATCCGGGCGACTTCTCGCGTGTGGACTACGGGTGAATCCGTGAGGGGATCACCGCCGCTCAAGTTTTTCCAGGGCGCCGGGAACAATTCATCCAGGGTTCGCGCCCAATAAGGAACAGATTCATGCTTAAATTGCTTATCGGACACTCCAGCCACATCCTGTCGTTTCGCCTCGTTCGTGTTTCGTTGGGTAAGGTAGAGCCTTGGCAGGCCATTTGAACCATCGCGTTTGAGAAACCTAGTCTCAGAAAGCCAATGCCGAAACTCATTTGTCCCTAACGAGAGCTTTCGATCCGATGGCGTGCTCATCCTGGCGGGTTGCTGGGAATCGTGGTAAGGGACGGGTAGGAGTCCTTCGAAATAGAGTTTCGTGCGTGCATCCATGTACTTTGTGTAGGTACCTTGGCATTCTTGGATACCGTGTGCGGGTCCAAGGCTATCGGACAGTTCGTCATAGATCGCGTGTCGCTCATCCCGAGTGAGGGGGTTTGCGTGGGGAAGAAGTAGCCCTGTGCCACTTGCAGAGCACGGCGACCACTCGATTTCGTGGACGGGGACCATAACGTCATCCGTGAGAGCTGACTTGTCAGGATCGCCTGCGGGTTCTTGCGGTTTCTCGAACACTAACTGACGTCGGCATGCATAGCCGGCATATCCAACAGGGTGTCTGACCGGTTCGTCTAGGGGATTTGCCATTGACGGAAACGTGTGAGTCTCGTCCTCTTCTACCAAGCCAGATGATAGAGAGTGGGGAAGTAGTGGATTCACGGTAACGTAGATAGCTGTTGGGATCCCACCCGGGAACGAATCACGGTGCTCGGAAACAGGGGCGGTGGTATCGGTGGATTGATTGATTTCGCAGGTCACGGGAAGGGTCTTGAGACTCGCGGGTGGAACATTCCTTGGACGACCAGGTTTTGCTTTTGTGACTCCGCGGGGTTTGAAGTGCTTTTTTCCAGCCGCTACAGGATACGAAGGGTGTGAGCGGGAGCTTTTGATGGGTGCTTGCCGCAATGGGCGAAGATTAGGCTAATGGGTTGAACGTAAGCTGATGATCTCGCGTGATACAACTGGACACTTTACCAGGGGTGTGGGAAGCTCTCTCGCCGGCATTGGGTTACCGTGCTTGCCTTCCTTCACCACGCGCAAGCCCCTGCTGTGAAAGTAGTCGTAAATATGTCTTCTGTCAATGTTGTACCGCTCTTGGAGTTCTTTGCGAACAGCAAACGACGGCATTTCCGTATTTCCGGGTGTAATGAGGGCATCCAAGTCCCGTACCAGGTCTGGCCCGAGGCGTAGAGCCAGGCTTTCGGGGTTAACCCTCCGGCGTTGGTGCACATTGTTCGGAACATGTGTGCATTCTCCGCCGTCAGGGTGACCGCGCGTACCTGGAGCTTCATCCACGACAGCGTGGTCAGCAGACTTGTTAGCATGGTGCATGTCAGATGGGGCCTCCGTAACAGACGACATGGTTGGCACGAGTGAACGAAACAAACGGTGCACGCTACTCTGAAATGATGTTTAAATCTCTGGTGGATGGAATGCTACTCCAAGGAATTCAGACATGTGACCCCAACGAAGTTCGCCACCGCATCACACACGGTCTCTGTGCTAACTGGAGAAATACTAGAAATACAAGCTTGCAGCGAATACGACTAGCATGAATCATGGTTAACCACGGCCAGGCGGACAACATGGGAGCCGACGTACTGTCCCTTTTGATTTTAATTTGCGCCTCCTCCATCTTCTTGAACAATTCGGTATCGCCAATAACCCGTGCGGCGTCCCGCACCTCCCGACAGGTCTCATCCAAACGTGTGATGACCCTGACGATAGTCCCTTCCGCCACGTCAGTCAACAAGGCAATTTGGTCAAATGGCTTGACGAAAGATGTTAAACACGACAGAGACCGCGCAAAAAAAATTTACTCACCGTTCCCTTTGCCCATTCATACACCACCTCCACTAGTCCTGTTTTGAGAGTAGACCTGAAGTCCTCCGCAGCCACCTTATGTCGATTTTGGATACGTCCCACACGATCGGTAATCGCGGCAATCGCTGCTAAACCTTCCTGTAACCTGGGAGGTATGTCAGGTTCTATGTCCGTCTTCTCTTGAAAGACAAAACAGGAGAGAAGTGCCACCACTTCCTCAGGGTCATAATTAGCAAGCGTGTTTTCCAGAATCAGCTCAGTAAGAACGAGTTCATTGACCGAGTTAATCTATTGGATATCAGTCAATATCACATATCTTGGGGAGAAAAAGAAGGGGACCTCGCAGGCAACCCGCCCTTTGAGTTGAACGGTCTGGTTTTCGTTGATAAACCTGAGCTCCTTGAGAACTCGGATTCTCTGCTCGTATTCAGGGACCAGCTCCAAGTTCTGCTCTGAGATTGCATCCTTCAGAGTGGCTATTTTTGACCGTAATACCCTCTGCCCGTGAAGACGGGCATACTGTTGAATTTATCAATGATTGAATCGGAGACAAGACATGTTGCCTGGACTCGCATGGTCATCAAAGTGCTCACACAGAGTACACTCGAATGTCTGAAAGGTCTTAACGATCTCGTTCCTGGCTCGAAGTGTCTCCTGGAATTCAAGGGTGCGTATGCGACTCCAGTCTATCTCCTGTAGCGTGCTAGCTGTAGCCCATTCGTTAACTGTGGCTTCCAGGGCGGATGTTGCCTCAAGGATAGGAGTTTTTTTATGGTCTTCTACGATAGCAAAAGCATCGACCTACACTCGAATTCGTGAATATCCCTCAAACATCTAATTCGAGGTAGCATCTCACCTTCACAGACTTATTTGTGATGAAAGAGATACCGCCCAAGTTGACGCTAGTAATTTCATAGGTTGGTTGATCCGGTTTCAGTGCTGAAGCAGCAGGGGGCCACTTTGGAGAAACTATAGTCCTGTCAACATCTGTAAGTTGTGAAACGTTAGCTAGATTTACTACGAAACATGGGGTGGCGCACCTGGCTTGGTGCCCTTCATTCCCCGGCCCACGAGAGCGAGGACGAAGTATCTCCGTTCACTTCCTGGCTCTCGGAGATCGGGTTTCAGCAACACTGCTGCGCGAGAAGGATAAAAGTGCTGGCAGGATTACGGTTACCATCCTATCCGTTTCTGAACCGTGCTCACCGAGTTCCTCAAAATGACTATCCGACCGGCCCCGAGAATATTTTGATTGGAAGCACCGCTGATAGCCATCGTGAAAAGGCGTCTATTATGGTTCACCACCGCACTCTGAGCATCATAATAGTATTCGATATCTCTGGAGCAAATGTCACATCGCAGTTCTGGCATTGACAGGAGGCTTCTCTCATGCTGCGGGGTATTCGCTATCTGAACTAGAGAGGAATTACACTACGTACCTCTGCGACCGCTTTCTGTTGATCCGGTAGGAGGCGCTGAGAAGCATTCTCCGAAAAACTACGTTTGATCATCTCCTCCACCCGAAGCGCCTCAACCCGTAGTAGATTGAGAATCATATTGTAAGTAAGGCGGAACTGTGACTGGAGTTTTGCTGGAGTTCCGAGAATCATGGTGTTCAGTGTCGTTTGCTACAGCAACGTGGCGATCAGCGCGTGGATAAGTAAATAGTCGAGTCTCGTACCTCAGGCAACTCCTCGCCTGCGACGATAATGACAGTGCCAGTGGTGTCCAAACCGCGACGTCCGGCACGCCCGGCCATTTGTGTATACTCTCCGGGTAGAATGTCCCGGAACGAGCGACCATCGTGCTTGCGAATGCTTGAGAAAGCCACGCATCTGGCAGGCATATTAACGCCCTGCGACCATCTGCCATGTCAGACATCGCGGAAACTCCGAAGTCGCTCCTTACCATGGCAAACGTTTCAGTCGCAAATAATATTTTCACTAAACCCCGGGCAAACAATATCTCGACTACCTGATGCGGATGGATTAGTGGCTGCAAATCCCGGGGAAATAGTGAGTTACTTCTTTTACGATTGGCAACAGCCCTCCATGGTGCACCCCAATACCACGGGAAAGCAGGTCACGCATCTTGCTGATCTGTGGTAGCTTCTTGTCCGATCCTGAAGACAGTTTCAACGCACGGAGAATCAACTGTTATCAAACTAACCCTTGAGACGCGACAGTGCCTTTTCCATCGCAACGTGGACCTCGCTCTTCTCAACTGAGTTACAGAGATCAGCATTCGTTAAGGTGGCTGCGTGCTCCTCGCATTTCTTCTTCGAAAAGGTGAAGACGACAACCGGTAAGAGACCCTTCTTTTGCAAGTGGCCGAGGAGATGAACATAAAGGTTTCTGTCAGCGCCAGTGTGGATTGTACGGGCAGACCCGCCGCCTCGGCCTCGAGGTGCAGATCCATTAGGAGCGGAGCCTCGCTGACCACCACGTGCAGGGGTAACCCCTCGTTGCCCCCGTGGTGCTGCCGCACGCGCACCAACCCTCTGGACTGGAGGGGTGCCAGCCGCTTCCCGTTCCTTGTCCTGCTTCCTCTTTAATGCTTCACCTGCTCCCTTGTATCTAAGAACGATCGTGAGGGAAATCGCGTCCATCATGACAAGGGAACATTTACCCTTCTGTAACAAATCTTCGTTGCGCATCCACGATCTTGAACATGTCTCTGCCAGCATACAAGTAATGTTCCAGAGGGACTGGGCGTTGTGCCGTCGAAATGACGTAGATGTCCTTCTTTTTCGTACGCCTACGATCTGTGAGGCCTGTCACCTGCAGAGAACACTGGAAACATACCCGACCCAGTCGGCAAATTCCTTGGTGTTCGGCACTGTCGCGGAAAGGAGAATAATGCTGATATGGTCAGGTAGCATGATAATGACTTCTTCCCAAACGACTCCTCGCTGGGAAATTCACATAATCAATAAGACGCCACTGCAACGCGGATGGGATGTATCACCTCTGCGTCATTAACATAGTGCACTTCATCGAATATTACAAACTCCACGTCACGGATGAGATCCGCTCCTTTATAGAGCATGCTGCGTAGAATCTCCGTCGTCATGACCAGGCAACTTGCTTCTGGATTGATTTGCACGTCGCCAGTCAAAATTCCAACTGAAGAAGAGGAGAACGTTTGCTTGAAGTCACGGAACTTCTGATTAGAGAGTGCCTTGATAGGTGACGTGTATATAGCCCTGCACCGATCGGGCTCGTAGGCGGAAATGCGAAACGCGTTGTTCAGGCATACCTAGTCATGTGCTTCTCGGCGAGGGCGATTGCATACTCAGCAACCACAGTTTTCCCAGCGGATGTATGCGCAGCTACGAAAACAGAGTCACCCGTCTCCAGGTGATACACCGCTTCCTTCTGGAAGGTATCCAGCTCGAAAGGATACTTGGAGAACGGTATCGATCAATGCTACAATCACAACAATTCTCTTGACGAACCTTGTGCGCCATTTCCGGAACAAGTTCACGGAAGTTGGTCATCGGTTTATTAATATCCACTACATGTGCCCAATCGCGCTTGACAATTTTGGGACGCTGCGTGCGGCGCGCCTTCGTTGGCCGTAAATGCGATCTCTGCACCGTAATGTTAGAAGCATCCATACGCATCGGGCACAGGCCTTACCGTAGTCGGTAAGAGTTCGTCCAGTTCCCCAGGGCCGCCATCGCGTAGCTCGACTTCCTGTTCTCGTTCGTCTGCTAGATGACATTCCTTGTCCTGAGAAGTTGATAGTTAACCAGGCATCGCAAAATAACTTATTATCAAGAAGTACCAATTCCTCGTTTGCGGATGGGAGAGAGTCGTCGAGAGCGATAAGGGTTTCGTCCTCAGGTTCTTCTCCTGGAAGTCGAAGACCCCTTGAAAAACCTGGAGGAATGATCCTCAGTCCTTTCACTGGTTCCTCCAAGATGCCGGCTTGAGCAGAGGAAATCAAAACTTCATCAAGACCTCCTGGCTGGAAGGGAACATAGCCCGACTTTCCCCTCACAAAGGCACCAACAGCTCCTGGTGCACGATCTATTGAGGTTGATGTCAAGGCTGTCGCGAGACGAGGATTTGACGTCTGGACTTGTTAGATCCCAAAACCAATGGGTAGTTGAAATACTCACCTCCTCATAACCCGTGATCCGTCCATCCAAACCTGCACGAACAAAGCTCAAAGTTGTGGGCGGCGGTGCGGGCTCGAACGAAAGTAAGGAGGGTATGAGAGGTTCAGTTTTCCAGCCACTGCACCGAAACCGATGAGTCGAACGAATTCCGAGGCGAAAGATCCATACATCTGATACGTGGATAACCAGTGGTCGGGGAGTGTGTTCGGAGGTGATAAGAGCTTTGCATCGATTTCCTGGTGAACTTGCTCTCGAGATGGGATGGCCCCGAGGCCGATCTCTTCCAACAGCGCTTCTGCATCTTCTGGGGTAGGATCAAGTATTTGTTGAATGATTGAGCCTGGTTTTCTGGGGCATGCCATGCTCCTGAGATGTACATGCGGAACACAAAGTGACAGACGTGTGGCTGTGCCACTGCATGGGTAATTGCACTACATATCAACTACGCCGGCAGGACAGGAAAAAAGTGACGGATATCCTATGGAAGAATCCTCATAACTGGAAGAGTTCAGGCTTCATGTTCTGTTTATCGCATTAGCAATGTTCGCAACGACGAGCAGTGAGACACACAAGCCTACACAACCGAGCCAGAAGGCCGCCTAGCTGAATAACAGTCCCAACACCTTCGAGTATCCGCATGTGTGTGAAGCCGATTTCCTGAAACAAGTGAGCGACACGAACACACCCTTACAGATAATTCATACTTTGATATACTCCAGTTTAGTGTACTCCGGTAACCTAGCGAAAAGAATCAGCCATGACTCCTCCAGTCGGTCATTGGACATACTCATCGAAAGTTTTCGTGACTCTGAAGACCGTAACGACAATGTCCACCGCGCTATATCCTTGCTCCCAGAGCTCATTCATTTTTTCCATTGCACCGTCGACGTTACCTTTGATGCACGCGCGAAGAATACTTTGGACAACCACTGGGTGCGGTTGGTCACAAACTTTGAACACATTCTCGCCTGACACGAATCCAAAGCCGGAATGTGTGGACTGCAGGTTGTTGATGGCTTGTCGCATATCGCCCTCACTCGTGAAGATGAGGGCAGTTAAGCCATCATCGTTGTATTCAACCTGTTTATAGTGAGTAGATTCTCGCACCGAAATACGAAGATCCTGGATACCTTTTCCATCTCACATATCTCCAGCAGACGCTTCAATATCTCAGTATCTCTCAGCTTAGCGTAACGTAGGATGGCGCAACGACTCTGTATAGGTTCTATAATTTTGCTGGACATGTTGCAGGCCAGACAGAAACGCGTAGTGTTGGAGTATATCTCCATGGTTCTGCGGAGCGCCTGTTGTGCACCGGCTGTCATGCTAGCATCGGGGTCAGCTTCATCCTCTAATAATGATCTAGCTAACCTATCGGCCTCGTCGAGTATCACAATCTTATGTCTTCCGTGCGGGAGGGTTACTTTTTTTTGCGCGAATGCCTTTATTTTGTTCCGCACAACATCAATGCCTCTTTAAATCAAGGTATATAAGGCCTTGCCGAGGACCAAAAGATCAAACACGGACCTTTCGTCCGAAGCATTCAATTCTAACACCCCTTCTTTATATGCATCCCCAAGAAGCTGGTGTGCCAGACAATGTATACTCGTTGTCTTACCGATACCGGGGAGACCCTATCGGAGATGTGTCACAATGCATAATTCGTAAAGAAAGCAGGTAAGACTACCGAAATAATGATATGCGGGCAATTTCCGTTCCTTGCTATCACCTTCAGACGCTCGATCGTGTCGACATTGCCCACGACATCGTCCAATGTCTGCGGCCTGTACTTCTCAACCCTGCGCAAAAGATGTAGGCATTTTTTTTCATACAAAATATGTGAACACAAACCAGGGTAGCTCATACGCATTCGTGCCGGTACCGTTCGCAGGTGCTTTCCCTTTTGCTGATGACGAGGCCATTATTGCAGTGGAAAGAGTCTTATTCAAGACGCGACGTGTGACACAACTGTGAGCGTGACAACGTGACGTTCCGCGTTTTTGGGCAGCCAAAGTGAAGTTGGCCTGGTAATGACTTCAATACTTGTCCGTATCTGCCAGCGTCGCGTCGCGTGTTACCCAGGTATGTTACTCAGTTCTGTAAACATTGCTCCCAGAGAACTGAACCTTTTGACAGCAGCTACAACCAGGCGATTCGCTTCAAAGAATGCCGCCAATACCAATACTTCGCCGAGCACTGTTGTCCTTCCCAGACCTCGGCTTGACTATCGCAATATTTCGGAGTCGATAGTTTATAAGTCACATAATGCCTTCAATCGAAAGTATCCCCTGCCAGTTGGTGCGCTACAGTCTATAGCTCGCTCTTACGCGGAGAAAAATGAGCTTTCTGGCCAACTCGACTTCAGGCGGCATACGCAATCTGTTTTGGGAGATCGCATCCGTATGATCAAAGACCCAGCGGAAAAGAAAGCCATGGTCACCGAGGCTAAAGCATTGAAAGCCGAAATCGCTCTGTTGGAAGAGAAGTTAACTGCTGTGGAGGAGAAGCTCCTAGAACTCGCACTTCATTTGCCGAACGATACGCATCCAGAAGTTCCCATCGGCCCCGAGGACGCCGCCGTTGTTCTATCTACTCATGGTCCTCCTGCCACCGCCCCCAGTACGGAACGCGATCACGTTGCTATCGGCCGCGCGCTGGGGTTATTCAACTTTAAGGATGCCTCCGTTGTGACCGGGTCCTCGTGGTACTACTTGCTTAATGAAGCTGCCCTACTCGAAAACGCTCTCACAAACTATGTTATATCTGTCGCACTGAAGCGTGGCTTTCAGTTTACTATGACTCCTGACGTAGTTCGTGCAGATGTTGCCCTGCGCTGTGGGTTCCAGCCCAGAGACTACAACTCCGACCACCCTGCTTCTCAAATGTATCATATTGCGAACTCATCTCCTGAGCTTGTGCTATCTGGTACAGCGGAAATCCCTCTTGCTGGGATGTTCGCCAACAAGATATTTGCCAAAAACGCCTTGCCTGCAAAGGTGGTCGGGCTCGGTCGTTCGTTTAGAGCTGAGGCTGGTTCTCGTGGTGCTGATACCCGTGGCCTGTATCGTGTCCATCAATTTTCAAAGGTGGAACTTTTCATTGTATGCGAGGAGGACTCAAGTGCGGAGCACCTGGAAGAAATACGAAAAATCCAGACAGAGATCTTCGAGGGACTGAACTTTCCATTTCGGTAAGATTGCTAAGTCGAACGCCAGGGCGGTTATTCATATCATCATTTGTGTTCCCCTTAGTGTTTTGGATATGCCAATGGAGGAGCTCGGAGCAAGTGCATACAGGAAATACGACATGGAAGCTTGGATGCCCGGGAGAGGGGCCTGGGGCGAAATTTCGTCAGCTTCGAATTGCACGGACTATCAAGCGCGACGGCTTCACATTCGGTATCGACGGTGTTCTACGCCATCCATCCCCTTCGCGCACACCCTCAATGGCACTGCAGCTGCCATCCCACGACTGATCGTCGCTTTGCTAGAGAATGGAGCGCGGTTCGATGAAAAAGGCACGCCGACTGGTCTTGACCTCCCCGCGATCCTCCAGCCGTTCTGGCTAGGAACCTCAGACATCATTAGATGGGTCTAACCCTGAAACCCCCCTTGTGATGGCAAGTGCGCCGTAGAGACACAAATCTTTGACGATGGGATGTAGTGTACTAAGAGGGCCTCTTCGTTTGATTAGCGATGATGGCCGGTCTTCTTAGAGGTAGGAAGACAATCGTTCTTACTCTCTAAGGATTGGTGTCATCATCCGGCTGTCTTGCCGCGCAGCCTTCTATTCCTTCTGGACGTTCTGAAACCTGCTGAATCTATTTGAGTCTTTTACCGTGCCACGGGCATACTACCTAAAGGTCGATCGGACACATCTCTTGTGAACACCGTCCACAGCTCGTGGGAATGAGACCTGGGCGTCGACTTTACCTCCTCGGAATAACCTATCTGCTGTTCATGAGGACGTTTGGATAAGCCACCGTCAAGTGCGAGTAGACTAGGAGACCAGGAACCGGACAACACATTTCAATGAAACATGTTTTGATGTGTCGACAACATCAAGTTATCTGTTTCAATCCAGCTTCAGGTTCTGTGCTATGTGGATAGAAAATTATCGACTCAAGAACCGGCCCAAACCGAGAGAGCTAAGGGTACACGGTTTTGGGAAATCATCGATATGTACATACCCAAGGCTTTGGTGAAGAAGTGGTAGGGGATTATCTAGAATGGAGTTTGGTGCCTCGCCGTGTGGTACAAAGCCATGACAGAGACGACGGAGATCAGTGGTTCCAGGCTGACGATCAGGTACGGAGTCCATTCACAGACAATCCAGCAGTAGTATGCTAGATATCGCCCCAGAGGCGGCATACAGCAGTCGTGGGTTGAAGTTGAACGTCTCGGATTATGTTTTCTTCAACGTGCTGATCCAGTCAGACTCGAAAGGCGTGCAGTGCGATGTGCAAAGCACACGAACTGACGGATCAATATGAGTGATTTGACACAGATTGTATCTCTTCTCCTCAGATGTTGATGGTGATTCATATCAGGCGTGTCATGATGAACCGTAACAAAGCGCGGAGTGACATGAGAGCATCACAAAAAGTACAAATATACTATAACCCCTTATATGGTGTCCAAGTTGTAAAATTTGTATAACATAAAAAATATCCACAAGGGTTGGCTGTTTGCACATTATTTTGCTGATGGTAGCGGGTTCATATGAGTTTATATATATTTGTATGGATTTATATACCATTTATATAGATTTATGCACCACCACAACATGAATCAGGCTGGGACATATTGCCACCGGTTCGACACTTTTCGTGATGGATTCAAAATCGAATAATTGATAATCGTGTCCACGAGTACTAGTACTAGGAGGAAATTCGACTTCCACCTTCAAGAATCTGTACACAGCTCAGGCTGGACAGTTACTATGAATGTTCACGTTCTGTGACATGAAAAAAAAGTTAGAGGAAATAGGAGTCGCTGTCACGCTGTGCAAATAGGCTGTGTGAGACTCGCCTTAATTCAAGGATGACACTACAGAGGCTGAGAGTTCGAGATCCTGCATTACGGCGAAGCCAGCGCACGGGAACTGCGGCTGACAATACAGCGCATCGCCACTATCGGACTACGTGCCCAGTAGACCTAATTACGGACAGAGGAGCCAATAATGCCTTCAGTAGTGTCCATTCCATATACATCGGGTCAGCTGAGATCAATTGACTGGTCACGGGTGCCAGTGAGTTGAAGGAGGAGAGTCAGAACTCGTTTGTATCCCCCAGCTTCCCTTGAATTCACCGCTCCGGAACTCAAACCGGCATTCTCGAGGATGCTTCTGTGTGACAACCAGAGCTGCGGCACAATAAGGATCGTGCGGTCGCTGCGTAACGGAATTGTAGGTGTCCTTGGGCAGCACAATAGCTAGGACAGACTGACGTACATATTGATCTTGTAATTCAGGTGTTCCCGTTATCACCGTGAGCTATAGTCCACTGTCCACAGCGCCGACAACTTCAATTCAAACACTTGTGTGGTGATTATCATCTAATTCAAACTCCGCATTCTTCCGGCAGTCTCTTTTATTCCCACGGAAGCGCCAGTGTTGTTTCTCTCCCAAAGTCCTCCTCTTCCCTTTCTTCCTCGCATTCTCTCTATCTCTCTCAACGCTCCGCTCTTCAGCCCTTTCTCTCCCATCAGTGTTTCTTTCTCGGTGGGTCTTTCATTCGGTTCTACTCTCTTGGTCGTTGCCACAGCATCCAACGATTCTGAGCGCCTCGAGGGTACCACGTTCACTCAACACTCTGAGTTTTGCCCTGAACTCAACCTTCCTCGTCGACGGGTTCCGTCAAGGTTCTTGCCGATTTATCTTTTTTTTTTCTGTTATTATTCAAGTACTTTGACTTGCTCTCCCATATTGAGACGTCAGCCCCCTTCAGTCGCATCCTATTAGCATCGTGCCTCTTTGCACCGCTTCCTGCCCTCTATCACCACCCCATTCCTGCTCTGTGCTGTTTACTGACCATTTCCTCTCCATTTAGTGTCCTTATATCTACCCATGGCAGAAGCTCCCGCGCACAGACTAGATCTTCGAGTCGGCGGCAAGTACCGTCTGGGCAAGAAGATCGGCTCTGGTTCCTTTGGTGCGCGCATCACTCTTCATCTGCTTATTCTTCTCCTGACTGTCGAACAGGTGACATCTACCTCGGCATTAACATCATCTCCGGTGAAGAAGTCGCCATCAAGCTAGAGTCAGTCAAGGCCAAGCACCCCCAGCTCGAGTACGAGTCCAAGGTTTACAAGACTCTTGCCGGTGGTGTCGGTGTACCCTTCGTCAGATGGTTTGGTACCGAATGCGATTACAATGCAATGGTCCTGGATCTCCTCGGCCCTTCTCTTGAAGACCTTTTCAACTTTTGTAACCGCAAGTTTACTTTGAAAACGGTTTTGCTTCTTGCTGACCAGTTGGTAATGTCATCCTTCCTCGCCCACCAGCCCAAATTCACTCACTTGTTCCACAACGTAGATCTCCCGCATTGAGTACATTCACTCTCGCAACTTCATTCACCGTGACATCAAGCCAGACAACTTCTTGATGGGTATTGGGAAGCGAGGCAACCAAGTCAATGTCATCGATTTTGGCTTAGCCAAGAAGTTCCGTGATCCCAAGACCCATCTTCACATCCCCTACAGAGAGAACAAGAACCTCACTGGAACTGCTCGCTATACGTCTATCAACACTCACTTGGGTGTCGAACAGGCCCGCCGAGACGACTTGGAGTCGCTTGCTTACGTACTTATGTACTTCCTTCGTGGTGCTCTCCCCTGGCAGGGACTCAAGGCCGCGACAAAGAAGCAAAAGTATGACCGCATCATGGAGAAGAAGATGACCACACCTACGGACCTTCTTTGCCGTGGTTTCCCCAACGAATTTGGCATTTTCCTTAACTACACACGTGCCTTGCGTTTCGACGACAAGCCCGATTACTCTTACCTCCGTAAGCTCTTCCGGGATCTCTTTGTCCGTGAAGGCTTCCAGTATGACTATGTCTTCGACTGGAGCGTCCAGCGAGGTGCCCCAGATGATGGCAGCACTGGTGCCAGTCAGAAAGCTACTGCTGGCAGGCGCAAGGTAGTTCAAGAGGAGGAAGAACATCGCGCGAGTGATAGGATGTAGGTGCCTCAACATTTCTTTTTTCACCTCTTTTCATGGAGCTGACGCTTGTTGACACAGGCTTCGTTCCCACACTCGCCAGCAGCAGGCCAATGCTCCTGGTGCAGTAGGGCAACAACGTGGCACCACCCGTGGCAGAGAAGGCGATATCTGGTAAATGAGTGACATTCCCTTGGTTTCTTTTATTCAAGCGGGGCACGCCCCGAGTGCGACCGAGATTGGGGGCGGAGGGAAGTTGCAGAGGGTGCTCGGTCGTTGTTGAATATCGTTTCGTGGATGGTCGGTCGCGAACTGCGGGTCGAGAGAAGAGAGCAGAATGGAAGGTCTTGGCGCGCCGTGTCGAACAATAGTTCGACGCCACTTCTGCAAATATGTTGGCAACCGAAGCCGAAACCTAGTTGCTCTGGTTCATCCGTTACTCTGGATCCCCTCTTTCACAGGATAACCTGCGACCACCACACCATCGATGAAGTAGTTGCCTCAATATGTATAGCACGGACGCTTTTTTTCTTTTCTTTTCACGCTGTTCCACCTCCGAGTTGGGCGGCCGCCTAATTCCCTAATCGCATAGCAACACCATCACCACTAGCGCCCACCATCGATTGATTCAAATTGGTCTTTTCCTGTCGGATTTTCCCTTTCATTTCCCAACCTTGACGTGATTGGTACTTGATTCATCATCCTCTTATGACTGAATGCGCTCTTTTTCCGTTTTCTCTCACCCTTTTTTTTCTCTTTCAAGCCTTGCTCGTATTCCCTATAGTTTGTTGTCCTTGCATCTACCCTTTGTTGGGCTTCGTCCCAAGAAAGGTTCGTTAGATGTAAGAGGGCTCCAAGTAGAGGTGGGTAGAGAGGATGGTACTGGGACAGTTCTGTGCCAGGGATTTATGTATGGAAGCGTATTTTGTAACGAAAAACCATGAACATAGTTACCTACATATATATATGAGTGGAATCCTTTATGGTGATCTGACGCTTTGGCTATATCAGGGAGCTGATAACGATGGCTTGTATAGTACTTTGATGTCGCAGGAAACGCCCGTCGCGCGACGGCTCAAGACTGTCAGGCACATCATCATAGTCTGTTCGGGAAAAGGAGGTGTAGGAAAGTCATCCATCTCTACCCAGCTCGCTCTCAGTCTGCATGCCCTGTCATGCCATCCCCGTATCGGTGTTCTCGATGTCGACTTGACGGGCCCTTCTATACCTCGTATGCTCGGACTTGACGGACATGGCGTCCATCAGAGCAGTGACGGATGGGTTCCTGTATACGCTGATGCTCAAGAAGATGGCAACCCGAGGTTGGCATGCATGAGCGTCGGGTTCTTGCTGAAGAAGAAGAGCGACTCCGTCGTGTGGAGAGGGCCGAAGAAGAACGCAATGATCCGTCAGTTTCTGAGCGACGTCAGATGGGGAGAACTTGACTATCTCGTCATAGACACCCCACCAGGTTCGTGAGACTCCCCATTGGCTGGAGGGCAGCCTTCGTTTATCGCTTATCAGGCACTTCGGACGAGCATCTATCGCTATTGGAACATCTGGCACCCGTACAGGAAAAACTCTCGGCCGTCATCGTCACGACGCCGCAAGCTGTAGCACTACTGGACGCCATCAAGTGTCTTTCGTTCACGCGCGCGGTCAAGCTTCCCGTGTTGGGGCTGATCGAGAACATGAGTGGGTATGTGTGCCCTTGTTGCGGCGACATTAGCAATGTGTTTTCGACAAAGGGGGGAGAGGAGATGGCGAAACGAGAGGGATTGACGCTCCTTGGTGCGCTGCCGGTCGACACAGAACTGGTGACGTTGCTCGACGCGGCAGAGACGAGTGGTGCGAGTGGGCCGGACGAGGCGATTGAGCTCAAGGCGAACGAGATTCTAAAGAGATATCGGGAGACATCTTCCGCCAGGTTGTTCAGGAACATCGCGGATCGGGTTGTCGCGGGTGTCGCACACGTTGACGGAACCACCACCGTGACGTCTGTGTAGGCTCTCGTCGCTTTGTACCAATACCAAGTAGCGTCTTGATGTAAGTGATTCGCATGGGACTATCGGGACGATCAAAGAACAGGTGATCAATGATGCCACCGCTGCATATGTAATTTGTGTTGGGGTCGCACTTGTCGGGCTTGGCGGTATCGGTGTGAATACTGTAATATTTCCTGACCGGTGAGTAAGACGACTCTGTCTCTGAACTGGCATCAGTTTAATTGCCTTGATCGATCATGATGTGGCCTTGATGGCCTTGTTGATCAGAAGATGTTGAAGAGTCTCAGAGCTGTGTAAGTATTTGATATGTACTTTTTCGCTTGAATAGTGATTTTTTTGGGAAATGTATGTCGTAAGTAGCCGGGCACGTTTTTCGTGACGAGACATGAAGTTCACTTGCAGTTCTCGTTCTCGCCTCGTTTATGACTTGCTTTGTTCCATGAATTTTCACCGTCTGATACACATCTCTCTTGTCTCCAGATCACTCTAATCGCTTTTGTCTTTTTTTTTCGCCAGATTTTAGTGATATAGTGGTGTATTCTACGTTGAGAGATCCCCGCACTTCCAATGCCGGCTGATCTCTCCCAACTCAGTTCGTTGACTTTCGGCTCCACCACGCGTTCAACTCAGTCCCGTCCAAAGTCGGTTCTTCCGTCCCTTTATAATGACTTAGTACCTCCTCCCCTTCCTTCCCGTATGTCATTTTCCTTTCTCATCGCCCGTCTCTCACTCGTCTGTTGACAGAAGATACCCCCACCCTCCGTGGCGGTTCTCCCTCCTCCACCATGACCGTCCGCATCCCAGACGCGCCTCCACGCGTTCCAGCTTCCATCGACGTCGACCTGCTTTCCGCAGTGCGCAACCGTCACCGTCGTTCCAGTCGTCTCTCCCGCTGGCTTTCGGAACTTCAAACGTCCTCCTCTACCGAGGTCTTTGACCTTTCCGACGTCGATCCGGTTGGTACCAGGAGCAATCCATACCTCGCCTACCCCCACCTGCACATGCCATCTATCCGTCACGACTCGGACGACGCTGATAGCATTCATGATTATGTCGTTGTCGACGATGATATCGCACTCGAATGTCCCCCAGAAGACTCTTTGTATGACCAGGTTTGTTCTCTTCGCCTTCTCGCCCTCATGTCCCTCATATCCAAACAACAGTCTTCGCACGAGTCTGCGCCGACGGATTTAGCAAGTCCCCGATCAACTATCCGACTTATCAACCCCCCTCACTCATTACGACACTTTCATCTCTCGAGATGCTCTGTATCATCCCATCCCACGACTCCCACATCTTGCAGTCCTTCCAGGCTGTCCATGTTCCATCGACCATCTCGTGGCGAGCTCACCCCGCCTTCCGGTAGTCCGTCTTATCATTCACGAAGTACCAGTCTCCAAACATCCCTCCCACGAAATTTCTCCCAGTCTTCTGGCACCTCGCGCGTCTCTTCGTGGCGGTGGCGACCAAGCGTTCTCGGTCACTTCTCCTCCGCATCTATCTCAGACACAGATGCACCCATCAGTTCCGGCGATCTCCTCGCTGACCGCTCACGGCAGAGTATGTCTTCTTCCAACACATGTTCCTCTATCACCACCCCTACCACCATGTCCACCCAGGATGGTGAATCCCCCGTACCATCGACGCCGCCATCGAAGCCATCGTCCCTGTTCGGTTCATGGCGGCTTCGTTCACACACTGTGGGAATGCTGTCTCAACCCATTTTCAAAAATGACCATGGCTCCGCATCATCTCCGTCATTGCGGCCACTGTTCCCTGCTTCCTCGCCCCATCTCCCACAGCGACCGAGCTCATCGGCAGGAAAGGGCGCAACGATTCGCTTATCGTTCTCGTCCAAGTCTCGACAGAGTCGGGCAGGCAGTCTCAATCAGATCTTTATCGAAGAACCCGACCATTCGCAACCGCACGTCTTGTTCGCCGGGAAGCACGGCGGCCATCGGCTCTCTTTGTCTTCGCTAGGTGGGCATGTAAGGCAAGCGAAGAAGAAGAAGCTCGTTGTCAGTGGTGTCGCGCTGAATGATACCAGGCGGGTGGAGGCGATTCAGAAATGGTGCCAAGTATGTAGCGCCCGATTGTTTGTATTTGGATCTCGCTCATTTTTTTTTCGACATGCAAGTCCTTTGGTGAAATCGATCAGATTACGAGAATGCCCAATGGTGACATACAGATCAGCTTCGTGAAAGCAGAAGTTGCGGACACTGTGCGTGTCGCTCTCCGTAAATTTGCTGGGGATCTCATGTTTTTGTAGGTATGTCGTGTGCGCGCGCAAGTCCAGATACCCGGGGCAGGCAGTGTACATTTATCCTGGATCACTGGAAACAAACGTACATAGCAACCCCACCACAACCCCCATGATTTCCCTGTTTGTAAAGGTAAGGTGGTGGTATTGGTGGCCGCTATTCGTACTCACTTCCCTTTTCGCAGTGTGCAATGCACGATTACGCTCTACCCCACTACCTAATACCTATCTAGATCACGCTGTCCAACGACGTCATAATATCACGCATGCATTCGCAAGCAAGTGTATTTCACGATTCCATGTGCGTGAGCTTATACTTTGCCTGCTCTCTGAATCAACGCTGACCCGAAATTCTCGGTAGATGGCTATCCTCACGCTCATTAATTACATCGCATCTCACGTTATCTCAAAGTCATTCGTATACCCCCAGCAAACGGAACGATATTAGTATAATCACAGTTTTTTTCTCGTTCCTATCACTTGATCGAACGAACATATGTACCTTCTTTTCGTGGTGATGATCTTTTTCACATTTCGGTTCGAGTTTGGACAGTTCATGATACCTATCTTGATTTCCTTCGTTTGGGACGCCTTTGTACCATGGGCTCGTGGAACAATAGTGACGGCTATGGTTTCCTCTGTTGATGGCACTAGGTAGTGGGTTGACGCGCGGAACTATGTCATCCCTGCTTCTCGCTAGTCCCATTCGAGTTAGCTATGTAAGGAGAACAAAAAAGCCTCGAGGATGTCGGCTACGAAGAGACTTCGTCTTCAAGTCCGCCGCCGCGTCATTTTCTCAGCCGACCATCTGTTCTGAATCTCCGCTCGTGCATATTTTCAATCTCAGGGCCGAGTCTTTGTCTGATCCGCGGAGAGTGTTTCGTGGCTCACAGCAGTGGAGCTCATGCCGAGGTTGGATGACTTGGTGATCTTCTGGCCGAATTGTCACCCTGCCAGCTGTCGCTTGGCATGCGGCACGTGTAGGTGTTCACCATCACCTCGTATGTCGCTTGGACCTTTTCACTGCCCGCTCGCGCCGAGCTGCACGGAAAACACACACGGTTGACTTGTTGAGATTTACGAAAACCACGGATTTATGCCACTCCGACATATTTCAGAAAGAGGAAACGAAACAGTACACAGGGCCAAGATAGAAAAATGCGACACGTCAAGTACCAAGTTCACCCTTTATCAACCCGGGTTCCAGTACATGCGCATTTCCGTACCCGAACAAGGCGCGTCGTGAGTGAGTGAGTGGAAAACAAAACGAAACACTTTCAGAAATCATCCCAGGTTGCCTTGATTTGTGTCCCAGTGCTGCCAGTTGCTATCGGGGGATGTTCTGGGACGGCAACCTGAGGAGCTGATACGGGCTGAGCATCCGGCGGTGATCGCAGCGCGTCGAAAGGGGGCTTGTGAAACCGACCAGCAGTACCGCGGGTAAAGTTATTTTTGTGGTGTTGAGAATAGTTCTCTCGACGATACTGCCGACGAGGAGGTACCATGTTACGCTCAAAACCCGAGCCCATCGGAATCGGGGTTGGCCCTCCCGGTGCCGAGGAAATCCGGCGGCCAGGTATTCCATGGGGGTTGCCTGTTTGCGGCGTGACCGCCTGCCATGTATGTCCTGATATCCATGCGTGAGCCCCCAGATGAGGGGGTGGGGTCGTTAGCGGTGGATTGATATAGGAGTGGAAGATGACTGCCTGCGGGCGAATGAAAGGTGGCGGACATGGGCGCCAGGCTACTGGGGGTTGGCCTTCAGCAGATCCGGGGTTGGTAGGAACTTGACTTTGATCTTGATTCCCAGCCATGTATTGGTTCAGTGCATCGGGGGGGTAGACAGGGACGAGCATCCCCTGATCACCCTGGATGAACCCGGTTGGGATTAGGGGACCTTGTGCGTGAATTAGAGTGGGATTATTTGCAATTCCCTGATGGCCCGCAGCGGTCTGGCCTGAATCGGAGCTAGGGCCAAGTAAAGGGGGATAAGGCATAAACGTCTGCTTAACCGTGAGCATGCGAAAAAGATACTCTGAGTCACATACTGAATATGCACCGCCAATGGGACCAATTGGAAGAGGAACATTCCCTTCTGATCCACCATTCTGTGGAAGGGGGGAAGCTACGGGTGAAGGGAAAGAATAGCCAGGGTGGGGTTGGCCTGCAAAAGGTACCTGGTACGGAAACTGTGGGGGATAATTTGGGATCCAGCCCTGATAGTACTGGATGGTGGGTGCCGCAAACATTCCCGGCAGAGGTGCGGCCGGTACCATAGACATCTCGGCGGACACAAGGGTCGTGTCCGTTGCAACAGACTCCACCTCTTTGTTGTCCGTCGAACTTTCTGACCTGCGGACTTCTTTCGCTAAATCGTAGTCCGGGTTATTAGCTCGGAAGGCTTCATGCGAAGTACCAGTCTCTTTTACTTCATTCAGGTCGCAGAGGTCACCAGAGGATGGTGGAGCTTGTTGATTGGGCGAGTCTGTGAGTTTCATATCTGCCATATGGGTGGCGATATTGACGATGAGGGGTTTAGGCAGATTTGGATCGACACCAAAGGCATCGCTTGCGCCAAGTGGTCGCGATTCTGTCTCCTTGTTGAGTCCAGGCCGCCAGAAAGGGCGATAAGCCGGGTTCCAGTCTCGAAGCTGAACACGGATCAGGCGACCGTCGAGCATCCGATTGTGCTGAGAGCAGGTTTTAGATGCGGATGGCCGAGTGGAGGTAAACTCACCTCCGCCTTCACAGCTCTCGCCGGAGCTTCCGTATTTTTAAACTTGACGAACGCGAATGCGGAGCGCTTGTTGGCTGGGGAGAGCATTAATCAAAGGCACTGCAGCAAATGATAAATCTTACTCGGTCGAATAACCTTGATTGCCTCAATTCCTCCATATTTTGAGAACAATGCTCTAACTTTGCCTTCATCCCAGGCATTAGGCCCAAACATTTCCAAACCACCAACAAAGATGGTTGTAGGATCCACAACATGATCATCGCGCTTCTCCTGCGAGAGTTGCGTGAGTGAGCCACGACTGTCCAAGTCCCTGAAGGACATGCTTTGGAAATCCCCCATATGGCTCGCAGTGGTGGGTGTGCGAAGCATGAGGGACCCTGGGGTCCTTGGTGTGATAGGAGACGTCCCGAACTCAGGTGTATGAGGAATGCCTGCGTCGGTTTCTTGGTTGCCACTCTCCTGCGACGAAGTATGATAGCTGTTGTCTGAGGACAGGATATGATGGCCGAGGTATGGCGAAGAGGTGAGATTTGGTCCAGTCACACTACAAAAAAGCATCACCAACGTTCAAAGACGAAACAAACACCCTAACCTCGGGCTACCCTTGAATTCCATGGACTCGACGTGGTCAGCCCAGCGGGTGCGATTAGTCGATTCCCAGTGTGTGAAGGACAGTTGCCCGGTAGATTCTCGTGAGGGGAGCGACACCGCCGGTGGGGGTCGGTCATGCGTCAACGAAAGTGCCCTTGGCCGAGTTGGCCGAGAGGAATGCAGGTCTCTGTTAAGCGGGACAGTGGGGGCTTCTTGTTGCCGAACATCGCATCCAGAGCTTCGGTCGGCGACCTTAGCGTCGGCCGGGCGTTCAACGAACGAGGAATCTTCGATAGTACGGAGGGCGGGAAAAGTGTAGCTTGCCGGAAAAAAACTTGACGCCGAACGAAAAGTCGGGCCCGCGACACGACTGCGCCAGGAATTGGAGGTCTGAATACCTGGGAACGTACGTGGATTGTAGAGTCCCCCTTGTTCGTGAGGAGTTGCATTCGACTGGTGGGCCCACGTAACAGTTAGATGAGGAACCCTGCGAAGTGCCTTCGGTCGGGAAACGAATATAATTAGAATTGACCGGACATAGAAAGTAAGAGGCCAACGTACTACGAGGGCACTAATGCAATCATCACGGTGGGTCCATTTTACTTTCCAGCAGCCAGGATCCATTACAGACGAGCGAGGGCCATCGTGAGGGCTCGGAAATTTTGCCACGACTTGACTACTCTCGTTTCCGTATGCGTGGGGCCCAAAATATTCGACAGTGCCAAATACAGACACAATACGCAATAGGGACTATGTTCAAAAAATGAGTCGAGTGATAAAGCGAAAGACTTGACGTTACCTCGGCGTCATAAAGTAGAGGCACGAGTAATAAACCGGAATCTGCCCCTCCAGCAGGCGGGATATCCAGGGCCTGTTCATTGTAGAGGATAGTAAACTGCCTGGAATAATTTAGCGGACGATCAAAGATAACGCCGAGGTACGCTCACCTGGTTCCGGGCGTCCTGATGATTCTCATAGAATCCGGTAGCTGGAGCTCGATGAAGCGTGGGTCTTCAGCGGACGGGAAAACGGCCCTCCTCGAAGCATCTCTGTGTCGAGTGCATTGTCTGGGGCTGCTACAATGGAAGTTAGGCGGGCACGAAGTCGCGACTCGCATATATGCGCTTCTTTTCGTGCATATATCCAACGATACACTAAGGGCCAAATATCACATACCGGTATGAGATAAGTAGAGTCCGGAACGCGCGAGCAGGTTCATATCGGAGGTACCGGCCTAAGAAAGGCTGTGGAGGAGCGATATGGAGATTATTCATGAGCGTGGAGGCCGCATCGGAGTCCTAAACAGGCAGCGGATTAGAAGACAACGACTCCGTTGCATCGCGAGCGGCTTTGACAAACCTGGCACTGAATGAATGCGCAGGTACCGCCCTTGGAATCACGAACGACTTTGATGCCCTTGACCTGAGGATGCTCGGAAAGATGTTGAGATAACATGTTCGTCAGTTCGAGGTGCTCAATGTGAGAGGGCAAGCTGGGGAGGAGGGGGGTCTTTATCAGCCAAGGACAACACAAAGGATTGTCGCACACCTTCCGATGAAGATGCTCGCGTCCTGTAGGATGCCATCGCGGACATCATGGGCATCATCGCCTTCCTCAACAGAAACGCTGCGGGGCGAGGAAGAAACATGATGCGAAGTCGTGACCACGCTTTCAGGGTTGGAGGAGAGAGATTCAGAAGATATGAGGGAATCATAGCGAGTGCCCCATGACCGACCGAGTTTATGTTTAGGCATAGCGCGCTACGAAATGGAGAGGAGGTATGTGTATAGAAATGTAGCGGAACCTGCGGGAATGAAGTTGCGAAAGGGAGAGAGAGGACAAGCGTGACTGCAAGTGATTGGACAAGTTGGAATTCCAAGAGCAACATGTCGCAGTCACATCTTGGTCTGTCGGCGATCAATCTTCCGCCAAAGGTGCGCTATGTGCCATCTATATGGCAGCCAGTCACTCTATAGAATTTAGTGCTCTTCTCTTTTGCACCAATATACAACCTGAGCGAAAACAACGGGAAAAGGTTGGTAATGAAAGCCACTACCATCAGGAAATTTCCGATGACGAGTGTCGACGTCGCTCGCAAAGGCTACCATCTAGCTACTTACGGATGTAATAGCATACTTTCGGCGCCATGACCACCTGAAACGAACATCGCGACGGTTAAACAAACAATCAGATCATAATTCCCGAAGAGCAAGCTGACATACTAACTCTGGGTCGCGCACTCCTTGATCTGTGAAGAAGCCTGTGGTAGGATAGCTGGAGAGATTCGGTGGACGGGAACGTCGATCGCAGATTACAGCTTACAGAGCTGGAAATTTGATCGATCACTTTCGACGATAGTACTAGTTGACGTTGAGATCCATACGATCCATTCGAAGTAAAGTAGGATACCCCACTCGGACTCGGTGGAACAGCACCCTGACACTTGCGGACAGCTTGCAAGGTATTGGGGAAGACAGTTTGCTTATGTAAGCACCAACTAGTTCCTTTGCAAAGTCCGGCATTACTGTCACCGTAAAACATGTCGGATGATGGCTATGGCGGCGGTGGGGGCGACGATTACGACTATGACGGCCCGAGGTTCGTATTCTTGACCCTCCTATCCCTCCTTCGCAGCCGAATATTGACTTTTCGGCTAGTTACAATGATGGCGCCTTCGTACGTGCAACGCATACTTCATATCTTGATTATCCCTCATGGGGCACACAGGATGAGAGTTATGATCTCTTAGCGAACGAGCTTCCGGAGGGCGAACAGGGCGAAGAACAAGCCGAAGACGCCAATGGCGAGGCCTCGCATCCCAACGGTATCAACGGTGCGGATCACGACCAAGGAATGCCCCAGGGCGACGAACAGATGCCACAGCAACCAGCTCCCTCTGGCTTGCAAGGCGAAAGGCAACCAAATAAAGTCAGAGTGACCACCCCCTACCTCACAAAATACGAGCGAGCACGAATACTAGGCACCCGGGCATTGCAGATCAGGCATGTCCCGACTTATGGTCGATTTCGTACTCACCAACCCTGTTCTGCAAAGCATGAATGCTCCCGTTCTCGTTCCACTGGATGGCGAGACGGATGCTTTACAGATCGCCATAAAGGAGCTCTCACAACGAAAAATTCCCTTGATCATCCGACGATATCTACCGGACGGCTCCTTTGAGGACTGGAGCGTGTCCGAGTTGATTAGCGAGTGAACCGGGTGTACAATCGGAAGCTTGGTGTATCATGTTGTCTTGTTTTGCCCCATAACTGTTTTCAAAAACATCACCCTCCGAGCCTGAGTGCATTGATGCGGTTTGGAGATCATCGACACTTTACTTAAAACCATGTACTCAGAATACAGTGCTAATTTACATGTGATAGAATTCACTCGTCTCATGTTTTCTTGATCTCTACCCACACTTCTCCGCTCGGTCGTGCGATGCTCCTCGTCCTGGGCTTTTTGGTAGACAGTTCAGACAACGTCCGACTCCTTGGCTGACGACCAGACGTTTTCGAAGGCTCTGGTCCAATCTTCAGGTTGTCGACCTGTGAGGCAGAATTCGTCGTGTCCAGGAAGTAAAGGCGTTGTGATGCCTGTTCCTTCTCCCGGCAACTGGTACCCTTGGACACACCCCTTCTTTTCCGTGGACTTGACTCGACATCAGAATAGTGGCATCCCGTCTTCCGTCGTTTGACAGGCGACGACGGTGCACTCGATGGTGGTTTAAATGGGAGGGTGAGTGAAGAGACAGTCTCGTCTTCCTGGGGAACGTTCTCAGCAAATGATTTTCGCCCGTGTGCGGCTAACTAATAGTGAGTATCCTACCCATGCGCCGAGGATCGGGAACTTACCCTTTTTCTGCATACCCACGGACGCTGACTCCTTCGTAACGCTGAACACACAGTCGACGTCCAGCGTCTGCTGAATTTCCCAATCTGATGGCCGCATCTTTTTCCAATCCTCAACAACCCTTTCCACCCAACGGTCCGTTTCTCCTGAGACATGATAATCGATCAAATCGTCCCACTCGCTACTAGGCGGCGTCTTGTTCACGAAGACGACTTTACCCTGCCACTGCTTGATTGATTTTGGAGTGCTTGTCGCAGTTGCTTTAGATGCGTGGACAGCTTTCGCGAATTCCTTTACAAGTTTCTTGAGCCCATGGACTTTCAGGGAAGTACCCATGACAATGAGCATGTCGGGTTTACGCGTAATGTCCTGGGTCTGGATCATCCCAATGTCGTCGCCAAGTGGGTGCGTCTCATCGTATAACACGATCGCAGGGCGCAGATTGCCGATCTTGAGAGCGCGGGCAGACCTAGCTTGGCGTATTTCCGCTAGGAAGACATCCGAGTTCGTACGACTCTCAAATCACGAAATTGAGGAATTACTCACATCGTAGCTTGCACTCTGGACACTCAGGAGCAACCCCCTGGTTGAACAGGCCCAAATACTCCTCTGTACATGGTAGGTCTAAGGAGCACAAGGTACACCGGACACGGTGGATATCCCCATGGAGTTGGACATTGCGCACTTCCGAGGTTTTCATCTTCGACTTGCCCTTGCCAGACACACTTTCCTGGCTTGAGATACCACGGAGCCCAACCTTCTCCTCAAAGCCATCAATGTTTTGTGTGTATGAACGCAACAATTTTTGTTTGGTATCGAGCGTTTTGATGAATCGATGTGTAGGCGTGGGTGTTGCAGCGTCGATGCGGTACTTGAGCTGAGAGATAAAGGTGTAGAATACCGCCGTTGACGTCGGGTCGCGGAATAGCGATGCATCAAAAAGGTCGCGTCCCTTGAGCACAACACCAGGATGTTGTTGCTTGACGAGCGCGTACAACCCATCTGATGAGCGGAAATCCTAATGGCGCGTCAAGGCCGGGTGGTTGGGAGTGACGACGGACGATGACTTACTGGTATCCCGCCCGAACACGAGATGCCGGCCCCGGTGACGACCACGATTTTCTTGCACTTGGCTACTGCAAGCGAAATGTCTAGAAGGGCCCTCCGAGTACTTGATTCTGCTGCAGGCGTGTCGAGATCAAGTCGAATAGTCATGTCCGAAAGTCAGAGGTGGTGGGGAGACGAAAGTGGCCCACCCGGACTTGAAATATTATGACGTTCCGCATAGACGGACCAATGAAGTTGTTTTTACTTGTTTGTGGACCGCGTCGTGTCGTGTCAAATCACATGATCCCGACAGTTGTTCGCGCGTTACATTGGAGCTAGCTGCATTTTGTGCTACCTGCTATACTATATGTTACGGTCTAAGCCGGTCCAAGTCCATAGATAACTGGGTGCATTGAGCTAGGAGTAATCTGATAGTACCAAATCCCATCTGCCTTGCAGCTCGACATAGTGGTCGAGTTGGTCATCTTGAAGTGCCCGTATTGTTCCTAGGTGAACACGTCCAGTCAGGTGCGGAACACCACTTCCCTAGCAGACTACTCACTGAGCCCAAAACATGCATGTAGTACCAGACCTCGTCAAGCGTAGTCCCGTTGTTGGAGCATCCTAGGTAAGGGATCGCGCCAGTCTGGGAGTACAGAGCATTGGTGATCTCCGCAAGAGTGTACGTTGTCGTGTTGGAGGGATGAATACCAAATCTGAGAAAGAAGTCTACAAAAGAGAGCCAAAGGTTCGTGGGGGATGGTCACATACGCAGCGAGCATGTTGTAAGTCGGGAACATCTGGAACACCTTGACCACAGTCTCGAAGAAGTTTACGACTTCTTGGTGTTCCTGGTACTCAGGCCCGTAGCACGCAACATCAAACGTCGAGGTACACGTTGCGTGCTTTGAGAACTACCACCTTCGTTGGTTCAATATACCACGGTTTCGTTGAGCAATAGCGAACCTCGTGTGCCCAGAATTCGGGGTTTGATGCACCTTGGTTGATCCAGAAGTTCTGCACTGTGACGAACGTAATCAGTCACTCGTTGCCATTCGCGCGTATCTTACTCACTGAATGTCATAAGTTCCCATCGGTCGAAATCTTCGAGGAACTGTACAACTTGGGAACTGTTGTAGGTTCTTGAAGAGTCGCAATATTGGTTGTAGGAACTGGCAAGTAACATCAGTGTAAACAAGGGTTGCATATGAAATACACCTTACCCGTCACAATTGTCCGGCCAGAGACCGTGGATAGTCCAGCTCCCCTGGGGTAGCAGTTGTCCGTATTCTTCTAACCCAGTGTAAGTGCTCCAGAACTGAGTTTGCAATACAAGACCGCCTGGTGTAGGGTTGCAGCATGTGTTGGAAATCGTGGTGGTATTCTCGCACGAGTATTGCAACGGCGCGTCTACGCATGACGAAAGGTCTGGGTAAAGAGTTGGGTACTTGGTAGAAGGGTAATTCGCAACTGCGCGGGCTACGCCAAGGAAGAACGACGTGCTTGCGATGACCAGCATGTTCGGAGAGGAGGATGGATAGTCAGATCACTCATTATCGGGATCATTTTATATGTACAGCTTGACGAGAAATTGAAACGAACGTGCTTTTCTCGGGCCTGTGAACCACATGTCAACAGGCGTTAATGACATCGAAGGGTCCGGAAAAGTCTGACCAGCGAAATTTTTTGGCGAACGATAGTAACTCGGGTTCCGTCCTGGTTCTGTCAAGCGATCGATGGACAACCGTTAACCACCCACCAGGTGATCGAAGTATCAGTGAGTTGCATCACGTTCGCGTTCAAACTCACGAATCCTAGGAGGCAGTTGTGAATTTAGCGTAGGCACGTGTTGCTGAAAGTATGGGTACTTATGTATAACTCGAAAGAGACTTGAGAAAACTTACACGCCCGTACTTTAGTTTGGACATGCACACCATGCCACGTAGGTCGCTACCGAATAAATCTAGAGAAAGCAAAATTGTTCTTGAATTAGACGTATACCTTGATGACCCTCGTCAGCGGTGTCAATGATCAAAGTACTACGTCGAAGCAGTACATGTATGATAATCACTCGCTGACAACCGGGTCGGAGTCTCTGTCAGTGTAGTGTCTATTGACTTGGAGGGTGGGAGTAGAGCGTCCTTGAAAAGAAAGAAACGCATGAGTTGATCATCCTGAGATAATTTAAGCTTTAACTATGTTGGAACCACGTGTATTGATGCATCCTTGGGGGACAAGGAAGTGGATTCCTCTGGCCTAATTACACGAGAATGTGAGAAACCTCTTTGAGCTGTTACGATCGTGGTCCAGCAGGGGAAATGGGCTAGTTAGTGTCAGCAAGGCACAAAGTACAACCGCCCACGAGAACGGAGGGTTTCAAACATCAGTCCAGCCACCTTCATCTAACTTGTAGGACGCTTCGCTCTCAGGGCGATCGGGACTGTCAACAAGTTTGGCCACGCGCTCTTCTGCACGACCTGTGTCAAAAAACAAACAGTCTTATTTTCTCGCCCTCAAAATGTCTACTAAACACACCTTTCCGAAGGAATATACGAGTCGCGGAGGAATGTGAGAGAATGTGTCCTCCGATTGGCTTCAGAGCGCCACCAGCCACGAAAGTCATGGTTGCACCGGGGTCGGCTAGAGGCTATCAGATACCAGAGGGATGAAAGTAAGAGATGACTCAAGGAAGCACATTGGACCTGGTTCGTAATAAGGACCGCAATCTATCCGAGAAACAGTCAGGGAGAAATATGGACCGGGTCAGATCACCAACGTTGTATTCTTCAGCCAGTTTCGTGAGCTTCGAGAGCACCTGCAGACAGTGGTTACCCTTTATTCTCAGCGCCTGAATTCACGGGAATATCACCTGAGCAAGCTACATCATTCCCCCGTACAAGTTGCGTCTAATAAATATTTCAAGTGTGATGTCCCTGGCTATATGCGCGCACCTTCTGTTGCCGTTCGCTCAACTCCCCCCTTCCAGAGTAATCGACCCTGAAAAGGGCCATGATGGAGTCGACGATCTAACAAAAGTCAAATTTTCAAGGGCCAACGCACGAGGGTCGATATACCAAGAGCCGAAAATCCTTGTCCTCAGCGAAACGAAGGGAACACTCATTTATCAATTCCATCTGGGTTTCCAAAGTGAGCACTCAAAGAAGTCAGTTAGAGATCTATGACCTGGTGTTCACTATTGAATGCTCGAGCTTGGAATAAAGGTAAGTAGCGATAGTTATGTGAACAGCGAACCGGCCCACCGTAGAGGATATTCTCTAACGCCAAAGTCCCGTCCACGCCAAAGCGATCCGCAATCGATCGAATGCGATCAGGACGAAAGGTACCTTCGGGCTTGGTGAGCCTAATGCAACATAAGTTATTCCAACCGACCTTCCGTGTCAATGTATGCTACCTAGTCAAGTTGACTAAGGGAGAAACGCCATGTTTGAACACAGGCGACATACCTTCCCAGAGGCCCCTCCTAATTCAGGTGGCAGCTGGGCTACCACGCACATTGTATGCACCATCTGTGTCTTCCCCGTACGAAACTCGCCATACACTACCCACAAACAAGACCTTATTGAAATCCACGATGACCAGAGGAACTGTTTACCTTCCGAGATTGATTGAGACATGAGGCCGCCTGTTCAAGAGAGCATGGGTTCCCTTCGGAACAGGTGGATTCTGACACGTTTCTCACCCCCTAAGATGGCATCTACGGATTTGCTCCCTGTGCTGATCACCAGGACACGCTTCCGACGATCTTGGACTTCAACCCCTGTGGCAAACGAAGAACCCTACGCCGCAATAAGCCTCTTTCTACTTCGGAAGAAATCACTTACCGCAAGTTTCTGTGCAGCCTCCTGTAGAGAAAAAAAGAAGTGGAATGGAGTATCCGAAGCGCATACATCCCGCTACCTTGATCTTTTCAACTTTAGCCTCCGACATGCCCTATGACATGGACGAATGAAGCTGCAGCTATTGCAGAGACTCAAAGGTGCTGACCTTGATCTTGAGGAGTTGCCGGCGGGTCGTCATCATAACCCCAGATACGGTATGAATTGCTGCGCCCTGGGAGGCATGTGAGGTATGCTCGGCGGAAAACCAAGAGCCTACCTTGAGTTTAAGAATGTCTTGCATGTTAATGCCCTGGGCCAGTCAGCACGTGGGGAAGCTTCAGGAGTCGGAAACGCACCTGCTGTTGAAGTTCGTCTACGTTGTCGAAGAAAGGTGCCTTGGAGAGGGAAGGGAAGGTCGCGCCGATGGTGATGAGGTTGCGACATCAGTGGCTTACCTCGTCAATGTCGTCCATCGCTGGAGGGGTCAGCGGGCGGCTGGGTGGAGACACGCTCTCCTCGAGCACAGTAGCGCGACGTGGGGGCATGTTTACCGAGTCGGCCTTGAGGTGGTTCAGGTGATACCCCGAGTCTGGAGAGTGAGCCCATTGAAATAGGCTGGTGTCACGTGAAGTGTCAGATTGACGCTTGCTTGAGAAGTATATGCTTGATCGTGTATTAAAGTAATTGGATTGCCAATCTAATCCCGATGTACGTACTGAGGAGGCAGATTTCCGCTTAGGAATCGACCAAATCAAACACAAAAAACAAATGCCAGGACCGTGGATTGAACACGGGACCTCCAGAAAACGACCCTGTCTTCAGTCTGTTGCTCTCCCAGCTGAGCTACCCCGGCTTGAACATTAAGACTGACCACAGGTATAGCAGAATAGGACCGTCTTTTGTAACACTCGACAAGCATTCATTCGGGATCAAAATTAGAAATGTCCCCGACTACCTCTTCAACCTGCTCAGTAGTCGGTGATGAGACCGTCGTCTGTCCAGGAACCGAAGGGTGGATGATTCCCTGGGTGTTCTGTGTTCCCACCAGCGACAACGCTGCCGGGGCTCTTATCTCCGGAGTGGGGCCGCTAAAGTCCTTCCCGGTCATACGAGATAGCGTCTGCATATCTAAGTTTGGACGTGAATGGGAAGCGTCGTGCTGATCGTGAAGGAGGACACGAACCATACGGTTTACGGTTGTTCAAATAATAATTTATTCGCTGGGGATTCTTCCTGTCTTCGGTTTTGAATTTATTTTTACATGCCCTACGATCCCGTCCAGGTAATACGTATGAGATGAGCTCGTAATTCTCGCCGAATTGCGAGAGGGCCTAGAAAGGTGTTGGGTCAGCACAGACAGCCACATAGTGTTAGCTTACGTTGTAGAATAACTCAGTTTCCTCTGCACTCCAGCGCGATCCGCGAAAACGCTTCGAGTACGTGGCCGAGTTGACAAACTTGGTGACGTCGGACTCCTCAATATGAGTATACTCGGTGGCGTCTTCTTCAGCATTACGATCCACAAACAAAGACTCTTCGTCAACGATAGTCTCTCCGTTGGGACCAATTCGGACTTGAACACTGTATCGACTAGTAGAGACATCCTGGGAATAGTCGAAACCTTGTCCGGAGGCATCCTCGACGGCGTGAAGACTTCTGGGAGTTGGCTGAATAGATGGCGGTCCAGGAGTTGCATCTACTGCTGAGGTCTGTTGTGATTCGATTGTTGCAGGCCCTGCTTGCGTGGAATTGCTATCCTCGTTCCTCCCATACTTTCTAGCCTCCATCCTCACCCTCATTCTCGCTCTTTTCTCTCTGTTAGACTTCCTCCAGGCAAGGTGGTTGTCAAGTATCTGGGCAGCCTTGCTGCTCACGCGACCCTGACCCGTATCTTCGCACAAGGCAGCCATAGTAATAGACGTCGGGTCCAGATCTTCTCCGGGATCTGCACCCACAGTAAACGTTGGAGTCGTGCTTTGCCGCGACTTTCTGGTTTTTTTGGAGGCAGCCAACGATTCGGAGCGAGGACCCCATTTACTTTGAGTTTGCTCGACGATTGGAACTTCGACATGTGAAGGACCCGGAGACGATGTAATTTCCTCGGAAGCAGGAGGCAGGGATTCAGCCGACCGTGCAATTGGAGTGGCTCTGGAAGAAGATACGACAATTGGAATACCTATCCTGGTGTTCGCGACGACCGGAGGAGGTGCATGGTCCTGTAGCGAGAACTGGGGAAACGTGGATGGCGACGAGGCAACTGTGGTAGAGATTTCCTCTGTGGGGAGTGAAAGTGGGGTCTGATGTACTTCAGGTGGGGGATGCGAGGCAAGAACGTCCTGCGATACCGAACGGGATGTTGAACTATTCTCGGCTGCGCGGGGACGCACTTTGGCAACTGGACGAAATACAGTACCGCCTTTCTCTGCGTTTATGTTTAGGACGTGATAATATGATTGATAAAATACAAAAACTCACGAACGCGCGTGCTCATGATAACCGAGATGGAGAAACAATTTTTACGTTAGCTCTAGATCACAGGGGTCTTGCACAACAAGACTAAACAAATACCTCTTCATGATTCGCGGCCATAGTCAAGCACTGAACCTGCCCGTGGGCGATGTCCCCGACTGGGAGATCGCCGTCAGCGACAGTGAGCCATCTGACCTCAAATCTCCCGCGGAAAGGCAAGCAATCGCCTCGTTGATTCAATGCGATTTCGTCTCACCTTGCCCAGCTTGGTGATTCTACAGTCACTGAAACAATGTTAGATCAACCATTCATTAGTGCATGACCACCGCTCACCATCACCATCGCAGCAAGGGAGAAATGGCTTCGTACAATGTTTCCAAAGTTTTCAAGTCGCGGAAGAGGAGGAAAACAGCCCGATGTGGTCCCGCCACCGCATACGATCTATAACCGCGGCAGATGCACTCTTCAAATCGGGCCCCACTTCTTCATGGATACGACGGTGTTCGAAGTACACTATCACCTGATTCCCGCTGCCGTTTCCCAGCCGACGACGTTTGTATATCAGTCATCGCCAACAAGTCCACCGTCGCAGGCAGTTCATCGACCGCAGACCCCGTCGTCTGCCCTATCTACCTCTGCTGGAGAACCAAATACAGTCTTGTCGTCCTCATCAACTTCCCTCGCTCTACCCCCTGGCCTGGTCTCTCAGGTTAATACCGCAGCGACGTCAAATTCAACCCTTTCAAGTCTATTACAACTAGCTGCTTCTGGGCGAGCCACACCAGACCAGCTGAAGAATCTTGGTTTACTCATCCAATCACTCGCGAGTTCTCCACCAACGAACCCCACCGCTACCACTTCGCAGCAAGGTACATCGGGAACCGACACGTCGAATACTCCGTTTCCGGCAGCACCCGCAGCGCCACAACAATACCAATACCCAGCAGTCATCAAGGACTTTGATATCGTGATAGAATTCCGAGAGTCACCTTCAGACCGTTGGGTATTTCCTCGCGGGCCCGCCACATGCAAATTCATCTCTACTTCCGGAGATGCGGGACCGATTGGTGATCTCACGGTCTCCGCCGTCGTCCCGTTCCCTATTATGACACCACCACAAGATCCCTCTGGGTCTGTGACTGGTGCTCCAACGGAACCGATTTCTAAGCAGGTCGTCGAATTCCATTTCAGGATGGCAAGCTCCTGTATATGGGAGGCATTTTCACGATGGGTAGGGTCAAAGGAAAAAACGGAAGAAAATCGTAAAATCCTTGCGGAAATAGTAGTCGTCTCTTTTCTGTTCGCCGCTCGCTTTTCTAACTCTTTTCCCTCGTAGGAACCACCTCAGCAACAATTTTTAGCGTACCGACTGCCAGAGGGCCCGCAACTCACCCAAATCCAAAACGTACGTACGAATATGCTACTTGAACATGGAAAGGTTTTGGTATACGTGTCTCATTTCAGGCCGCCTTGCCGTCGTATACGATGAAACCCATCAAGCCCTCCACCGGGAGTGGAAAGCCAAGACGGAGGTCCGCACCGCGCAAGGCTACACAAGATCCCCTCTCTTCCCCAACGACAAAGCGCAGGAGGCAAACGCAGCCGAAGGGTCAGGCTGCCCCCCCAAAGATCGCTTGTTTTGCGTGTGGTCAAGCGAACGTACCATTGATCATGGGAGGGAGTAAGCCGAGGTCGCTTGCCATATTTGGCCTTCAAATTGATTGTATATCCAGGATACTGTCGACCTTGCGTGGAAGGAGGGAGAATCGGACAAATCCCCCAGGTTGATAACGCGACTGTTTCCAACGGTTTGCCCGCCAACGACGTACAGCCTGTAACAAAATCTGTAGATCTCCCGTCTCAATCTTCTACATCCGACGGTGTATCCTAAAAGAGAAGCATATCAAAGCGAATGATTTGCAGGTATAGATAATCATAGTATACGTAGCGACTGCGACGTGACGACGAAAATGCTGATGTGGTCGATATTCATGTACATATCCCAACAAGCCATCCCAACCACCAGAGGACAACAGCAATATACAGAAAGATGACGCAAATCTCAAATATCAGAGCAAACCACTGAATAAGTATTATCACCCAAAAGAAGGGCATTATTGCCCAACGGAACGCTTGGTTGTCGATCCATAGTAGTCTATAATGCCATGCTGATGTGGACGCAGCCCGCGCTTGCAAGAAGGTGACGAAGAGTGTAAGGGCGCACAAGCAGAAGAGTGCCACCCAATGACGAAGAGAGCGGCGAGGAACCGATTTCACTAGGTATCGTTTGGGTTCTCCAGTGAACTCATTTCTGTACCAGGGAATGATGATGAAATCTTGCATATCTTCTCCTATGATTTTGCCGTAGCTTCTCCAGAACGGCGCAATCGTATCGAGGATTAAGGTCAAAGCATCCATGCCAAGTTCCCAGACTTGTTGGTAATGATCTCTATAGCTTTCTTCTAAGGCAACGATATGCGAAAGCTGAAATCCTTAGGATCAGTGATATGGACACGAGAGGAAAATAGCGATGGACCTCTGGATAAACAACGGATGTGTAAGAGAGTGCGTCGTTGTATTCTTCCTTGACAATCATGTGACATGCCCTGACAGCCATTAGCTTCCGTGTCACTTCCTCAGCTTGCCGCTGTAGAGGTTCCCCCTCTCTTTCGAGCGCTTGCAACTTTGACATGAGAGTCGTAATCGGATTATCCAGGACTTCCGACGCCAAACAAGGGTCAGCATTGGTCCTCACACCAGACAGAAATCTTGCGAGAGTATCCCGTTGCCGAAGTACCCGAGTATGTATGTCCTCAACCACCCTCCAACCGTGACGCCTCCGGGATCCACTGGTCATGGCTGAGGGATCGAGGTTAAGGGCATCAAGCAAATCCGTGGGGAGAGCACGATATGCAACACCTAGTGATGGCATGACACTAGAACATACGAGGTCGTAATCTCGGACATCGACAGCAACTCGTTGCATTCGATGTCGGAGCCTGTGATTGTGATTCCTCAATTCCTCCAGTGTCCTTGGTGAGTCTGAGTCAGGTCAAGGTTGCCAGAGAGCCAGCAAGGGGTACGCACCTCAATCTCCGTTCGTACTCCGCCTCGAACTGGCCTTCCTCATCAAACTCTTCTCGCACTTCCGCGGGAGTTGGATGAGGGCTTGGTGGTGGGAAATACAAGGAAGTGCTACGGTATGAACGCTTGCGCTGTAGTGGTAGAGGTTGGTCTAGATCTCTTCCACTTGGTATATCGGTATCTTGGTCAGGAATACTTGGGAACGTGGTGGAGGTGGAGTCAGCTGGGAGAGGACTGGTGAAAGGGTCGTCCTCTGCAGATGTTTCCAGTGGCAACTGTGGCCCGCCCACATAGGAATCATCCATCCGCTCCCTCTTTCTGCGAGGTCCACTCTGCACCGAATCGTTCTGATCTTCGGACTGCGAGCCAAAAGGCGAAGAACCCTCTTCGCTTTCCGTGGGATGCCGACGAAAACGATGAATAATGTCAGGAAAATTGAGACGACTACTGGCCGGCGACAATCCACCAGAAGGATTGCGGTGGTGATACGGCGAGGGTGTAGCATTACCATTGCCAGAATCGAAGAAAGTAGGAATAGATTGTCGCCACCCTCGAGCTTTCCCTTCGCCACGCATTGAGTCGTCATGAGAGTCGTGAGTATTTGTAGCAGGGGGGCCAAAAGATACGCGACCATCCGAAGAACGAGCTCGACTGAGAGATGTACCCGGTGATGAATCAGATGGAGGACCAGATATTTGCCTCGAGGTGGACTTGAGGGGGGGCTGAGGCGGAGGCGTTTCGAGTGAAGACGACGCAGCTAGCGATTCTGCCAGTGGTAGAGGGGTAGATGAAGCGACACCTTTCTTAAACTTGACGTACTCTTCCACGATGAGGGCGGACACGTGCCATTGTGATCGCCGTTTCCCCCGTCGGTCAACTAGGTGTTTCAACCATGACATGGGTTCAGCGCTATCAAGCCATGCCTGCGCCTCCGTTCCCAATCCGGCATGCCAACGGGCAATTTGAGTAAGACCGACGGGTTCCCCATTAGCTATCGAGGCGCATAGGATGTTGTATCGTCGTCCCAGTTGTTCACTAACAATTGCTGCCTTTCGAACTGTGGGGGCTGACGTCTCAGCTCTGACTCTCGAAATCCTGTCTGAAATCATGCAACATGAGAATGCGTTATTCATAAAATTCATGTGCCACACCTGTGAACAGTGCCTCTTGCTTCTCGACAACTGCCTTACTAGTAGGCACCGTTCTTTCTTTCCCTTTTCGTTTACCTCTCGAGATCGACCAGCGTCTGTCCAATTTCTCATCCTCGGATTGAGAACCAGTCCAATCCAAGGTCGCTCCACCGTTGGAGGAGAGCGGGACGGGATGAGAGGGTGCTGACCGAGTCGACGGGCTAAAGTCGACCTCGGACGGTAAGTCAGCCATCTGCAAGTACTGAGGAGATGAATGTGGAGCAGGTGAGGCTGTGGAGGTAGAGGCGTATGGTGAGCTCATGCCGATAGGAATGTCGGTCGACGTTGGCACTTCATCGGATACGGGATGCAGTTGTTGTGAGATGCGTTCACGTCTCCGCGACTGGAAGTGTAGAGCACGCTGGACATCTTGCAGTATCCTTGGATCTGGATGAGTTCAAGTCATTGAGGGAACACCTGCGCTGCACTGCATTTACTTACCCTCATGAGCTATGGTAACCCCGCTCGCGAATTTAGAGGCATCAAAAAGGATGTGAAGGAGTACTCACACAGATTGTATTCATCCGAGAAGGCGCTCGGCTCAAAGTCAGACATGAGTGGATTAGCTTTCGCTGGAGAGAGTGGGGAACTCTGGCTTGGGGCAGGGCCATTCCTCTTGCGAGATCCATGGTGCCGTGCAAGAGTGTTCCTGGACATTCTGCCGCCAGACGCAATGGGATCGAGACCCAAGGAGCGGACGCGTCGCCTGATTTCAGTCAGATTCACGGCAGCACTGTTGTCTGACCTCGACTGCATCATGAGTTGTGCGGGTGAAGTAAAGCTGAGAGAAGACGACCTCGAGGAATCGCCATGTGTACGTGTGGTGAGGAAACGGTCGGGAAAGTGGATACGGAAAGGCTGTACTTGAGACGGTACTGGTGATGTCGATGACGCTTGATTAGGTTCGGAGAAAGACGAGTCTGCCATCCAGGATGGGTTAGGCAGAAGGACAAGAAAGGATAGCCACTACCGTATGTATGTACTGTACAACTACTTGAATGATCATTTCATTAACGGCATTCTCACGACCAACAATCCTTCTGACTACATTCAGGGTGGCTATGGCTGTCGTGCGATCGATCTGACACGGGTATGCGCACTGTTCCCACTCGGAACGAAGAAGAGTCCTTCGGCTGAGTGAGTGCCGTCAAAGGCTTCAACGGACACCGCAGGGCGCGAAAAGGATTCAGAAACTCGCTCCTCCTTGTGTTCAAGCAATGGAATCAGAGGTGACAGGTTCCCCCGCCGCTGGTCCTTCTCCTCTGATGGTAGCAAGAAAACTATTAAATGACCAGATGATCACCGCGCCATTCTATTTTTTCTGTGAACAACTCACATTCGTCCAGAAGGAGGTCCAGATCTGATCGACATTGTGGGAGGACAGCACCGGTTATCACCCTCATGGCTCCTATGTAAGGTTCATTGACATCGTTTGCTTGGGCCATCGAACACATACATGGCAGGCAGTTAAGAGACGCCAGCGTCCATTGCTGAGGTCGTTCACGCTGTGCGCGATGTTCTTGGCCCTGTCGGAATGTGGCACGTTTGGGAGGATTGTCAAGAACTCGTCCTATAGTACGTTGTTTCCGGGTCAGTCGAATGTCAATTCCTGGCAAATCGCCATTCACAAGGAGCCACCTACCAACACCCAGCCTCGCCGTCTTTGCCGTGGAGGTCCGCCACTCACTGTCTTGTAATGTGATACAGTCCTGCATACTCGACCCACAGCGACGTCGTGGCTGTCTGACACCGTGTCGATCGTCAATACAAAAGTCCCCATGTTGAACAAGGGCCACTTGTGTATCAAGTACGACAGCGCTGAGCTCAGAAAAACGGGTCTGACGTGAACCCCGAAGGTAGGGGCTACGAGGATGCATACTGAAGTTGGTTGATACCGTGCTGTATAACGCACCAGGCCCTCTTTATAGCCTTTCGGAGTGACGTGTCTTAATGAGAGTGTGAGCAGAGACCATTGTCAAGGCAAGTCGCAAAAGGCGGAACAAAATATAAGAATACGCCTGCCACCTGTCACGCATACAACAGACGTATGGGACGTGTCATTTGCGCCGGGGTGTCCACCGGAAGCCAGTTCACTCCGCGCGTCGGTGAATGATTACCCTTGTTGATAAAAGGATATCGGCAACGTAGACAGATGAAAGACTACAGATGACCGGGGACTTCTATTTGTGGAACAGTTAAAGCATCAAGTTAATTATCGGGGCATCGGTCGACCAGGCTGCGCTCTCCGTTTTAGAATCACACGCCCGAGCATTACAGCGGTGAAGGCTGACAATGAATACCTAGTGGTATGAGATCAGATACGGACATAGGGAAACTACATTGGCATACCAGGTAACCACATACGACAGATGTGCATTCCGCACATCGACCGTAGCTGAACGTCCAATAGGTAGTCCTTTACTGAGATGTGCGGCGGCATCACCAGCATGGCCCTCTACAGATCATAGATTCGAGATCGTCCTTCCAAGCGAGCGGTAGTAAGACTACGCACCGAATATTTGTTCGATAAAGACAGGTTGGACGCTGGCAGCTTCTCCTCCTGCTGATTCGGCCATCGAGTCAATATCTGCCCAGTACCACTTGCCCTCTGTGGGCTGATTATCTGGAGTAAAGGAGTTTCGCTCGTGCGATGTTCGGAGCATGCCTAGAATCTGGACTTCGTCTTCCTCGCTTCGAGCATAGTTGTTGGCAAAATCCTTGCTAATGAAGCCACGGTCGACCAAGACAGTGGAACCATCGGTCCTCACCAAAGGAGTGATGACGTGGTAGCCATGGGTGCCCTCACGAACACGGGGGCCCAGAAGCATTGCGTGCGCATGGTCCCAACGACCTTGGAGTAGAACCCGGCGGAAAGAAAACTCTGGTATCACGGAGACACTTGGAATGGCTTTAGGGTTCCGCTATTCTAGAGGAGACGCGCTCGCACTTTATTCGTTTCGGAAGTAAGATGGCATCTCGCTGCAGCTTTTCTTCCAACTCGTCGATCAGATTGATCTTCCATTTGAGGCGTTGTAGTTGCCAGGTCCCCAAGGCGAACGTAAAGATGGGAATAAAACCCAAAAGTAAGATGGTCGGGTTGGACCAAGATGATTTCTTTGCAGTGTAATTAGATGTCGCAGGCCCCGATGCCTCGCCGGTATGTAGGAGTCCTGGTCCTGGTATTTTGCGAGGCTGGGCCGACCTGAACGTCGCCAGCACACGACTTGAGAGCTTGCTACGAGACAGTGAGAACATGCTAGTCTACTAGTAAGGTCTTGGAAGAAACGGTAAGCATAAAGTTTCGAATTCTCACGAGCTATTATAGCTGATGACAACACAAACCTCTACTTACTGCGCCTTCATAGGATTCAAGTGCACTCCCAGCATCTGACAGGAACTCATCCGGGAAACATGCAAGTTCATCCTGAAGACATATCCATCTCAGACTAGCTGATCTAGTCGCTCCAGGTCTTACCGAAAACGTCCCGGTTTCGACATTGATGGCGGCGACGAAGTACATTATCCCACCCGCCCAGTTGATAAAGACAAGGCCGAGCAAGAACTAGTAATTAACATAAAAAAGGCCACCAGTCCAGATGAGACTGCTCCAAAACAGAAACACGTCCGGAGTATGTTTATGGCTCCTTTACTCCCCCATTTTGCAGTCTGACGTAGGCAGAATGCATCGTTTACACCTGGGATTATCATAGTTCAATATCATTTTGGAGTGGCCTACGTGTCCAGCCTATCTTGTCAGATGAAGTTCAAACATTCAAGGCCCTTATCACTGTCCACAAAGTCCTACAGGAGGGTCACCCCAACGTGCGTGTTCGACTCAACACACCGACGTTCGTCGCCACTCATTTTCCCTAAATGTAGACCATTAAGGAGGCTCATGGGCAGACTGGATGGCTTGAGACTTGTGCTCGTACCGTTGCTACCGATGGCGCGCGAGGTTAGTCCGGCTATGTGTCCTGCATTCGATTCTCATTCGTTACTAGGATATGGATCCTTAATTCGAACATACGTCCAGTTCATTCTGGCAAAACTTCGTTTTCATCGTCTTCGCCCGGAATTTAATGGCCTGTTCGAGTATGAGGAGTATATCTCTCTCAAGGGTATCGACGATCCCAATGAAGGGTAAGAAGATGAACTGATTCACTCCTACATGGCTTAATGAACCGTAGATACGAGACTATTACTGATCTCATGGGCCTGCAAGATCAGATCGAGTCCTTTCAAAGGATGGTTTTCGCCCACTTCAGGCATTCAGCTAACAACGAATGTCGAATTTCTTCTTTGGTACCACTTGTCAAGGAAAGTTGGGGAATATACAGGTTTATAACGAGTATGTTGCGGGCCTTGTACCGGCGTAAGGTTTTCGTCGCTGTCCAAAGCAGTCCGTTCATTCCCTTCAACAGGAACGAATGACCATGAGGCATTGGAGCCGCTACGCGAACGTTTCAACGCACAGCACTATAATTTACGCAAGTTTTACTACGAGTGTTCCAATCTGAAGTATTTGACTGGTCTTATTAATGTGCCAAAGCTTGGTCAGGTCAGCACCCATCCTTTGTGACTTTTCATCATTAATCATGGTGAAATATTAGGAACCCCCCAATCTTTTTGACTCCGGCAATGCTCCGGATCTCCCAGCGCGACCAAAATCTACTGCGACGCCGGCTCCACCCCCGGCACCATCCCCAGATGCCGCGGCTGTCAACGAGCAAGCGCGGATGCTCAAGGAGTACGAAGATCAACAGGCTGCTTTACGCGCGCAACGAGAGGCCGAGGAACGGGCTAGGCTAGAACGCGAAGCGCAACAGCAACACGAGTTCGAGGAGCGCCAGCGCGAACAGGCAGAACGCGAACGCCTGGCACAAGAACAACTCTTGCAACAACAGATGTTGCAATATAACAATCAAGCCGTCCAGCAAGCGAGTGAGTATCAAAGAGAATTGCTGGCCATGAGAGGTCAATATGAGAGGGACCAACTCTTGCTTGAACAATACGACCACGTGGGTTTTGTTCTCTTTCTGGTTTCACCGTTGTTGACGTCTCGAACGAAGCGAGTCAAAGCGTTGGAGGGAGAACTAGCCGCGAGCGCGGCGAATATTAATGCGCAGATGGTCTCAAAAGACGAGTTGATCAAGCAGCTACAGGACCAGGTGACACTCTGGCGGAACAAATATGAAGCACTGGCCAAGCTTTACAGCCAGTTGAGAACGGAACACCTGGATATGCTCGCAAAGTTCAAGCAGATGCAACTCAAAGCAAACTCTGCGCAGGAAGCAGTCGATCGCATGGAGCGTATGGAGCGAGATTTGAAGGCAAAGAATTTGGAACTTGCGGACATGATTCGTGAGCGCGACCGGGCTCGCTTCGACGTTGACCGCCAAAAGTCATCACACAAGGATGAGCTCGAGCGCTTGCGTCGAGAGCTCAATTTCGCCAATGAACGAGCAGAGGATGCCACACGGTCGAAGAGTTCCGAAGTGTCTAGTGTTCTCACCAAGTACAACCGCCAACTGAACGAACTGGAAGACTCTCTAAGGGTAATCTTCTCCCTGATGATCCCGCGAAATATTGATGAATTGGCAGGCGAAACAACTTCAAATCGATGATTTGTTGGTCAAACTCAATAATGCGAGCGGTGATCTGGAACGCTTGCGCGAAGAGAAGGATCAAGAGATAATGATTCTTCAAGAGGGTATGGATAGTACTATTCAGCAGTTATCGGAAGCACAGCAGGTAATTTAATTTGTGAATTCCACGCCATGGGGTCTGACCTCTTGTCCAAGAACCAAGGTCTTTCGGAGGAGGCGACCAATGCTCAGATCGACACCCTCATCTTGGACAACCGTAAGAAGCTGAATGACATTATCGGTGCGTCCATAGAACATTGCCTGACGGTCGTGTATCTCACTTCCACATGTAGACTCGATTTTGCAAGCATGCGTACACAAGGTTGATGACGCAATCTACGAGCTCGAGTCTCCTACTCAGGCTGGCAATATCAACTCGACACCGGAGTATACCTTGTCTATGATCGAAAAGGCCGTCAATAATGCTACAGACTTCGCCACTGTTTTCAATCTTCACCTCGGAGGCGACGTGGGCGGTGATTACGTTGACGTGATCAAGGGTGCCAACGAGTTCGCCCAGGTGCTGTCTGACGTTCTGATCAACTGCAAGGGAGTCACCCGACTCGCCAATGACGATGATGCTTCCGACAAAATCGTTGCCGTCGCCAGAGCGACCGGGGACGTTGGATTGCGGTTCTTCCTCAACTTACAGTCGTACAAGCTTGACTTGCTCCAGCCCGCCCAGCGCAAGGATGTTGCCATGCGCAATAACCACGAAGCCAGGACGGCACTCACTCGCTTGTCTGAGATCATTGACACGCTGGTTCCGAAGGGCTCCAAAGGCGGGCTCGCGAAGGCCAATGGCGATATTGGAGACATTGTTGAACAGGAGATGCTCAACGCAGCGCAGGCCATCGAGGCTGCTACCCAAAGGCTGCAAGAACTCATGTCTCGCCCGCGCGACTCGTCACGGTTTAGCGCCGTGGACCTCCAAGTCCACGATTCAATTCTTTCAGCAGCGATGGCCATCACAAGTGCCATTGCCCGCCTCATCCAGGCTGCGACGGAGTCCCAACAGGAGATCGTTGCCCAAGGAAAAGGATCAAGCACAGTGCAGCAGTTCTACAAGCGCAACAATAGGTGGACAGAGGGCCTCATCTCCGCTGCAAAATCGGTCGCGTTTGCCACAAATCTACTCATCGAGAGTGCTGATGGTGTACTCTCTGGGACGCACTCACTCGAGCAACTCATCGTTGCCTCGAATGAGGTAGCTGCGGCGACGGCCCAGCTCGTTGCCGCTTCTCGTGTCAAGGCGTACCTCATGTCCAAGACCCAGGAGCGATTGGAGCTCGCTGCGAAAGCCGTCACCGAGGCTTGCAAAGCGCTCGTCAAGCAGGTCAAAACCATTTCTGCGAAACAAGTGCAGGAAGAAGAAGTGGACTATAAGAATATGGCCGTTTTGGAGTTCAAGCGGCGTGAGATGGAGCAGCAGGTTGAGATTCTGAAGTTGGAAAAGGAGCTTGGCGCTGCGAGACATCGACTCGGCGCGATGCGGCGCGCTGGGTACCATACGGAAGAGACGGACTAAGAGTCTATTAACATACGTTGCCTCTCCCGTTCTTGTTTTTGTTTCTCCACCGATTATCTACATGTAATATCACCTCTGCGTGGGGCTACTAGATTAACAGGATTGGATCTTATTCCTGTGTGAGCACCTTAATACGAATGGTGCAGAAGGATCAGCTCCTTAGATACAGACGGGGCAAACCGAGTAAACATCCGTCTTCATCCTAATTCCGCCCAAACGTCCTGCTCATCTCGCTCATAGATAGCTTGAGCAGCACGTGGCATATCTGACATCCTTCCCGGGTGTGTATCCTCTTGCGTGTCGAATAAAACTGGATCCCCAACAAGCGGCTGGCCAAGCTCGGGGTCTTCGTCTTCATCTTCAAGGTCGAGGTCGAGATTACGATACCCCGCACGACGAATCGAGGATATATCAATGGGTTTTGGTCGCGAAAATATCGATTGGCCAGACCTGATAACCTGTCAATCCATGGTAACGCGTCGGAAGAACGAGACGTACTGTCTCATAACTGCAGCCAAGCGGCCAAACTGCAACACATTACGAGCAATTAGCAACAAGGTATCGAGCAGCTCTTCCTCCTTGCTCGTAGCACCACAGCCGGCAAACGCAATAACCAAGAGTGTAATCGCACAAAACAATGTGAGGATGAGATCGAATATGTTGTAGGGTGATTTCCAGAATTGCTGGGCTCAGGGTTAGCCTCCCCGATGTCGACTGTTGGAAAAACTCACTCTTCCAAAGGCGACGAAACGAACACCGACTTCAAGAATCATTGAAGTGTTGATAATAATTTCGAGTACGTAGAACGCAATTCCTGGACAACCGTCTGACAAACTAAGCGCGACGGTTGTAACCGAGAGTGCGGCCATCACGAGATAGAGAATAATGTATGTCCGCGAATGTACAAAGCGGTTGGCGATGCCGCGCGTTATTTCTTTGCGGGTGAGTGCGTATATCGAGCTCTGATGCGGCTGAGGTCTGTGGCCACAAGGCATGTCAATGGGGGTTTGGATGATACGAAACAGACACGCACGTCTGCTCTGAGGGTAACGTACCCGCAGCATCGGGGTGAGTGTTGGGTGTCTCAGACATGGCTGAGTGAGCTGGTAAACGTGTGTCATGGTGAGCGCGGGAGCACTAGGGCTCCGTGGGCTCCGGAGATCGTATCAACCAAACAAGCGCAAATATAACACAGGGGTTTTCCACCGCCCACACTAGTTCAGTGAAACTTCTGGATCAAATGTCATTCTCCGATGACAATGTCCAATCTTCAGACCGTATCGAACACAAGAGCAGTTGTAAGCAGCACGACAAGTACCGGTACGAGGTCTGGGAGGACTGTCGGAGTTTGAAATATGTGGGATGACTCATCGAGTTCTCCATCTATCAACGTCGTCCTTGACCACAACCATACACCTCTTTGATTTTCATCGTCCCCACACAATTTAGTCAAGATGGGTGGCGGAGACTTGAATATGAAGAAATCCTGGCACCCGCTCCTGCTGAAGAACCAGGAGCGGGTCTGGTTGGAGGAAAAGAAAGCTGTATGTATTCCTCAGCCTTATTACTTATCGTCCGGCTAACACACGTCTCTCAGCTCGAGGAGAAGAAGAAGCTTGACCAGCTCCGCAAGGAGAAGGAGGAAGAACGTCAGCTACAGGAGCTTCAACGTCTCCAGGAGGAGCAAACAGGAAAGAAAAGGACCGAGAAACTGGAGTGGATGTATACAACCCCAGCTACGGGTAGTAGCCAGAACCCTAATGATTTGGAGGACTATCTTCTTGGAAAGAAGCGAGTGGACAAGATCCTGACTGCGGATGACAACGCCAAAGTACGCCCTATCTCTGTTTGTTGGCATGTTTCTTCCTCTGACCGTTTGTCCAGTTGGGAGCGTCGCACAAGAATTTTATTGCTATCCAAAATGCCAATACTGCACGAGATGTTGCGTCAAAGATCCGCGAGGACCCCTTACTTGCCATGAAACAACAGGAGCAGGCAGCCTACCAGGCATTGATGTCTAATCCCCTTCGCCTTCGTGAATTACAGGAACGTAATGGCATCAAGCCGAAGAAGAGTAAGGAGAAGGAGAAGAAGCGGCATAAAAAGGAAAAGAAAGACAAGGAGAGGACAAGGGATAACGAATATCGTGCACGAGGACGGATGCCCTCGCGGAGCTCGAGTCCCATAGACGATCACCGGAGGCGTCGCTCCCCTTCATATGACCCTTACAACCGTGATTATGCAAGGCGCTCACCCAGTCCCTATACCCGTCGTTCTCGGTCGCCCATCCGTTCTCATCGCGGTAGTCGTAGGGAGGAGTACAGTCCCCGAAGAAGCCAAGGTCGTAGTCCCGAGGCTTATCATCGGCGGCAAGACGACCGCATTCGTACGTGGCCCCGCTCCGATGAGTCCGATGACAATAGGCGGTCAAGAGGTGAGGAACGTGGGAGCCGATACATTGATGACATGAAGAAGCGCCGAGGTAGTCCTACACCTGTCAAGGACAGCGCAAAACGTTTCCGGCTCTCATCCCCTCCATCTCGTCCTCGCCTGGCAGATTCTACTTCGAAGCCTTCAGATGATGGCAATGACCGTTCTACACGGCTTGCTGCTATGCAATCCAATGCATCCACTATGGAGGCTGACCGACAGAAACGTTTGTTGGATCTCTTAGCAAAGGAAAAGGCAGAATTGGAAGCCGAAAATGAAGCAAGGTCGAAATCGAGAGGTATGGGAAGCTTCCTGAACCAGGAGCAGAAGAGAGTATTTGGAGGTGAGGGAGGACTAGAAGATCGGATTCGAAGGGGGCGTGGTGGCCTCGTCGTTGATGCGGACTGAGTACGTATTACGGTATTGTCCTTCCATCCACTTTCGTGTGTGTACTTTATTACATGTGTTTCAGTTGTAATTGACATACCCTGACCGCTGAAAATCTTCGATTTCTCCCTAACTGATCCGGTTACCGCCATCTCCGATGCCAACTATCAGCAAGTTCCCCAGGGGTAGGAACGTTTGTGATGTGGTGGCGGGTGAAGCCTTGCGCCGGGACAATATGAAGGTGGGGCGTGACAGGGAATCGAATTCAAGGCCATGGAAATCAGGGTCTTCAGAGGCCCGTCGCCGTTATGGTACTGTGGAATTCGTCCAGCTTCGTTTCTTGGGAAGAACCTATCACGTTACGGATGAAATTTACCATGCGACGGGTGACATACCTGAGCAGCAAACCATTCTCGCAAGCGGTGCTGGTTCTTGCAGGGTATGAGGGTCCGCCGAAAGGTTGTCCCATCGCCAGAACTGATCGAACGAAGGCTGGCGTTCAGACTGTCCCTTTTTCCGAGCGACCTTTGGGTAAAAAGAATGGTTCTGAACACCAGACGTTTCCTTGTAAGTCGCAGCTTGGTCTATTGGAATATTGAATATACCTGGAATCCTTTGGCGGTCCGCCGGCGGTACCGTCAGTTCGGAAGCAAAACGAACGTGGTGTTGCTCAGCCGACCGAGAAGCCATCGAAGCCACCGAGTGTCGAGGTAGAGGAAAGAAATAGTGACCCCAAGGACCTTTTTCAATTGGATTACCGAATAGCCAGATCGATGTAAAACAGATCGTGTGGCAGACAGAATGAAAACGCATCAAACACAAGAAAGTCAATTATGACGGACGGAGATATACACGTTATGACGACAGACAAACCGAGCCCAGGATCTACTAGGCAATGGAGCCTGATGGAAGTATATTACATGGACAGCTCCTATGGTAACCGGAGGGGTGTCGTAGCTTCAGCACGCCGCACTGCGCTTGCCACGAAGGTGACGCCGGACGATGAAGGCAAAGTCCTATGTGTCACAATGAGTCATGGTGGTCGTACGGACAGGGGGAAGCCCGTACAATAACCAAGTGGACGCATCCAAGGTGCATGTAGGCGCCGTCTCCACCACTCATTTGAGAAACGACGGTACGCAAGCCGGTCATGCAATCATCTTCGAGGATCGTTGTCTATGTCTCTGTCAATTGGACAAATGAAATAAATTGTCCCATTGAATCTGACCAGAGAAAGTGGGCCGGGAATTGAGTCAGTGCGAGCTAGGAGCATCTCAGCTTCGAAATCAGTGTCCCCGGCAGACTCCTTTGGCCGTGCGATGAGATCAGGATCCCCTTTATCATGAAGGAGGTTCCGCACCAACATGTCCGAGGAGCCAGACGACAACCGGGTATGGGTTGAAGTGTAAGGATGGTACCTTCGGCGACGCAAAGACTGATAGCTCGGGAGCCTCATATACGGTAACTTCGGAACGTCATTCTCGGGAGAGCATAACTGTTCGTAAGGAATGGACATTTAGTGCGGGAGCGAAAGGGAGGAAGATGTGGGGTCGGAGAGGTTGAGGGAAGAAAAGGGGATGGATCGAACGACTACCCAAGAGCCAGTTTTAAGTCTCTCTGCACGCTTCAGATGCATGCAAAGCGTATTTTGCCAATTTAAAAGGCCGCGTTGTGTCGGAAGCTTGGTAGGATCTCCGCTGTCTGGTTTTGGTTGAGAGACTGCTTGTCTGTCGAAGGTGTGGGTGAAGTTCAAGGTAGTGAATTCTTGGACCCCATCACCAGACATTGCTGCTCACGTTTGATTGGCTCCAAAGGCAAGGGTGCAACAACTGTTTGATTCCATTCACCATTATGGAATCCCTTCTGTGACGACCCGGGACGGAAATGAGGATTCAGGGTATGAAGAGAAAATTTTGTCACCGCAAGGTTACTATCCACTGGCATCCCAGACGACGAAATTGGCAAGTTTGTTTTTCTGAGCGCAAGGGTGCTCGAGCTTCGATTCATATGCCAGGTACCGCCTTGTCTCTCGTTTTAGATGACCCATATAGCCGTAAACAGGTCTGACCTTTCATTGCTTCCTCCTGTCTGTTTTCTGATCGTGATCTCTGCTCATCGGTCTTAGAGCAAACAGATTGGATAGGTCATGTGATCTAGTAGCACTGCCACAGAGAAATCATATCTTTGTCGTACATTCGGAGCTAGTGGCTTTTACACCTATACCAGAAAAAATAGGTGGTTAAATATCGTCTCGAGAAGGAGGATCGTAGAATTTGTTGCAAAGATTCACCGCTCATTCGCTCATGTCCAACGTGAATGTACCCACGACGTGGCGTCCTACCCTAGTCCAACCATGGCTGCAAGAAACAGGGAAGAAATGTCTACGAACAGCATAATCAAGTTCAGGATCGTGGCGGATATCCGAGAGGAATCGGTTGTGCTTCACCCCTCGTTTGCAGGCTTTTGGTAGCCCGGCAGGCGATGTGAGAAGGGAAGCCAAGAATGACTCACGGTACTCAAGTACTCACCTACGAGGGGGGGGTACCATTACGCTGACATTGTAGTGCGTTTCATTTTCTGGGAATATTAGCCGTAGCTAACTGTGAGTTCGGTTGTGTTTTTTTCGGTACTCGACCACCGTCGAAATCCAGTGGATTGGAGGTAAAACAACTTGAAGAAGAAGCCGGTTCACACTGCCACACTCAATTCAACTTGAAGGTGACCCGAGATATACACTACTCCGACTCTGTGAGTAATGGACTGGGGTCGATGTTTGTCCCCCACGACGGTAACACCGAAATGTAATGAACGGTGCTTCAAGTTGTATTCACTCTCCGCGAATTTATGGGCGTCCTTAGAAGACTGCCCTTGCGCCCACCAAGTGTATCGCGAATATTTGCCTTCGGCTTCGACCTTCTTTCGTCATAGCCACTGCGGCCATAGCAACTCCATTGCGGCACATGTGCCCGACCCCTTACCGCTGGCACTAATGTGACATTGGGGGTGAGGGGCGTTATGGGCGGACAGAAATTGTCAACAGAGGTGTGTTCCCAAGCCATGGCTCACAGTTAAAATTTTACGTCACTGGGATACCAGTTCTCCGCCAGATAAGTCCACGACCGGGTTGACCGAGCTTTCCGAATACCCGGGTTAGCGCATCACACGACGAATAATGATACTTCACTCGCAGGTTGGGCAACGCCGTACTGTGCTACAAGCCAGTTTTTCACGGAGCGGAGAAAGAGGTATCCCAAAAGATAGCCACATCTGCGGGGCTGGTTTCCTGGGTTCGTCTGACCCTCGCTTATTTCCTCGTCTTCACACCCCTCATCCCCGCTTTGGGATTTCGCTAGGGGTGGCAACGTACCCCGTCAACTTTCTTGTGTTCGGATCTCATCTCGCTCTCCAGGCAGAATCCACGCAACGTTAAAGAGTACACCAGGGCTAGATCACGCCCGCCTCCTTCCACCCCACCCCGCTGATGTCACAGACCCCCAGTCGCTGGCTGCTGCCTCCAGGGACGCAGAAGTCGTAGTGTCCCTCGTGGGTCTGCTGCGAGGGACGCAGAACAGTTCGAGCGTGTACAGTGGAACGGCACGGAAAATGTCGCCAAAACCGGGGCTGGTGTGAGCGAAAAAGTCACCCATGTCAGCGCCATAGGTGCAGACCTAAACAGCGTCGTTCAATATTGGAGGAAGAAAGCCCTAGGGAAGAGCGCTGTTTTCTCTCACTGTTCGAATGCCATCGTCTTTCGTCCGAATATAGTGACTGTTCCGGGAGATGGGTTCTTAGTGAGTTTTCCCCGCATCCTACATGACAGGCTGCATGTCAAACATTCATCGAGCTTCCCTTTATGCCCGTATTTGGCGGGGGAACCACTCGCTTCCAGCCCGTGTTGTCGGTGACTTGGCCCATGCGGTCCACGCAATTGCCGAGCTTTCGGGGATGAGGGGACGGGTTGCTGGAAAGATTATCGAGGCGGGGGAGTTCGTCAGGAACCCTCTCACTTTTCCAGTCCGATTGATTCCGAACCGTAGCCCCACATACAAGGAAGTTATCGATTTGGTGTTACGATTCACACGGCAGTGGCGTCCTACTACCCCCTGCAGTATAGGAACGTCACAGGGAGCAGATAGTATATTCACTATAACTCGCGATCAGGTATGTCATCGATATTTACTTCAGTCATCACCGCTTACCTCCGAGCAGGTTCTTCAGTTGCAGAAGGACAATGTCGTGACCGATTTGAGCAAACCGACGTTTTCGGACTTAGTCGTCCGAAAAAAAAGGCTTCCCATTAACTTCTGCTCATGCAGTTTTACCTCCCTTGAACCCATGGTCTCGGGTCTAAGGGACCTCAGATATGGTATGTCATGAACCTGCCATGGCTGAGCAACACGTTGTATATAAGCTCTGTATCATGGCTGTCAAGTATCAGCCAACGCTTCGCCGCTGCGGACTTCGTGTACTACTTTGTAATCCTTCGTAAGTGCAACTGACACAATTATACCCTTCATGTGAACGGCATGTGCATTGCTGACTCGCCGATCATATATAGTGTTCGCATGCTCCCGGTTGTCTCGCTTGATCCGCAGTGTGCCAAATAGGCCCATTTAAAATGGAACCACACCTTTCAGCCATAGGTCATACTCAGTCCATATCCCGCTGTCCGACCGATATTTGTATGGCGATCTCAAGTCCCGTCAATGACGAGATTACTGTTGAGCATCGAGATGCTCCTTTTCTCATTCCTACCTTTGCTTGGACCCAGTAACTGGCAAGCCCGAGGGTGGCAAGGGGATCAATACCCTTCCCAAGAGTCCCAAAGCCAATACCAAAAAGGATACGGACAAGCCATACAGCATATACACGCTCTCTGAAAAATGGTTCATCGTGTCCATGGCATCTTTGGCAGCATTATTCAGGTAACATATATTCCGCAAAGTGGAACGCCGACTCTAAACGTGTAACGTTATCTTAGTCCGTTGACAGCCAATATACCTCCCAGCAATCCCCACTATAGCGAACGCCTTTGACAAATCAGTTGAGCTCATTAACTTGTCTGTTACAGTTTACATGGTTTTGCAAGGCGTCTGTAAGGCCTGTCACCTTCCTAGGCTAGCATACTTGTCTGTCTGATGGTCCTACCTCATTTAGCTCCTATGTTCTGGGGTTTGTTAGCGGATCGCATCGGACGACGTCCGATCTTCCTTTCATGTCTGCTGGTGCTGAGCGCTGCATGCGTTGGCCTTGCGTTGGTCCCAACTTCAGACTATTGGTTATTGATGTTACTTCGCTGCATTCAAGCAGCTGGGTCTGCGAGTACTGTTGCACTGGGTGCGTGGGATAATGCCTTTTAGAGTCACGATGACGTTGATCCAATACCAATGTACAATACTAGGTGCTGGGGTGATGTCGCGACACGTGCTGAACGCGGAAGCTTTTTTGGGTTGTTCAGTCTTGGCGCACAAGTATGTTATTCTGCAAGGACGAGGACGTAGACTGAATGATGGACTAGTTCGGACCTACATTTGGACCTGTCCTTGGAGGCGTGCTAGCACAAACCACAGGATGGCGGTGAGTCCCATTTCGGAGAGAAAGTTCACTTGCTCACTACCTCATTTTATACAGCTGGATATTTTGGTTGCTGTGCATCCTCTCTGCAGGGTGCTTCCTTGTCATGATGACGTACGTTACCGTTATTATTTGCATCTTCCATCGGCTCAATGTAAGCGACAGCTTCCTCCCGGAAACGTTACGGCGGCTCGTCGGTAATGGCAGCATAATTCCGTCGAAAGTGTATCGACCCCTTGGTCGGGGCCGGACGGCAGAAAGCGACGATAGAGTTGGGCCCTTCCCCACCGTTCTCGAATCCGCTTCGGATACCGACGTATCTGGATGTGCTGAATCTCCTGGTTTTCAACGGAATCGTATACTCGATATTTTATACCGTGACTGCCACCATCTCCACGCTTTTCCAAGAAACGTATCCTTTCCTGAACGAGACTGACACTGGACTGTGCTACTTAGCCATTGGAGGTGGCACGATCATAGGTGGTCTTGTCACAGGGAGGCTTCTTGACAGGGATTACGGGAAACTGAAGGAAAAAATCGCAAGGGATTCGGAAACGCCGATGGACCCAGAAAAATCGGAGCCTGTAGAACAGATCACAAAGGACGAAAGCTTCCCGATCGAGCAAGCTAGAATGCGAACGACTCTGTTCCACTTGATCATGTATACCGTATGCTGTGCTGGTTATGGATGGTGCCTCGAAAAACGGGTTAACCTGGCGGCACCGTTGGTGCTGCAGATGCTACGTAAGTCCAGCCCCTACGCATACGGTACGACTGAGCGCTCAGAGAGAGGTCACATCATGGCCACTTATTTCTCTAGTGGGTCTTTCAGGAATCGCGATAATGAACTCTGTCCAGACTCTCTTGATTGACTTGTTGCCTGCCCATGGTTCTTCTGTCACCGCATGTGTAAGTTGCCATTCTGTCCGAAATCAGAGAATCCTACTAAGTGTCACGCTATCGTCAGAACAATCTAGTGAGGTGCTCGTTAGGTGCCGCCACAGTGTCGGTCATCGATCTGATTCTGAATGCTCTTGGAACTGGATGGACCTACATCCTGTTCGCAGGAATATGTCTTGCTACGTCACCGATGATTTGGTTGGCGGTGTGGATTGGACCTCGATGCCGGGCCAAGCGTCGTACAAAACAAAACAATACGCTCTAGCTTCTTTTCATTTACCACGTTTCGACACGACAAGTACATCCACTTTGTAGCACACACACGCAAGATATTGTGCAGAAATAAGCCACCTAGAGGACGTTGGGGGTTATTCGCGAGAATGAACGAGTCAGATGGAAATCTGTACATACGGTGTGCTATGAGGAGTGGGTAGCAATGCGTTCTCCAATAGCTTCGAGATCTTTACTTCCCTCCAGAAGTATTCGGGTGCTGTCTGCGATATCCTTTCGCATGAACTCTATTTCCTCATCAGAAGGTAGTGTGCTGATAAAATCAGAACGTCTCAGATCCTCGATGATGCGACGCGGCTTGTCACCCCGAATGAAATCGTCCTTTAGACAACGAATGAGGCGATTTTTGAGAGCAGGCGCGTATGTGTGGGAAGCACGGATAAGCTGCTCGAGTCTCTGGCATGTGGAGGCGCGGTTCTCGATGGCAACCTGAAAGCGTTCAATGATAAGAACATTGGTATAGTCGAGTGTGGCAGCGGTGGGCGTCGTCTTTTCTCCTCGTTTTGGACCTGAGCTGGAACTGGAACTTGGCTCTCCCTGTGAGCCTGACAAAGAGGGATCAGGATCGAGGAATGTGGCTTCACGAATTAATCGTGCAAAGTGGTCCTTGCTAGCGAGAGACCTCCGCTTCTGTTTTCGTGGTGTCCGGTTCTTTACCATCGCTGTGGAAAATGGGTAACAAATTGTTGAGATAATGCTTCTCAGGACATACCATCAAAATGCTGATGAAGTCTCAATTGTGAGCAGTCTACCTTGTGGCACGGCCTGAGGAGAAATGCATTCTATAGATGCCGTACGGTGGCCATTTTATCGCACTCACCTTTACAATTTGCGCAGAAAAGATGGCTTGGAAATATTGTGGAATAATGTTCCCCAAGACACGAAAAAATATGATTCCTGGTGTGAAAAACACTGAACCTTTTACCTTTGTATGTCCGGTCTGTCGGTGACGACATGACATACCAGGTCTAGTGAGAGTACAATAATATACTGGTTTGTGTTGCGGGGACTGGGGTGGGGGGTCCCTTGCGTGGCTGATGGCACGCGTTGAATGTCGACAAGGTTGAGAGTAGAAGAGAGTGCATTGGCGTCCCAAGCGGGTGACTTAGTGAAGGGTGAGCAGTGTGACCACGTGATCCCTCCTCACTCGTAATAGTCAGCCAGTTTCTCTACATACACAGTTACTGCCAGGTTTGTCAAGCTCCGCTTCATGCAATCTTTTCGGTGTCCGTAGTCTCACCCTTGGAGGTCCTGACACACCAGCGTCCGTGTTTGTAAGGCCGTCGCCTTGCTGAGTGACAGCTCTGTCATTCGTACAGCTATGCTTTTTCGATGGCATATTTCAAGAGTCTCTTTCCCCCTGAGACCGCTTCGCACTCCCGCAGCGCGTATTCGACCGCCCTTTGTTACGCGTCGCACTTTCACAGGTACCTCCAAGACCCAGCTTCCCCAAACCTTTAGACTACACACTCATCCTTGGACATGGCGGACACTCTGGCTTGCGCCTATCGTTGGCGGGGTGCTTGTCTACCTCTCTCCGGGCCCTCGACTACACTTACCTTCCATCTTCTCTTCCCCTACCCTGATCCCCTGTCCAGAAACTGGGAATTATCCCCGCCGATTCTATGACGAGGACATGATCGGCTCACCGGCAGAACCTCAACGCTCACTTCGTCTTCGGATAATTGGAGTTTTGCAGGACTACATCTGGGAACCCATTTTAACGGCCCAACGGTTCATATACCTGTTCTATCTCTTTGTACCTATCATCATCACTATGCCGATGTTGCTGATCGGGACGCCGGACAAACAGCTACAGGGCGATCGATGGGGCGCTGTTTGGTGGTATGATTTACTTGTGAAAAGAATGCAAACCGCCGGTCCAACATTCATCAAGGTAATTTGCATTTGCTAATTTGAATGCTCTGTCAATAACCACCTCTAGCTCGCTCAATGGGCCGCGTCTCGCGCTGATCTTTTCCCGTCCTTGCTCTGTGATAGATTAGGAACAACACATTCGAAAGTGACACCTCATTCATTAGCTTACACGAAACAAGTTGTAGAAGGAGTCTTCCAAAGACCATTCGAGGATGTATTCGAAGCATTCGACGAAAATCCAATTGGGACAGGTGCCATCGCACAGGTAAGCGTGAAGAAGCAAGCGTCTCTTCTGACCAAAGTTTTCACCCTTCTTGAAGGTGTACAAGGCTATTCTCAAACAAGATCTTCTACCACCGTCCTATCTCGGACCTAAGCGTCATTCCAAGATTACCACCGGTGCTCTTGCTCCGGTCATACTTCAGGACCCTCCACCATCAATTCCCACTGCGTCGGTCGCCGTGAAAGTCCTCCACCCTAGAGTCAGCAAAGTGATCGCACGTGACCTTGCAATCATGTCTTTCTTTGCCAACGTTATCACTTTTTTCCCTGGAATGCGGTGGATATCTCTCCCAGAAGAGGTCGTCGTGTTCGGTGAAATGATGCACCAACAACTTGATCTTCGTAACGAGGCCGAAAATCTTCTCACCTTCGAGCACAACTTCGCGTCGCGCAATGTACCAATAACGTTTCCCCGTCCCCTCAGAGTCTTCACTACCTCCGGTATTTTGGTGGAGGAGTTCGAACACGCCGTACCACTGGAAGCTTTTTTAAAGAATGGAGGGGGTCCCTTCGATGCACAGGTTGCTACTATAGGTCTCGATGCATTTCTAGTGCGTAGAAACCATTAGTAGTTGTGTTACAATACTGATGAGTTCCCCAGAACATGCTTCTTCTAGATAACTTTGTTCACTCCGACCTTCACCCAGGCAACATCATGGTCAAGTTTACACAACCCCTTGCTACTCGAGATTTCCTACGCCATATGTTCAATGCTCTTGTTTTGGGGGTCAACGAGGGCCACATGGTTGTCCAGCCTCCGGTTGAGTCAGATTCAATCGTATCGCGGTTGAAGTACCTCGGCAACTCACCTGAGGAGTGGCGCGACGAACTACAGCGCATTTCGAACCAAGGGTACATCCCAGAAGTTGTATTCATCGACGCGGGGTTGATCACGATGCTCAACTCTGTGAATCGCAAAAACTTCCTTGACCTTTTCCATGCTGTTGCACAATTCGATGGCTATCGTACCGGCCAACTCATGGTGGAGCGCTGTCGGACCCCTGAGTTGGCCATTGACACCGAAACGTTTGCTTTGAAGATGCAAAATATCGTGTTGTCCGTAAAACGCAAGACGTTCTCTCTCGGTCAAATCAAGATATCGGATATCTTAACGGACGTGCTCAAAGCAGTTCGGCAACACCATGTGAAGATGGAGGGAGACTTTATTAATACGGTGATTTCCATCCTGTTGCTTGAAGGGATCGGACGCCAGTTGGACCCAAGTCTTGATCTGTTCAAGAGCGCATTACCTATCTTAAGGCAGCTCGGGAGGCAAATGACGAGTCAGGAACCCATGACCCAGATACCGTCGGGCAATTTCGGGGCGTTATTGAAGGTAAGTCCTGTTTGCCAGCGTATCTGACCACTGTTGAACATACATTTTTGCAGCTCTGGATGTGGGTTGAGGCGAGGCAGCTGGCTTCCGCTGCTCTTGTGAATATTGACGACATGGTGAGGTATGACGTGTAAGTACGTACTTGTTGCGATGCTGAAGTGGTTCTCACTCCTCTTCAAGGTTGGTTCCAAGCATCTAGTAGTCAGCATTTGGCATAAAGGACGGTGTGAAGCATAGATTATTCCCAACTCAATGGTTCGAATACAGTAGGGTATTGTAGCATCAATTACGAAGATTTGTCGGACGTGAATGGTTTATTCGGGTAGCGTGTTGATCCGGAGTGGTACTTGTTGTATTAGACAGCGACCCTTGCCTTTGGATGTAACATTTAAGACGTCGTTGTCTCCCCGTCAAATGGCATCTGCGCTACTCACCACCAACTTGCCCGATTTCACATTAATTTCGAGAGGCAAAGTCCGCGATATCTATTCCGCGTCGTCGGAAGACCATCTCCTCTTTATTGCAACCGACAGAATATCAGTTTACGACGTCATCCTAAAGGACGTTCGTACTATCTTCCGACCACCCTCTTCCAGGCCATTGACCCGTCGCTGCTCCAGGGCATCCCAGACAAGGGGAAGGTACTGACGAGCATATCCCTGTTCTGGTTTCGAAAACTCCAGCATATAGTCCCAAACCACCTTGTCACTGTCGACATCGATAAGATGCCGGAAGAGGTGAAACAATACAGGGACCAACTCGAGGGCCGTACGATGCTCGTGAAAAAGGCTAAAGTGCTTCCCATAGAAGCCATCGTCAGAGGTTATCTCACTGGTGTGGCCTGTCCTGTGGTGTTCGTCCGTTCCTTGCGATCTCACGTACGAGGGGAATCTAGGTTCGGCATGGGCAGAGTATAAGAAATTGGGCACGATGCATGGTATTCGGTTGAGAGAGGGTATGGTCGAGTCTGAGAAATTGGACGAGCCCATTGTCACCCCCTCTACCAAGGCGGAGCAAGGTGCCCACGACGAGAACATATCTCCAGAACAAGGTGTGCTTGAGTCACACCTCTGTTTGGTGTGGGCATGTCGTACTCATTGGGACGTACCTCCGCTTTAGCTGCTCGTTTACTCGGCGAGGAATTGTACAAGCAGGTTACTGGGATTGCTTTGGACTTGTACAAGACGGCTGCGGCGTACGCCTTGTCGTGCGGTCTCATCCTCGCGGATACTAAATTCGAGTTTGGCCTCGCTTCGTCGTCGAGCGGATCGCAGGAGCTCATTCTCGTGGACGAAGTGCTTACACCTGACTCATCCCGGTACTGGCCTTTTGAGGGCTATTCGGCCGGAAAACCACAGCCGAGTTTCGACAAGCAGTACGTGCGGGATTATTTGACGGCAGCCGGCTATCGGAAGGGTTTCGAGAGTGGACCGAGCGGGAATGGGGAAGGCTGGGGTCTTAGTGAAACCGTCATTGAGGAAACTCAGAAGAAGTATAAGGCCGCTAAAGAAATGCTGGAACATTGCTCTTGAAGATATCGCAGTTTCTTTGAGCTATATTACAGGACATGTTTGAAACATATCCACGTGGAAGCTACTTATGTCCTACTGGTTTATCTGTGTGCAGTTGCCAACATATCCGTCCACGCCCGTTCGTACTGCACCGCGGGCTTTACCGCGACTCCGAGTGCACGCGCCGCAGTCAAAGCGAAGTGAGGGTTTCTCAGGAGCTCCCTGGCGAGGAAAACGACATCGCACTTCCCATCTTTGAGGTACGACTCGATTTCAGCCGGGTCCATGAGCAAGCCGACAGCACCGACATGAATATCTGGGTGTGTAGCCTTCAACTCTGCCGCGAATGGAACCTTGGTTACGGCGGCGTTAGCCGGGACATAACAAACAATCGGAGCAATGGCGTACTTGGTAGCCTTGCGACAATGGGATCTTCTGCTGGAGCCAGTTTCCGCCGGTACTTGTGTCGATAAGGTCGACCCCGAGGCTCTTGAGTTCACCGACAAAGCTTTTGCTCTGCTCGATACCCCACTGCTTCCATTCTCCGTCGTCACCCTTCTCGGGACCTTCAGCCCACTCCATTGCGCTTATCCTGACAAACAGTGGTTTGTCGGCCCAAGCTTCGCGCACTCGCCTGATAAGGCGTAATGGGAATCGCATCCGGTTCGAGAGATTCCCGCCGAGTGCATCAGTACGATTGTTTGACAGGGGGGAAAGAAATTCGTGCAAGAGGTAGCCATGGGCAGCGTGAATTTCAATGAAGTCGACTTGTTGTGCAAGTTAGCCCGAACCACACGCCAAAATTGTCTGGAAGCCATACATCCGACTTTCTTGCAGCGTTCTACGGCGTCGACGAATGCATCTTCGATGCGCTTGATTTCTTCTTCTGACATGGCCCTGGGGTGGGGATACACATCGGAAAATGGGATTTCGGAGGGGCCGTAGACTGAAGTACGAGATCAATAAAGGGGACACGCGCAATATATGTGACCCACCGTTATCCGGCCACCCATTCTCTTCCCTCCGAGCAACGTAGTCTTTTGTTCTATGGGTTCCTGCTGCGTTAACGTGAACCCACGGGGAATATGTGGATGCCTTTCGGCCGGCATGCGCGAGCTGTATCCCAATCACAGTGCCTTGTGCATGTACAAAGTTTACGATCCGTCTGAGAGGCTCTATGTGGCCATCGTCCCAGATCCCCTAAGACGGCGATGAGCTCTACCAGCTACGACGCGAGCCCTACGTACCATATCTTCAGGGGAGATACGCCCTTCAGGGACAGGTGACGTGGCTTCGACCGTAATAGCTCCCACACCGCGGGTGGCAAAGCCCTAGAGGTACGAAATGAACGGATTGACATGGGCAAAGAACCGCATGGTACGAACACCGAGATGAACGAGGTGCCAGTCGGTGGCATGCCCGTGATCGGCGCTATATTGACACATGGGAGACTGTTGAAGGAAAGTGAGTGGTCCGCCAAAGCAGACCTAGAAACACGTACCACCCAAATCCTATTCTTGAAGGTAACATTTCTGATCGTGATTGGCTGGAACAGCAAAGGGAGTTCCTTGTTTTGTGGGAAAGTTTCCTAGACGCCGACGATCACCATGCCATTTACCTATTGGAACTTACTAGTAAAATTCGACATACCGTATTGGTATATGTCGAGCCTATGGCTGGCTCGTTGAGGGGGAAGTACCCATCGACACCGGGAGCGGCTTTATTCAAGTTCAACGATGCCTGATCTATAGCGGACATTGAATCTGCGACTGGCACGTCAGGACCAATCAGACTACCTTCCTCTTGAATGGCATACAAAGGTTGCTGACCTAGCTTCAAGTTGTTGGACTTGTCAGAGGTGAACTAGTGGAAGTGATGCGATACCTGGCTGTCCCAGTCTGAAATGGGATACACGTATAGTCAATGGTCGATATTTATATGACCGTGACGGGGTTCCGATTGCAATTTTATCGGAGCCGGCGACGACGCGGGCCGATATCCATCATGGTTGGGAAAACAAGTGACCGTCCAACGGCATGGACCGGTATGCAAGGGGAAGTGCCAGGTTAGTAAACCGTTAGTAAACATGTACCCTGTTGCGTCACTTAGCCTGAGCGTGCGAGGAAACACCAACATTTCTCTATCTGTCTTCATCATGCCGGATTTCGCCAGCGCCTTTCTTCCACACCTTCGCGAGATCGAGTCCGATGCACAATTTACTTTCAGCCTACCCGTCGTTACGTCCTCCGCCGGAAGAAGGTATTACGCAAAGCTGGGCAACGTTGCTGAATCAGATCAATACATCGGAGAGGCAGAATCTCTCAGAGCAATCCATGACGCTGCACCAGGCTTGGCACCTAGAGTGTTCGCATTCGGAGTAGTCGGCGACGGTTCGAGCGGGACGTTTAGGAGACCGTACTTTCTTGCCGAATACAAGGACTTGGAATGTTTGTCAATGAAATCAGCAGAAGTCCTCGGGGAAAGACTTGCGACCGAGCTGCATGCTTTCAAGAGCAGCAGAGGCTATGGGTTCAGCGTTCCGACATACTGTGGGGCAACCAGGCAGGCGAACGGATGGTTTGAAACTTGGGTGGAGTGCTACGGCACTATGATCGGGAATCTCTTAAACAAGCTCAGAGGCACACGCGGGAGTACAGAGTTGATTACCAAGGGCGAGGAGGTGAGGTCGAGGTAGGTTGTACTTGGCACCACTTGTCCGACAGGTACTCATGGCGAAGAGTCATACCGTGGTTGCTCTGTCCTTTGCAGATAGAACCAGTCCTCCTGCACGGCGATCTTTGGGTATGTTACGTGAATAACCTCCTCCCGCAAATGTCAACTTTGAGCTGGGCAGAGTGGAAATACAGGGGTTGATCACACCAACGGACAGCCAGTCATATTCGATCCTTCGTCATATTTTGGGCACAACGAAGCTGAGTGAGTGAAATATACGTGGAACGAGATCGACCACTCTGAAACGCTAACATAGCCTTGCCATTGCTCGCATTTTCGGCGGGATACCGAGTACTTTCTTCACCAGCTACCACAAGAATATGCCAAAGAGCGAACCCGTGGAGCAGTACGATCTCCGGGGTGACCTGTATGAACTCTACCATTACCTGAACCACACAGTGCTGTTTGGTGTAAGTTAACACAGTAGCTAGTGTGAGCGTATTGACGATCGAACGTTGACGCAGGGAGGATATGCCCGTAATGCACTTGGAAAGATGAACAAACTCTTGAGCCAGTGTCCACTATAGACATTAATTAGTCATCGTGTACGCGTGGAGTTTGAATTCATGATGAGACCAACAAGCGTCAACAATGCTTACTCGTCGCGTTCGTCGACATCGGTGACCTGTTCGACTTTGTCTTCCTACCGCCATCAACCGTCGACCGCTTCTTTGCCAGACCACTTTCGAAACGTCTCGTGCGGATACATCTTAACAAAATCATACCTCGCTTCGATTGTAACGTCTGACATATCCACTATGAGCCAAGGTACCTATATCCATACCTCCATTACTGACGTTTTCTGAGATATTTCTTGGAGATGTTGATTCTTCTCAAAACACATTCTCGTATGATGACCCAAACTATGCGATGGATGACGAGGAAGATGAGTACGAGGAGATAACCCAGGAGGACTGTTGGACAGTCATTTCCAGCTTCTTCGAGCAAAAAGGTCTCGTTCGGCAACAGTTGGATTCGTTCGACGAATTCGTTCAGAACACTATGCAGGAACTGGTCGATGAAAATTCGGACCTTATACTCGATCAAGCCGATCAACACACTGGTCATGAGTCGGATATGACGCGACGCTACGAGATTAAGTTCGGGCAAATATATCTTTCGCGACCGACGGTCACAGAAGCAGATGGCTCTGTAGTCCCTGTCTTCCCTCAAGAAGCGCGTTTGCGAAACTTGACGTACTCTGCTCCGTTGTATATCGAAATGAGGAAGCGGGTGCTGCTGGGTCGTGAAGATCCAGATGGCGTTCCCGGGGACGTGGTTTGGGAGTCTGAGGGGCATGAGAACGCTGAGGATGCAACAAAGGTTTGGATCGGCAAGGTGAGTGCTTTTGCGTGTGGCCGCGCCACTAGCGGTAATCTGTGCTTACAGGTTCCCATTATGCTACGGTCCACGTTCTGTATTCTCAGAGGCCTACAAGAGCAAGATTTGTATGACCTCAACGAGTGTCCTTACGATTCTGGCGGATATTTCATCATAAACGGCTCTGAAAAGGTCCTTATCGCTCAGGAACGCATGGCGACAAATCACGTATATGTCTTTGCAAAGGCCCAACCCTCTCCAATTAACTTCCTTGCCGAAATACGGAGTGCCGTTGAGAAAGGCGGAAAAACAATCAGTCAATTCCAAGTCAAGATGTTTCATCGTAACCAAGAACGATCCGTACGTATTGCACTCTTTTGTGAACAGACTCCTGTTTACACTTATCTAGCTTGGAAATGTCATAAAAGCTACCATCCCGTATATTCGTGTCGATATTCCCATCTGGGTAGTCTTCCGCGCGCTTGGTGTAATTTCAGACCGCGATATTCTCGAGCATATTTGCTACGATATGCAAGACTCCCAAATGCTTGAGATGCTGAAGCCCTGTATCGACGAAGGTTTTGTTATTCAAGACCGTGAAGTGGCCCTAGATTTCATTGGGAATCGAGGTACCACTACCGGTCTCTCCAGAGAACGGCGTATCCGTTATGCCCAGGAGATCCTGCAGAAGGAGATGTTACCCCATGTTTCCATGGCTGAAGGCTCGGAATCAAAGAAGGCGTACTTTTTCGGTTACATGATCCATCGACTACTGCTAGCTGCTCTCGAACGTCGAGAGCTTGATGATCGTGACCATTTCGGCAAGAAACGTCTGGACTTGGCTGGTCCTCTCCTTGCCAACCTTTTCCGGATGCTTTTCAAGAAATTGACCAAGGATGTTTACCGATACCTTCAGAAGGTACGTTCAACGATGCTCTGAACTGTCCTTTACTTCAAGCATTTCTTCAGTGTGTCGAGACCCACAAAGAGTTCAACCTTTCGTTGGCTGTCAAGCACCAAACCATTACCAATGGTCTCAAGTACTCATTAGCTACTGGTAACTGGGGCGATCAGAAGAAATCCATGGCTTCGAAGGCCGGCGTCTCTCAGGTGCTTAATCGATACACATACGCCTCGACCCTCTCCCATCTTCGTCGCTGCAACACTCCTCTCGGACGGGAGGGAAAGATTGCGAAGCCTCGTCAGCTCCACAATACTCACTGGGGGATGGTTTGTCCCGCGGAAACCCCGGAAGGGCAAGCCTGTGGCCTCGTCAAGAATTTGGCGCTGATGGCTTGCATCTCTGTCGGTTCATACTCTGCTCCCGTCATCGAATTCTTGGAGGAATGGGGTCTCGAATCACTGGAAGAAAATGCACATTCGTCGACGCCCTGTACGAAGGTCTTCGTGAACGGTGTCTGGATGGGCGTGCACCGTGATCCCGCTAACCTTGTTAAGACCATCAAAAAGCTTCGCCGCAAAGACGACATTAGTCCCGAAGTCTCTGTAGTTCGCGATATTCGTGAGAGGGAACTTCGTCTCTACACAGACGCAGGTCGTGTTTGTCGACCTCTGTTTATTGTCGAAAATCAACAGCTTGCCTTGCAGAAGAAACATATCAAATGGCTTGGCCAGGGGTACCGTGATGACGATGGCGAAGAGTTCAAGTGGGAGCAACTCGTGAAGACAGGTATCATTGAGTTGTTGGACGCAGAGGAGGAAGAAACAGTAATGATTTCCATGACGCCCGAAGACTTGGAGAATTCCAGGTTACAGTCTGCGGGTATCAACCCCCACGAGAATGATGGAGATTTCGATCCCGCAGCTCGATTGAAGGCTGGAATCAATGCGCACACATGGACTCACTGTGAGATTCATCCTAGTATGATCCTCGGTGTCTGCGCCAGTATAATTCCTTTCCCCGATCACAACCAGGTGTGTATTGATTCTAGGTAGAATGGTAATGGCCTTCCTCACATTTTCGCAGTCACCACGTAACACCTATCAATCCGCTATGGGTAAACAAGCTATGGGTATCTACCTCACGAACTTCTTGGTTCGGATGGACACCATGGCGAATATCTTGTACTACCCTCAAAAACCTCTTGCTACCACGCGTTCTATGGAGTATCTCAAATTCCGTGAGCTCCCTGCCGGTCAGAATGCTATCGTTGCCATCCTCTGTTACAGCGGTTATAACCAAGAAGATTCCGTCATCATGAATCAAAGCTCCATTGATCGCGGCCTTTTCCGGAGTATATACTACCGCAGTTATATGGATCTCGAGAAGAAAAGTGGAGTCCAGCAGCTGGAAGAGTTCGAGAAGCCAACCCGCGATACTACCCTTCGCATGAAACACGGAACCTACGATAAATTAGAGGATGACGGCTTGATTGCGCCAGGAACCAACGTCAGAGGTGAGGATATCATCATCGGCAAGACCGCACCCATCCCTCCAGACAGTGAGGAGTTGGGACAGCGGACGCGGACTCACACACGACGCGACGTCTCGACCCCCTTGAAGAGTACCGAGAATGGTATCGTGGATCAAGTGCTAATCACCACGAACTCCGAGGGGCAGAAATTCGTCAAAGTTCGTGTCCGCTCTACGCGTATCCCTCAAATTGGAGACAAGTTCGCCTCTCGTCACGGTCAAAAGGGTACAATTGGTATCACGTATCGGCAGGAGGACATGCCGTTCACTGCCGAGGGTATCGTACCGGACTTGGTCATCAACCCTCACGCTATCCCCTCTCGCATGACCATCGGTCACTTGGTCGAATGTCTGTTATCCAAGGTTGCCACTCTCATTGGCAATGAGGGCGACGCTACTCCTTTCACCGACCTCACGGTCGAGTCAGTCTCCACCTTCCTTCGCCAGAAAGGCTACCATTCTCGTGGCCTCGAGGTCATGTACCATGGCCATACTGGCAAGAAACTCCAAGCTCAAATATACCTCGGTCCAACGTACTATCAGCGTCTCAAGCATATGGTGGACGATAAGATCCATTCACGTGCGAGAGGACCCGTGCAAATTCTTACGAGGCAACCTGTGGAGGGTCGTAGTCGTGATGGTGGTCTACGTTTCGGAGAGATGGAACGTGACTGTATGATCTCCCATGGTGTCGCGGCGTTCTTGAAGGAGCGCTTGTTCGAAGCCAGCGATGCTTATCGGTTGCATGTGTGTGACATGTAAGTGTCGAATGGCGTGTCTTTTTGTTGAGATGCTGAATTTGCTGGTTAGCTGTGGTCTCACCGCGATTGCCAACTTGGTAAGTGTGATTTGATTTGGGCAATTGCTTTCTCGTCACTGATACCATCTTTCTTTTAGAAAAAACAAACTTTTGAGGTATGACAGTTTACGTTGACGGATGTTCGCTATAACTGAAATCATTAATAGTGCCGTGCCTGTAAGAACAAGACTGCATGCTCTCAATTGTACATTCCGTATGCCGCGAAACTGTTGTTCCAGGTTCGTGCAGGACGTTTTACTGTTCTACGCCACTTATTCTGTGCCCTGTTTCAGGAACTTCAAAGTATGAATATTGCAGCCCGACTCTATACGGTATCTACAGGTCGTGTGCGAGAGTCGTCTTAGCATCTCGAAGTTGGGGAGTCAGAGCAATAGAGTCCATGTGTATTCTACAGATCCTAATCAACAGAAACTAGTAAAGGACTGACTCGGGGTTTAATCGCTACGCTCTTTGAGTTGCCTGCCTCCCATGAGACCAGCCCGCTCGTCTGTTGTGTCATTCTCGTCAACAGACTTACGCTCTCCACGTCGCTTTTTGGCCACGCCGTCAGTCTCGTCGTCGCTGCCAGCATCCTCGTCACCAATCTCAAAGACGACATGATCTTCCGCGAGTGCCTCGGGTTCCCTGCGGTTATTGACAAGTGTGACTTCGTCATCCTCCCGGGCCACAGTCCGCTGTTGGAGGGCTTCAAGATCGTAGTCTTCAGCATCTTCATCTTCTTGAGAGATCTCATCTGACATAGCCAGCGTAGATATCACATAACAGGGTAAGTATAAGGTGACTCAAGAGGAAGGAAGGACTTATCTCCGGTTATGCTCAGTCGGGCGCCAAAGATAGGCGATTGACCAGAACGCTAAGAAGTAGAGTATCGCAAGGTACCCGTCAAGAAGCCACCATCGCATGCGCCATGACTTAGCAGCATAGTCTATCGAAGAATGAGATGTTAAAAGCGTATTTAGAATCGAAACAACTGACCTTCGGCCAGGCGATCGGAAAATGCCATAGAAGACACAACGAAAAAGATCGCAATAACGACGACCGCTACAAGTAGAATGTAGTACAGTCGCTTGAACATAGTCAATTTGTACCGTTGTTTGCGGATAGTCAGTTGGGTCGTTGTGCCTAGGAACCAAGTTTTAATAGCTCCATGTACAAGACGAGGATGCATCCTACCGTTTAGAGAATATAAGATCCACATTAGGAACCCACTCAGCGTAAACGCCAACGGTATGATGAATAGAAGGAGGACTAGTCCTGATGTCGATTCCAGCTCGAGTTCGACGATGCCAACAGCGTACAGCACTGATGCTTGTGAGTGGGGGAATTGTGGCGCTCGAAATAACATACCTCCGAAAATGAAATGGGCACCGGCCAGGAGTTGGCACTTCAACATCGTCTTGCCCAAGGATTCTCGGACGACACTAAGGCCAAGCGACACCACCAGTAGCATAAAGAACGACAGTGCATTTCTGCCGGCGTCGAGTATAGCCACTGCAAAGTAAGTTTAACGCGGGCTGATTGCATAAAACAAGTGTACCAACCAACAAAAAGAAAAATGATCGATGCCATGTTCTTGTCGTGCGCGTTGAGATACCTATAGTACACTGCCGGTGCCTCGGCAAACATCACCTTTAAAGTACGACAACAACTTACCCCAGTTTGCCACCATTTCTATGACAAGAAATCCGATCAGACCTGAAAGGTAATACTGTATAGATGTGATAAGCCAGTTGGAGTCCTTTGTTAATGAGACAGCGCACCTGAATAGGTAGAAGTTCCGTAAGGTGTCTGTAACAAATATATGCCCAGGCTGAACCGAATAGTGCGTATGCGAAAAACATGAAGAAGTAGAACTAAAGGGTGTTTGCAAGTGTGTTTACGGAGGTGAGAAGATCTTACGTTGACTTTGGGATAGTCAGTGGCAGGAAGTTTGCCGTCAAAGGTATTTTTGAAAAGAACGATACCGTTGTACGTGGAGTGGAAGGCAGTTTGGCGGGCCGCAGTAGGATTCATTACTGTAACAGGTATGACAGCTGCGGGAATCGATGTGATTAACTGCCATCATGCTGGAAGAGATAACTTGCCTACACAATAATATCCTGTCTTTCGAACCCTGTATTGAATAGGGGCGGTGTAAGTTAGCATCCCAGACGGACTTGGGTTCAGGGGGTCGACATCGCGAGGCGTGGTATGAACCGCAACCGGTGCAATTCCCCTTGGGAGCCAGGGTGACGTGTAATCCGGGGGAGAAGGCGTTGGAGGCCCTTGAGGGTCCTCCCAAAGGGAGAATGGTTTGCTTTCCGTAACACCTGCCTGGCTAAATGCGACACTCGCGGTCCAGAAGCTGGTCTGTGTTAAAAGTGTATGATCGTCTGGGTCCTCGCTGGCAAAGATGAACTTTCCAATGTCCTCGTACGAGCATAGGCCAGTGTTTACTGCATCAGTCGTGCAAACGTATGTTTTCTGCTAACATGACGTGGTTGTGAGTAGGGCAGTGACAACGGCAACGCGTGGCGCTCACGGGCAGAGAATCGTCAGTGTCCGAGGTGACTTTACCGAGGTACTTGACGTCTTTCCACTCGTATATTACCATGGCTACCTGGCCATGGGATGAGCTATCGTCGAACGTGACTGGTGCTAGACTGAATGATCATGACCACTAGGAATACACTGCTAATGCGTACCATTGATGAATGTCTCGGGGCCACCCCACATGCCCGAGCACACCTGCCTGGAGTAGTCCGAGTCAGAAAATGAGGCTTCATAGGCTACGGCGAGCGAGACGGTGCTGAGCAAGACCAACAGCGGCCAAACCATTTGACAGAGATATCGGCGCATCCAACAAGTGTTTGTTGTGGTTTGTTGACTCGGGTGTTCCTTCACGACACAAAGTACCCCTATCTCTGAACATATATAAGAGGGGCCTGCCAAGGGGCTTCCCTCACAATATGTCCAACCAGTCTACTAGTGGTACTAGTAGGCCACCAATTTGCTCTGCCATTCTTGATCACTCCTCCACTCAAGATGTTTCATCCTACTCCAACTCATTGCCTCCCCCATACTACTCACCACCACCCCCATCCTACACATCCACAACTAACACATCACACTGGCAGTCACCACTCCCCCCAGAGCATGGACATGTGAATTGGCATGTCATACACCAAGAGTGGTTAAGGCAACTGCAGGAATTGAATGTCAGATTAAAGAAAGTCTGTGATGAGTATCGTCAATTGAAGAAAGAATGCCAACAAAAGATGGAGACCAAGGACTAGATTTGACAACAACACCATTGGGTAAGTGATGAGTTTCTGTGGTAGATCATTGATTATTAATCTGCTAGTGAAGGGTTCACACACTGCATTGTGCCTGTCAGTGGCCTGGTGCAACTTGAACTTGGGGTAAATGTCCATTCATCAGTGGAATCACCCATACACTGTTGAAAGTCTAGGCTTACTGTACAAGTAAATTAATGTCTATGCTTACAAAAACTATTGCAAATGGCTTCATTTGATACAAAGTTTATGTACCTTTGTGAAAATTTGAGAACAAGTTTATAGGCAGGATTTTTTTTTAGGTTTTCTGGACTGTCAGAACTGAGACCTTGTAAAAATCTAAGTAAAGGGCAGGATGTGCCAGCCACTGCTCAAGGAGGTGTTACAATCATCATATGTCCCCTCTATCTCTCCCTCATTTTCCCATATTTTTCCTTAATTATTTGAACCCTCTACAAGCCTAACACCTCTGTTCGCATAATTAGCCCCTATCTCCCTTATGCTTGCATCCAAGATTCTAGATCTGGACACAGCCCAGACCCTCAAACCCTTAACCCAGTCTAGACCTAGCTGTCACCCCACCTCTACACATGTTTCTGTTACAATTCCCATACTTTATTTTGAACTTTTTACTGGAACTAACAACTTTCACTATATTCAGTCCTTGAAGATGAACACCCATATGTATTTCTTGATCACATGACCCAGTCACGTGACATCTCTCTTTTGGTATGCTCCTATGTCAGTATAATTTCCTTCAGTCACATGATCTGACACATGTGACCACTGTTACGGATTTCAAAGATACTTGGGAATGTGACATCGAAATCATTTGGAGACAACTCTCTGGTGAAGACGATACGGACATGGATACGTTTTTCCTTCCTACTCATTCTTATGATCGCTATTGGTTTGACGTTTCTTCCACGGTGTATAGAGACCTCACTTGGGAGATCATCAATAGTGGTCAATACGACCCTATTATTCATGACTTCTAAGTATACTTTCAGACTTTGCATGGGAACACCGCTGTTTCCCACGTTTACGGATGCCCCTGGACTTCTGTATCGCTTCTACCAGGAAGTCCCATTTATCTCTTTTCCTTTTATACTTAGCGGAACTCTGTCTCTCCTTTTGGACCCAGGACTCCAATTCCTTTCTTGGACATGGGACTCCGCATTTCCTTTTACGCATTGTTTGTTGATTCCCTTTTACGATACATGCATCAGCAAACTGACCTTTCTCTGTAGTTAAGGCTCCAGACACTACAGGGTGGCCCAGAAATTGTTAGAACTGTGACAGACTGGCAAACACTGTGGTGATCTGGGAGAAGCTGGAAATACTGGAAAAATATTGTAGGAAATGATGCAAACTTTTAAAACTTGACCAAATATACCAAACCTGACCAAACATGCAAATCAAGCCAAACAAACTAAACCTAATCAAGTATACCAAACCTAACCAAACCAAACAAACTAAACTTGACCAAACAATATAAAACTGACCAAACAAACTAAACCTAGCCAAACCAACTAAACCTGACCAAACCTGACCAAACAAATCAAATATGACCAAACAAACCAAACTTGACTAAACCAACTAAACCTAACCAAACAAACCAAACAAACCAAACAAACCAAATCTGACCAAACTGACCAAATATGACCAAACAAACCAAATCTGACTAAACCAACTAAACCTAGTCAATAAATCAAACCTGGCCAAATAAACCAAACAAATCAAATCTGACCAAACAGACCAAATATGATCAAACAAATCAAATCTAACCAAACTAACTAAACCTGGTCAAATGAACCAAACCTGGCTAAACAAGTCAAACCTGACCATACAAGCCAAACCTGAAATGAGATTGGTAGATTGAAGGTTGAATCGTAACCCTAACCCTAAGGCCAAGGTCATATCGTCTTTCTTGTAAAGTCCTTGAGGCAAGAACTTCTCTTTGTCGATAGGGGAATCGTAATTCGTGTGTCGAACAAGTTTTAACGGAAAGCAAATAGATTGGTAGGGAGAAGTGGAAGAGATGTCCCAAGTACCTGATAAATGGGGAGTATACCTAAATCCAAAGTCCTTGGGGAACTATGAACAAATGGATAAGACTGGGGTTACCAGTTGAATCCTCTACTACTTAAATACTGTAGTGTATCGTGCACAGACCAAGCTGTGCGTATCCATATCGAGTAAGTAAAGTGTCCATGCTCCAATGGGAGCGTATCCTGAGTCATCGTCTATGAGTCACTGAGAGAAGCAGATAGGGAGA